>MU968363.1:9793982-10393982 GCA_034641835.2 Pinus albicaulis
CATCTTACTTCACTCCATTTTCCTTTGTCCATTGTTATCCCAGGCCCAAATGATCAATGAAATTAGTTAAAATTACTTTAAAAATGAATATCATGGCTAACTTGCTAAGTTTTGTGATTTTGTCATTGTAATGCATTTTGAACTGAAACTAGCTAAAGAATGCAGACATTCCATAGCTAACCGCCAATTCTGCAGCTATCTTCACGTTCAAGCATGTTCCAGGTGTCCTCTCAGGAAAAGCCACACATGGGCATATTCCACATCATGTCCTCAACGTTTGTTTCTCACCATGAAGAATGAACCGAATTCTGGACGTGGTTTTGTACGTGGGAACTCATTCAAGGAGGTAGATTCCTAATAGGACTAGGATAGTCCAGATGTCCTTTGTCCCTTTACGCTGCCATCTTTAGAGTTCTAGTACGATTTTGATAGGGAAAGACAATGATCCCCGTATTGTTGGAAGTTCTGTTATGAAGATTTGTTATAAATGTACTCGGGAAGCCGAGATACAAGCTCTAGATTTTGATTATATTTCGTGGATTGACTGCTATATTTCTGAAGATTGAGAATACTCTGTTTTAAGTTATTTTTCTTTAATGAAGAAGACAACATTTCTTTGAACGCGTTGATTTGATTTTGAGTTAGATTCCGTCTGGTGGTAGAGGGCCCCTGCCTCCTGAACGACTTTACTTTCGTAATCTAGATAAGTATCTTAGTTGTTTTCATGTTTTTGAAATTTGAGTTCATAGTTAATTTCATTAGTCACTATAGCTATACTTGTTCTAAGAAACTCTTCCAAAAGATCATGATAATGAATGAGAAATGGCTGTAGTGTTATAGATTTTAATTGCAATTTATTTTGTTCATTATCACAGTTGAACTTATTCTAAGCAAACTCTTCCAAAAAATCATTATGATGGCTAAGGCATGACTGTGATACTGAAGGTTTCATTTGCTTGTTTACACTAAGTAGCATAGCTGATCTTACTCTTAAAACGCTCTTCCAAAACATCATAACAATGGGTAGGAAATAGCTGTGATGTCTTAGTTTTTAATTGTAATTTCTTTCAGTTTTCATGTTTGCATTTGCATTGAATTGTACAGCCAGGATTGTTCTAACAAGCTCTTCCAAAATACCATTCATGATGGACAAAATAGGCTATAGAATCCCATAGATTAATTGCATGATAACTTAGTTAGGGTACTCCGGAGTCAAATTGCATTCAATTCATGCTTTGTTATTTTTTTTCAAGTTTGATAATGGCTTGTTAGTTTAGCACTGTTTATTGTAGACCAGTAACACTTTAGTTCAGTTCTAGCTTAGCTCACTGTATTTTCATTCCACAATTTAGTTATCATCCATTGCATATTAAATTACATTAGTTGTTAAACTTAAATACCACGGCCTTCATTATTTACAAAACTTCTTTTGTTATAAAAACATATATTGACTCATAATCATCTGAACAGAAGATAGTATCAGTCCAAGGCCTGGAGTACTTTTGCAACCTTTTTACCATTTCACAAACAAGCCTTTCCTCAAAGACTATTCTAAAAGGAAATCTGTAACTTTTGAGTGAGGTTTAGTGGTGTTAAACTAAGTTGCAGAATAGAATTAGGAGTTAGTTTTAGAGTAGAAATACTATGATGTTACCAATGTTCTTTTCCAAATATATTTCAACAAACCTTTAATCATGGATGGGATGTTGTATCATTATGAGTTGATTTTTTAATTGTTTAGTTAGGAGAATTTTTTACACTTAGCTGCCCATTCCTCAAGCTTTTCCAAAATATCCTTAATGAATGGATTGGACAAGTTAAGTTCATGTTGTGATTTATTTTCTTGAAGTCATTATCAAGCTTTGTATTTTGCTAAGTCATAGTTTAGGTTTGGTTCTGTCTCAGTATTTGCATTTGTCATTTGTCATCAACAAATTAGGCTTCACTCTGTTTTTAACCAGTAGCTTCTTTCCATCAGCATTTAGTTCTTTTCCCTGTGAACATAAAACCACCAAAAGACCAAAAACATCATAAAACACTAACACAACGCAGTAAGAAACAAACACCTAGGCACATACAGTGCACCTCACTTCAGCAGTTTACCAACCCTGGTTGACAATTAAATGAACTCAATTTAGGAGACTAGGTTGAGAACAAACATTTTGGCGCCGTTGTCAGGGAAGTGAAAACTAGGTAACCTTTGTTTCTTAACTCCCAAAAATAATTATATGCGTAGAGAGAGAGACTCAAGGGGTAGATTCATAAGCAGCAGAAGCAGAAGTTTGATTCCTAGAACACCACTTGTTTCACCTAGACCAAGAGCTAGTACACCTTCAACTCAGACCCACATTCCATCCTTTACTGATCCTGGACTTCTAGAAGACCTAAGATCAGATATTCCATTAGAGAAACCTTCCACTTCATCCATTGAACCTGCCTTAGAAGAAGATCCAAAGACTCCTGTTAGGGACACAAACTTTTCCACTTCCACAGGAGAATCAACTATGGCAGAAGAAGGGGGAGGAGGAGTATTTAATGGAGAACACACATTATTTGGAGGTAGAGGTAGAGGTAGAGGAGAAGGAGGTAGAGGAGAAGGAGGTAGAGGTGCAGAAGGAGGAAGAGGTAGAAGAGAAATGGGAAGCTCTTTTGGGTTCCCTATAATTGATGAAGAAACCAATACAACCATGAAAAAAATTTCACCCTCTGTCCTTCCAAACTTCTATGGACTTAAAACTGAAGATCCTGAAACCTTCCTATTTGAATTTGAAATCATGTGTAGAACTTATGACTACTTACAAGATGCTCAAAAACTTAAACTATTTCCTTCAACATTGAAAGGAGCAGCATTGAAGTGGTTTATGAGTTTGATCAACAGTTCTATTAGGACATGGGAAGACATGAAACAAGCATTTCTAGAGAGGTATTTGGATTATTGTATGCGGGTCAATCATAAGGAAGAAGTGTTTAAGATGTTACAAAAAGAAGATGAAAACTTGGAAGATTTGTTGGAGAGATTTCATTACAACATCAAAAGAGAAAAAATGGAAAACCTAGATCAAGACACCTTAAAAGCTCTTTTGTTGAAAAAAATTAGGGATGAATGGTTGGATATCCTTAACATGATGGGAAAAGGGGATATATCATAGCTCACATTACCTGAAATATCTGAGTTATGTATCAACCTTTCAAGAGGAAAATCTAAAACTGTAAAAGGTCCAAGAGATCCTGCTCTTGCAAGGGCAAGTAAGTCTGCTTCTGGGACAGTAAGTAGATCAGAAATAGGACATATTCTTGATGATTTCAAATCTGACATCTTAGGGAGTCTTAGTGAACAAATAGACACCCTTAAGATACAAAACAAGCAAAAAGCTGAATCTGATGCCTTGGCAATATTTTGTCCCAAATGTAGAAAGAAACATGCCTTGAGAGAGTGTCCTTTGGATGTAAAAGTTGTAGAGACCTGTGTCATTTGTTCTGAAAAACATGAGACCAAGAATTTTCCTTCCCTTCCTGGTCTCAAAGCTGTCTTTCAAGAGGAAACTCCTACAAATTCCACAGAATCTCTCAATTTTTTCTCTAGAAGGCCTTGGCAAGGACCTCAAACACAAGGATTCCATGATCAAATGTATAATCAACCTCCACCTTGGAATTCTTGGCAGCAACCTTGGCCTCAATTTCAAAATCAATCTCAAGCTTGGGCACAAGGAGCACAAAATCCCTTTGGAAGATACTCTCAGTATTATCAGTATCCACCATCCTATCCACCATACCCACATTTTTATCCTCAAAATCCTCAACAAAATTTTCAACAAAATCCTCAACAACATCATCAGAACCTACCACATCAAAATCAACCACTTCCATTACCATTTCCTCAAAAATCAAATCAGTTGCCTGCTCAACCCATACCAAACCCCAATAATAAAAATCCTCAAAACACATACATGATAGAAGGCCAACAATTTCCAACTTATTTAATTACTCCTTTAGACCTTAGTGATGTTCAACTTAGGTCTGGAAGAATACTTGAAAAGAGGAAACCTTCTGTGATCATACAAGAACAAGATAACTCTGAGGAAGACTCTCTACAGGTGAATAAAAGTCTTGAGGAAGACACATCTTTTCAAGACCCAAACACTGAAAAATTAAAGCAAAAAGATCCAATAATTTCAACTCCTGTATTAGAGCAGCCATCAACATCTACTTCTATACCTCCCTTTCCAGAAAGATTACAAATTGATAGAGGTGTAGAAAAATAAATTATGGTGCCTAATTATGATTTCCTAGATGAGCTGAGAAATGTTTGCATTAAAATTCCATTATTACAAGCCATCAAGGAAATTCCAATTTTAGCCAAAACAATAAAGGAGTTAAGCATGAAGAAAACAAGAAAAAGAATAAGAGAAACAAAGAAAATTCAACTGGCAGGAAAAATAGCAGACATTATGATGGGCAAGATTGCTATTCCAAAGTATCTTGACCCAGGAAATCCAGTTGTTAAAATTCACATCAATGGAATTGAAATCCAGAACACACTCATTGATTTAGGAGCAACAATCAATATCATGAGTAGACAAATCATGGATAAACTGAAACTTCCTAATCTTCTCTTTACACCCACATTATTACAATTAGCAGACAGATCTGTGATCAAACCAGATGGGGTAATAGAAGACATTCCAGTGTCCCTAGATTCTTGGGAGTACCCTGTGGATTTCATGATTCTAACTCCTAAGAATAATCTAGGAGGCCATCCTGTTATATTAGGAAGACCTTGGTTGGCTACAGCTGATGCTTTTATTAGTTGTAGGTCCGGTGATATGTATATTTCTGATGGTAGTTCAACAAAGAAATTCACTTTATATCCTCTAGCTAGGACAATTACAGATCTAGATGACACTTAATGGATAGAGGATGAAGAATATTTACAACCACTCTTCACAATTTCAGAAATTAGTGAAGATAATCAAATTCTGAATACTCTAGAAAACTTTGAATCCTCTCCAGAACACAAACATGAATCATTTCAGGAGGGATCCAATATTGAATTTTTGTCATCCAGGCAGATGTCTCTTCATTCTATGGACAAATTTGGCAGCTCTACAAGTGAAATTTTTCCAGGCAAAACTTTGAACATAAACAAGAACCTAGAAAAATCTCAACAAGAAAAGTTAGTCAAAGTATTACAGAGACATTCTTCTGCATATGCATGGGAATACACTGACATGAAAGGGATAAGCCCCAAGACTTGCACTCATCACATCTATATAGAGGAAAATTGCAAACCAATCAGACAACCTCAAAGACGGATGAATCCAAATCTTAGGGAGATTGTTAAAGAAGAATTGCAAAAATTGTTAAATTTCAACTTCATCTATCCTATTTCAGATAGTCAGTGGGTTTCTCCTTTGGTAATTGTGCCAAAGAAAAATGGTAAATGGAGGGTATGTGTTGACTACCAAGAATTAAACAAAGCTACTCTTAAAGACCATTTTCCCTTACCTTTCATAGATCAAGTGTTAGATACATTAGCTGGCAAAAAGTACTTCTCATTCCTAGATGGGTTTAGTGGTTACAATAAAATCCAAGTAGCACTTGAAGATCAAGAAAAAACCACATTTACCTGTCCTTGGGGTACCTATGCTTACCGAGTATTGCCATTTGGATTATGCAATGCACCTGCAACATTCCAAAGGGCAGTATTAGGAATTTTTTTAGATCTAATACATGATTGTGTAGAGGTATATATGGATGATTTCACAGTTTATGGAAACACATTTGAAGAAGCCTTAGAAAACTTGGAAATTTTTTTAAAGAGATGTAAAGAAGCAAATCTTTCACTAAGTCATGAGAAGTGTTTTATGATGTTTACTGAAGGAATTGTTTTGGGGCATCACATTTCAGGGGATGGGATTAGAGTTGATGAATCAAAAGTTGAAGTCATCTCTAACTTATATGTTCCAAGATGTCAAAACGATGTTAGGAGTTTTTCTAAGTTTACGAGGATATTATTGAGTTTGCAAAACTTCTAGGAATATTAGCATCTCCACTCTTCAAATTACTTTTTAAATATTGTGAATTCAAGTACGGAATTCCTACACGATTGCACCAGTTAGCCTTTGAGACCACGAAAACAAATTTTACGGAAAACTTTCATGCAAAGCTTAAGGGCCTATTTGAAGTTACCTTTTCATCTTAGAGTAGATGCCTGCGATACGACTCTGAACGTGTGGGACAAAGACTTGATTCCTTGCCATCTACTATACTGTTGCAAAATTTGACTTCTATGATTTAAACCTCATGACGAAAAAGTTTTTTGAAACATTGTTCATCCCATAAACAAATTCGAGACATATATAACAGGCTATGAAAATTTTGTTCACATAGATCACTCTGCAATTAGATATTTAATGAACAAATCAATTACTAATGGCAGAGTCATAAGATGTTTATTGCTTTTACAAGAATTCAACATTACCATTCTAGATAGGCCTGGAAAACAAAACACAGTAGCTGATTTCCTATCTAGACTCCAAAACATCAAAGATGACACTCCAGTTGAAGATCAATTTTCTGATGAATATCTTTTTGCAATTTCTACTCAAACTCCTTGGTTTGCTGACATTGCTAATTATTTAGTTTCAGGAAAATTTCCTTCAATAATGAATGCAAGAGATAAAAGAAAAATCATTTATGACAGTGCAAAATATTCATGGGTTGCTAATGAGTTGTACAAGACAGGTCCAGATTTGATCATTAGGAGATGTGTTCGAGAAGATGAGATGCCTGAGATTCTTAAAGCATGTCATGATGAACCTTGTGGCGGACACTTTGCTAAAAAGAGGACAGCCTATAAGATCCTTCATTTAGGATATTATTGGCCATACTTGTTTAAAGATGCTAAAGAGTATGTCAAAAGGTGTGACAGTTGCCAAAGGGTAGGGAAGCCTTCTCCTTCAGGTGAGATGCCATTACAACCTCAGGTACATATTGATCCTTTTGAAAAATGGGCTTTGGATTTTGTAGGACCTATTAGTCCTCCATCAAGACAGAAGAGGTATATATTAGTTTGCACTGATTATGTTACTAAATGGGTAGAAGCCAAGCCATTACTTGTTGCTAATGAAGCATCCGTAGTTACTTTTCTTTTTGAGGATATTTTTACTCGTTTTGGTGTCCCAAGGGAAATTGTTACAGATCAAGGAGCTCAATTTACATCAAGGCTAGTGGAGAAATTGATGGAGAGGTACAAAATCATGCATAGAAAATCTACTCCTTATCATCCACAAGCAAATGGTCAAGTGGAATCTACTAATAAGGTCATTGAAGGAATCCTAACAAAGACTGTTCATTTACATAGAAGAGATTGGGTAGATAGGCTTCTTGAAGCCTTGTGGGCCTATAGAACTACGTGGAGAAACACAACAGGTCATACTCCTTATGAACTTGTTTATGGAAAGCAAGTTTTGTTTCCCATAGAGTTCCAGATTCAAACTTTCAAAATGGCAGTTCAGCTAGGACATGATTTAACGGAGGCACAAAAGCATAGACTGGAGCAGATTAATGAATTAGATGAGATCAGACAAGATGCAGTTCAGAAAAAAAGTCTAGTCCAACAACAAAGGACTAGATGGCATGACAAGTACATCAAAGAAAATAAATTCAAAGAGGGTGACTGGGCTCTCTTGTTTGATTCAAAATTCAAGGATTTTCAAGGTAAATTTCAAACACATTGGCTTGGGCCATATGGAATTGTTGAAATTTTTGACAATGGAGCAGTAAAAATCAGGACAATAGATGAAGAAGAGGTCACTTTTCTTGTGAATGGTCATAGATTGAAGCTGTATCACAAACCACTCTTAAGAGAAGAATTTGTCAAGAAGTTCCAAGAAAACAGTGATGTGAAGTTAATGAAGAAGAATCTTTCTTCTTCATCAACTTGATTGAATTTTCTGAAAGCATTTCTTTTGAAAAAGAAAAAGAAAAAAAAAGAGAGTATAAAAATGAAAACCAATCACTGATTGGCATGTTTATATAGAAAAGATAGGGTGAAAATCAGAGTCTTTCTGACACTCTAACTTTTCCATTTTATTTTTGCAAACAGTTGTTACAAAATCATAAGTTCAGATCCATTACACTTATGATCCATCTCATTTCATTTCATTCCATTTACTCATCCATCCATACTCCATTTCATTCATTCATTCATACTTCACTTCATTCCATATTTCATTCATCTCATTCCATACTTCATCCACCTCATTTCCATATAAAAAATTTAAAAGTTCGATGTTTTTCTGCAAATGAATAACACATGTCATGGATTGCAGGCCATTTCCTATATTCTTCCACTCCATTTCATAAATTATAATCCATTCCACTTCATCATTCACTTCATACATATCCCATTATACCATATTTCATCATTTATCTTCACTCATTCCATATAATATTCCACTTATATTCCAAACCACTCCATTCCATGATTAAAATTCTCTACAAGAACATTCTACAGCTTAACAGACATTCTGTAGCTAATCAGAATTTCCACAGCCAGACAGTCATTTCGCAGCTACAGATCCTGAAGGCACTTGAATTGCAACAAAATGATCCAGTATATCCATGAACAAGAAAAATCAAGAAGGATTATGAAGACTCTTCCAGAGGAGAACAAAGTATATGAAGACCACAAAAAGCAGATGAAAAGCAAAGGTAAAAAGTTTTAATTATAATGGCATATCATAAACTTTAGTATAGTTTTAGTTATGAATCATTTGAAAAGTTGTTTTGATTATTTTATTGATCATGCCAAATATACCCTCCACAAAACTTTGGATAAAAATCCTTCATTTCAAATCCTATACCCGATCATTATTTAAGCGGTTAAAATGCTGAAGTAATTGATTTTCTCACGTCACCCAGCAAAATCATTTAATGATGATTTTTGAATCCGTTGTAAAAATCTCCGCAGTATTTTCACTCATTGATTTGTTTTCACCTCACTTCATTAACTCATTCCGTAACCACTTCCTATTACTCCATTCCGTAGCCAGCCCTTCATCATTTCATTTCGCAAAACAGAGGTATCTCTATCACTGTGAGCAGAGGTATATCAGTTTGGAATTTGAAGCCATTGTCACTGTGAATCAGAGGTATATCAATTTGGAATTTGAAGACATTTTCACCGTGAAGCAGAGGTATATCAGTTTGGAATTTAAAGCCATTGTCACCGTGAACCAGAGGTATATCAGTTTGAAGGTCGAAGTCATTATCTCCGTGAACAGAAAGAGTACTAATCTGAAGATTGAAGACGAAATTATGGGCCTCATTGTAAGAACTGAACTAGTGGGCACAAAATACCTGGAAGGATACCCTCAAAGAAGAGAAATGTTGCAACAAGTAGGATGGCTACAATTCCTTGGGAAATTTAATGGCTTCCACAAAGAAGTTACTAAAACATTTGCAAGGTCATTCAAAGGAGCCGAGGTTGAAGTTGGAGATGTTAAATTCACTGTCACAGAGGTTTTTATTGCAGAAGCAACAAGATTTTTTAGACATGGAGAAAGATGGTTTAAAAATAGAGAATTTCATAATGAATCATGGAAGCAAATCCTCAAATCACCAGGTATGGATGTCACTGTGTTTAAAAAGGGAATTCCAAGATCTGCATTAAAGAATAAATGGAGAAACATATTGCTTATTCTACAAAAATTTATCACTTGTGAAGGTAGATATGGTACTTTTTATGTTTACCATATTAGGTTTATAATGCATTTTCTGGAAGAAGAGCTTAATTTGCCCTATTTCTTGCTTCAAAGTTTAAAAAAGATGAATTCAAGTGTTCAAAGGAGAGTCCAATTCTTAGAGACAACTCTATACCATCATGGCTTGGTTAAGATTTTAATTGAACACCATTTAGCCAAAACAAAAGATACTTGGGATGATTTCTTGGTGAGAAATCACTTTGAGGAAGCAAAAGAGCCTTCACCTGAACATAAGCCTACAAAGAGAAGCAAAAAATGGAGAGCCTCTAAAATTGAAACTGATAAAGAAATTCAAGATAGCAGTGAAGAAATAATCTCTCAGAAGTTGACCCAGATTAAAAGACAGCTTAAGGAAGAGAGGGTAATCAGAAAATTTTCCACAGAAAGAGGAGAGGGACCATCCCAGCCGAGAAGAATCCATAGAGTTAGGGGGAAACTAAGGAAAACACAGATCAAACAAACCGGGGTGATAAACATAGAAGATGAGGAAATATCTATTGAAAAATATGTTGAAGAAGATTTTGATGAAGAAGCCCCAGAAATTGATCTTGCACATCAAGAAGTTTATGACTATGTTGAAACATTGGAAAGGAAAGCTTCAGAGAGTAGAGATAGAACCCCTAGTCCTCCACTGTCCGAAATAGATGTGTTAAGAAGAGATAGGTACAAACTGGAAGTACTTAATAGACATATCAGGACCGAGAATGATATTCTGAAGGAACAAGTCAAACTCAAAACCAGTATGAACTCAACCTTGTCTCTACAAATGGACAAAGTGGAAAGGGCTAATGAAAAGTTGAAAAAGAGGAACAAGAAACTAATCAGGGTAGTTACCAATCTAAGGTTCAAACTAGTCATCAGGAAGCCCAGAAGACCTTTAAATTCCAGGCAAAGAAGAAGAAGAGGGTTAGATGTTCTTGCAGAAGTCTCTGAGTTTATGGAATAAGTTGCATGAGGACATGCAAGAAGTCAGCAGTGGGGGTATGTTGAGCCCCAAGATTTTTCTTTCTTTCATCTTACTTCACTCCATTTTCCTTTTTCCATTGTTATCCCAGGCCCAAATGATCAATGAAATTAGTTAAAATTACTTTAAACATGAATATCATGGCTAACTTGCTAAGTTTTGTGATTTTGTCATTGTAATGCATTTTGAACTGAAACTAGCTACAGAATGCAGACATTCCGTAGCTAACCACCAATTCTGCAACTGTCTTCACGTTCAAGCATGTTCTAGGTGTCCTCTCAGGAAAAGCCACACATGGGTATATTCCACATCATGTCCTCAACGTTTGTTGCTCACCATGAAGAATGAACCGAATTCTGGACGTGGTTTTGTACGTGGGAACTCATTCAAGGAGGCAGATTCCTAATAGGACTAGGACAGTCCAGATGTCCTTTGTCCCTTTACGCTGCCATCTTTAGGGTTCTAGTACAATTTTGATAGGGAAAGACAATGATCCCCGTATTGTTGCAAGTTCTGTTATGAAGATTTGCTATAAATGTACTCGGGAAACCAAGAGACTAGCTCTAGATTTTGATTAGATTTCATAGATTCACTGCTATATTTCTGAAGACCGAGAATACTCTGTTTTAATTTATTTTCCTTTAATGAAGAATACAGCATTGCTTTGAACGCGTTGAGTTGATTTTGAGTTAGATTTCGTCTGGTGGTAGAGGGCCCCTACCTCCTGAACGGATTTACTTTCGTAATCTAGATAAGTATCTTAGTTGTTTTCACGTTTTTGAAATTTGAGTTCATAGTTAATTTCATTAGCCACTATAGCTATACTTGTTCTAAGAAACTCTTCCAAAAGATCATGATAATGACTGAGAAATGGTTGTAGTGTTATAGATTTTAATTGCAATTTCTTTTGTTCATTATCACATTTGAACTTATTCTAGTAAACTCTTCCAAAAAAATCATTATGATGGCTAAGGCATGACTGTGATACTGAAAGCTTCAATTGTTTGTTTACAATAAGTAGCATAGCTGATCTTACTCTTAAAACGCTCTTCCAAAACATCATAAAAATGGGTAGGAAATAGCTGTGATGTCTTAGTTTTTAATTGTAATTGCTTTCAGTTTTCATTTTTGCATTTGCATTGAATTCTACAGCTAGGATTGTTCTAACAAGCTCTTCCAAAATACCATTCATGATGGACAAAATAGGCTATAGAATCCCATAGATTAATTGCATGATAATTTAGTTAGGGCACTTCGGAGTCAAATTGCATTCAATTCATGCTCTGTTATTTCAAGTTTGATAATGGCTTGTTAGTTTAGCACTGTTTATTGTAGACTGGTAGCACTTTAGTTCAGTTCTAGCTTAGCTCACTGTATTTTCATTTCACATTTTAGTTATCATCCATTGCATATTAAATTACATTAGTTGTTAAACTTAAATACCACGGCCTTCATTATTTACAAAACTTCTTTTGTTCTAAGAACATATATTGACTCATAATCATCTGAACAGAAGATAGTATCAGTCCAAGGCCTGGAGTACTTTTGCAACCTTTTTACCATTTCACAAACAAGCCTTTCCTCAAAGACTATTCTAAAAGGAAATCTGTAACTTTTGAGTGAGGTTTAGTGGAGTTAAACTAAGTTGCATAATATAATTAGGAGCTGGTTTTAGAATAGAAATCTTATGATTTTACCAATGTTCTTTTCCAAATATATTTCAAAAAACCTTTAATCATGGATGAGATGTTGTATCATTGTGAGTGGATTGTTTAATTGTTCAGTTAGGATAATTTTTACACTTAGCTGCCCATTCCTCAAGTTCTTCCAAAATATCCTTAATGAATGGATTGGACAAGTTAAGTTCATGTTGTGATTCATTTTCTTGAAGTCATTATCAAGCTTTGCATTGATTAAGTCATAGTTTAGGTTTGGTTCTGTCTCAGTGTTTACATTTGTCATTTGTCATCAACAATTTAGGCTCCACTTTGTTTTCTAATCAGTAGCTTCTTTCCACTAGCATTTAGTTCTTTCCCTTGTGAACATAAAACCATAAAAAGACCAAAAACATCATAAAACACTAACACAACGCAATAAGAAACAAACACCTAGGCACATACAGTGCACCTCACTTCAGCAGTTTACCAACCCTGGTTGACAATTAAATGAACTCAATTTAGGAGACTAGGTTGAGCCCAAACAATTATTTATTCAAAATAAATTTTACCTTGATCCTTTTTGTTCCCTAATTGCTAACTCCCATGATGGTGACCAAAATGGATGACATGAATCCCTTTTTTTCTTTTGATGACTGAAATGATGATGACCATTGAATGTGAACCCTAGGCCATGACCTAGATGATGAACCACCGACTCTTTTGATGACCTAGGATAGGGGGAAAATGACATGACGATGATGGATGATGGTGACCTTGAACAAGTAGAAGGAGTAGAAATGACCTAGACAATAATCAATGACCATATGACAACAAAGATATGTCAAATTGTATTTGAAAATATAACAATTTTACATAAGACCTTATCAATCACATGGAAATAGTACATTTGATCACTAGTGACTCATAGACACTAACAAGGGCCGTTAATCACTTGTGGCTTAAGTGAAACCTTTTTGGCACACCTGTTAGAAAAATGCACATTAATAGCTAGAAAGTAGAACTAAAATATGTTAGGGTTCACCACTTGCACTTTAGAAAATAAAACTTTCTCATTTTTGAGAATTCATATGACTAGTGGAACATGTCTTTGAAGATTGGTGCTTGGTTCCACCACTTCGACTTTAATGGGCGTAATTAATGTTTCACGGTTTTTCCAAAGCACTTCATCTAGGAGCTTACACTGGATAATTTTCTAGAATGCAATTTTCAAATTTGAATGCCTTGTATAATTAGTCTTTGCAACAAATAATTTCTTCATCAACCAAATAATTTTGTAATCCTTCTTTAAATAATTTACCAATGTTCATCATTTTAATATTGTAGTCTTTTCAATTTTTGTTTCTTCCATGATTTTAGCAGCAACCAATTATTTTTCATAAAATTCCTAACCAACTCTCATCCCTTTTTATCATCCTATTTTTCTACCCTTGGATTACTGACCTGTAGACCTCATGGTTAAATGACTTTTTCTTGGCATGAGGATCCTTTTTGAGCCAGTTTGACCCTTAGCCCAAGGTAGGTAGGCTTGTGCCTACGGCAAAGACCCTATAGCCTCTATCATGCCCTCCTGTTCCTACGGCTAGGGTCCTTTTAATCCCTTTTTGTGCCTGCGGCCAAGGGAATGTTATAAAGTGCTTTAGTACCTAGGAGATCAGTTCAGTTCCTTATCTATTTGAGTTGGCCAGGACTCATCAATTAGAAGCTCCTGTAATGTCTCTTCATCCTGAGCATCCATATTCATCCCCCTGGGACCTCTCTTCTGCCTATTTATACTCGATCATTTGAGAGGATCAGGCTAGTTTTAAAGGGCCATGCTAGTTTTTGAGAGCTATACTAAGGCTGGAGAGTTGAGATCTTAATCCTATGCTTCCATTTTGCTGCTAAATAAAGAGCTTGTGAGGTATTGGTTATATGTGTGTGCTTTTCATGCTCATTTATTATATGTAGTGGGGAAACTCTGCTGGATCACAGAGAGGAATTGTGGAAGTGAAGGTATAAGCGTTATTCATTTCATATGATTAATGAAGATTTATGTTCTCTCCCTTACATGATTATGTTTTTTAGCAGATCTTGTGATTAGTTTGTATCATTGTTAATCTAACAATATTATGAGGAAGATCACTTGTCGTCCTTGAGCGTTTGTGATTGTGTGTAGTTATTGAGATCAATTGTAGATGAAGCGGATTGCTTGAGTGGAGAATGAAGATTTGCTACGAACTCAAGATTCGTCCCCAATCTATGAGGAGGAAAGGTGCTATTTCTCTTTCTCATAGTGTAAAATTGATTGCATGTTGCTTGATGATCATAAGGTATTGGGAACTCTTTTGTCTTCTTAGTCTTGTTCCTATCTATTTGGAGATCTAATAGGACACTAGATCACGGAGAAACAAATCCTTGCAATCTATAATGCAACATCCCCTAATAAAATTTGGAATCAAATAAAGAAACTCATATTTGAACTATTTTCAGTTTATTTTTAGCTTAATATGAATTATATTCTTTTTGTTCATTTTTCTAATCTCCATGATCACTGCAGCACTATCTGCAATATGAAATTCCCTCAATTTTGTTGAATACTTCTCATTTGAATAATCAATTATTTTCTTGGAATTTAGTTATTATTTTTGGACATGTTTCTTGCATGTGCCAATGCTCCTTTTAGATCCTTGGATCATGATTTTCTGTTGTAAAATTATATGAATATAATCCCATATAGAATAGACCTCTTCGACAATATCATCCCAAATAATTTATGTAGCTTCAATTCGAGAGATATTTCCCTTCAATTTGGTTTTTAACTCCTTGATCTCATATTTTGCTACCTTATGCTTATTGTGAGTTGATTTTTGTTTTCATTTTATATATTAATTTGTCTCTCCTTTATATTTAGTTGATCTTTCATCACAACCAAATTTTCCCAAGTTTTCTTCAATTCATATTCTGATATCTTGATCTCTGGAATTACCCTTGTTAACATTTTTGAAGGGTCAACTGATTTACTTGAGACAACACTAGTACCAACATGACATTGAATTGATTGTTGTAGACTTTGCACCTTTTCCTGCAAAATGAAAATTTATTTGTTTCTATCAAATAACTCTCTCATGAGCAATTCTTTTTCTCTTACAACCTGAGCTAGCTCAATTGTTTTAGCATGCTCAGTACCAAGGGATTTTAATTTTTTTTCTTAGTGTATGAATTTCAAATTTTTTGTTTTGTTACAAGGTTTTGATAGCTTCCCTGTCTTATGGATCTACTACCAATTTAACAATTAGCTTATTATGTTCCTAAATTTTGATAGCTTCCTTGTCTTATGGATCTACTACCAATTTAACAATTAGCTTATTATGCTCCTCAATTTGAATATGTAGTGCCATAGATTTTTCTTTTTCTAGTTTTAAACTTTCTCCAGGAGATTTTCAGCCTTACTAGCTATCAAAGAGATTTTTCTCATGTCACTATAGAGAATTTCCCATACTTTTCTATGCAAATTACTCTTGTCAGGTAGTGGGATGCTAGCTACATTTATGGACAGATCTAATGTTTTAAATTGAGGTCCTTAAGGAAGAGGCTGAACAATTGGTAGGGAAAAATTTAAGGATGGAAAATTATCTTCAATTTTAAAAAGATTGGCGAATCTCACTAGTCCATAATTGCAAACTGTAAATTTTTTTTTGATATATATTTGTAAAATTATTCAAAATTATAATGATTTTATATATAGTATCTATTTAATGTTGGCTATTTTTAATGTAAAATAATTTATATTATAAAATTTTGGCGAATAATTTTTATAAAAAATGGAAATTGGAGAATCCGTTTTTTGGAAAAATCATAGCAAATTAGCCCACATACAAATATTAGCCCCTGAAATTTTCCATTACAGATGGATGCTTGAGGGAAAAATTAATTATTTACTCCCCAATTCCATAATAAAGAGTAGCCCTGTTTGATAAGTTTGAGTTCCTTGTGCTACTAGTTGAGTTGACATACTACTTCTCACCATATACTCCTTTCTTCAAACAATTGGTAATTATTGTGCAATATTTTTGTTGTGGAGTGAGTCTTTTCAATGGAAAATGATGTAAAATCAATGGAAGTGAAGGAGGAAGTAGATCCCTCCGGGTTTCCCAATTGCATTTGGAAACTTGGTTGATTTGAGGGTTCCTCGGTTAATTTTATTTGTGCCTCCTATTCATCTTCTATCTGCACCTTTTTCTTTCATTTGTAATTGTGAATCTGTTAGCCACCTGTAATATTTTGTTATACCAAAAGGTGGCTAAATCTTTTTGAACCTCCAAGGAACAAATTTTATCACTAAAAAATGTTGGCTCTTGAAGACTCCTTGTAGGCCTCATGCCTCTGTCCAAAATCCTCATTACTGTTCCTCTTAATTTTGCTAATTTCATTTAAGAAACTGCTGAAGAAACCATCATTTTTTCCTTTTCTCCCACTCATAGCTAACCTTCATTTTCTCCCCCTTTTTCTCCATATTACTCCTCTACTTTTCATAAGTTTCTCCTTCCATTCATGAAAAACCTCCTGACATGGTTTGAAACTTCTTTTTGAGCTGTGCCAAAACCCCCAAATCCATTTAAAAACCTTGAATTTTTTCATAAAAATACAAGTATTATGACCATGGACTTAAGCCCCTTTGGGCTAAGTCCTAAACCACTTCCCCCACATGCCCGTGCGCTGGGACCAAGCGCTTAAGTCCCGAGCGCTAATCGCAATCGGAGGGTCAGGCGGGTGAATTTTCCTTTGTAAATATCAAAAAACCCCGATGTGATTTTTTATAACGTTAAGTCCCGCGATATGTTTTACACCGTCAATCTATGGTCCCGATCCGACGGTGGAATGATAATCGCAGCCCCCCGCCCGATCGCAATCGTAACACTCATGTTGTAACCCCCGATTGATCGCAAGCCTTCTTCTCCAACCTCCGATTGCGATCCCCGATTACATCTCGACCGTTCATCCTTCCCGCGATCTGACGGCCAGCGCTCAATCGCATTTTCCCCTCCCGATCACAATCGCAAGTCTTGCCTTCCGATCCCCGATCGTGTCACCTCCCGATTTAATCGCATCCATCCATCTCCCAGCCGATCCGACGGCCATCGCACACCCGCTCCAATCACAATCGGAACTTTCAATCGCACCCTCCTTCTGCGTATTGCGATTGTGATCCCCCGGTCCAATCTGAGCCGTCCGTCCCGCCAGATCCAACGGTTCGGTTTCATCCCACTCCTCTCCCATCATCCTTCTCTACTGCCTCTCTGATTCCATCGCAGCCGTTCTTTCCTCCCCCAGATCAATGGCTATCGCTTAATCGCTCCTATCCCCCGATCATTGCATTGCAACTTTCCCCGACTGCGCAATCGCATGCACCTACCTGCCACCTCCGATTGCGATTACCCCGATTCAATTCCCACCATTGATCTGAGTTTTAGATCAACGGTCCACGCATAATCGCGTCGCGTGATTCAATCGCTCCATTTACTCGCTCCCCCCCGATTGCGCTCGTCCGATTAGATCTGGACCGTCCATGTGTCCAGATCGGACAGTCCAAAACCACCTTGCCTTATTTCTTCTCCCCGCTCTCCTTTACCTGTTTTGCACCGATCTACACCGTTAGATATTTTTATCCGACGGCTATGCTCCTCCCCCGCCACCCGAAGCAGTTTAAACCTATTCCCGCAGGATTTCTTAACTGTTTTTGTGTTTTTCAGGTGTTTTAATGGTTCTCCATTATAGAATGAAGGAAAGCCGAGGGTTGGGAAAGACGTTTCCTGTGCCTTCGAGCTATATAAAAGAACCATTCACGGGCTCTGTATCAAATGATTTATCAATGTTTCATGAGCATTGATAACCTAAAGAGCCCTGCGCGGCCCTGCACATTGAGAAGACACTGTTTTATTCGAGAGAACAGTTAAAGAGTATCAGTTTTCGAAGACAAAGCACAACAGATGAAGATCGAAGACAGTTTTTATAGGGATTACGGCTAAGACAGTTATCAAAAGCCTAATCCCCAATCTAAAACACAGTTTAAAAGAAAACCTAAAGTGTTTTATCAGACAGAAAGCCTCCACCGCCCCATCTGAGGCAGATTGATTCCTCAGCTACCACCGAGCCACCTGTTGCCTCAAAGCATTCAAATAGAGGCCGAAGTTATTGAAGAAAATCTGATATTCGCCTCCAGCGCAGCCAAGGAGTTACTCCACACAGTGTACAGAGCCTCAAAGTCAAATAAAGTTCCCACTAAGCTTTGATATTTATTGTAAAAAAGTTAATACAGTGATCCACCTGTAAATTTCTCCCTCGAGCCCCTCAAAAGGCCAAGAAGTCTTGAACCTGTATTAATTATCCTGAGATATATTTTCTGAGATCACCTCCTCATTCTTCTATAAGTACCTCAGAAGAAGATGATAAATTGTTGGTTGCAGAACTTTGAAATACACTTGCGCTGGAGACTTATATTTGTACATAGTGTTCACTGGCCCTTGAAGCTCTGTTTGTGATAGAGTAGTTAGGCTGAATAGTGAAGATGATTGCTGAACTGAAACATTGGACTTGAAGACTGTAACTGGTTTGACATCAATAACAAGCCGTTTCTTGGGATCCTGGTCTATATTACTGGTGAAGTGCCTCTTTCTTTGTTAATTGTTTTTCCTTCTACGTATGCCATATTGTTCATATTCTGCTGTAAAGAACAGTATAAACAGGGTTAGGACCTACTGTATATCAGTAACCTTCTCTGGCTGAGAAATCTTTATCTTGATGTTTTCTTCAAATTTGTTTATTTAAGAATGATTCAATACAGTTTAAACAGTTAGGAATGTTGGCGTTCCCTTGTCCTTCTGTTTGCTCAAACATTGTTCTATAATGTTGTTTCCATTATTTGCTATTAAAGTTAGACTAGAGAAGATATGGTTTGCCCTGATTCCTAGATCTTTTTCTCCAAAGGCAGATTCTGAAAGTTTCCCTTGGTACTTTATCTGATCTTAAGTTACACTTCGTTTCTCTTATATGTTTTCATACTTTCTGAAGGTGATTATGTGGATCACTGGATTGTTTGTCAATTAAGCTGCTTTAATAAGAACTTGCCCAAGAAGTCTATGGTTAGCCCTGTCCTTGGTTGGTTTTAAATAGTTACTTAAGAGGATTTTCTTGTTTGGACTGACTATAAATCCTCTGAGAAATTATCATCAGTTTCCATCCCTCTAACACTTTATTGTTCCATTCCATCATTTCAAACTCAACAATCTTGTGGTATAGATGACTTGCCCCTTGGATCACTCTTGATGTTTTTGCTCAATTAAAGCCCAGATATGACTCCATAGCCCAATGGACTAAAAACCAGCATTATATCTATCTATCTGCCAAAACTGTTCTATTTGCTTGCAACTTCTCACTTTTGAAACTTTTTGCACTTAGGACTTTCCCCTCAAGTAACATTTCATGCTCAACCATCCAAAACAAACAAAACCCTTGGCCTTCATAACTAGCCTAATATCATTACCTTAAGCTTTTCAAAGACAATATCCATCTTTGTGCATATTGGAGAGATCCCTCTCCGGATTCAGGAGGGCTAGATCCTAGAATCCCAAAGTTGGTTGAAACGATGTTAACTCTGTGATTGGACTCTCCCAATCTTGCTAATAAATTACAGGGACCTAACAGAATCCCCTATATTAATATATATTTCTTGAGGTTCATTTCTCTTTAGGATATTTTCCTTTACTATGGGGGTTTTAACATCCATTTTTTCCTACACTTTTTTTTACTGGTTAGGTTTCCTGATTTGCTATGTTTTGAAGCTCTAGCGTGCTTTCATGAGTGTAAGGTGCAAAATCGATTTCCACTCTTTTATCTAAAATTATATGATGGGGGTTATATTTCCACTTCTCTCCTTAATAAAAACCAAACTCCTTCATCATTTCTTCAACCTCTGTTAGGGCTTGCTTGATGTTCACGATAAATTTCCCCACACTTCTTTCTAATTTGAAAGTGTACCATTTGTTGGCAATATGATGCAGAGTGTTGTCCTTGATGGCAACCCACTGAATGAAGATGAAGACATGAGACAGTTGACATGTGTTGTCCTTGATGGCAAACCACCTGATGAAGTTTGTCTTGACCTGATGGACTTGGTAAATGATGTAAATCTGATATGAAATGATGTTTGTTAGAAATATGATGCTAAGTGTTGTCCTTGAATGGCAACCCACTTGATGAAGATGATGAAAACTTACTTGATGAAGTTGTGCTTGATAGAATATGTCTTGATGAACTAAATTTGATGTATCTACAGTGAGTACAGAAGGCAATGAAGAAAGGAATTCAACATGTGCTAAATCTATGGTGAAAAGAGTATTACTTCGGCGAAGAAGCTCGATAGAATATGTCTGAGAACTAACCTGATGTATCTACGAGTACAAAAGGAATGAAGAAAGGAATTCAAAGAGCGTGCTAAATCTATGGTGAAAAGAGTATGTCTCAAGGCACATGGATCCGCCCAGATAGGAAGTCACGACACGCCGGAAAGTACGCATAAGTCGCAGATCGGCAAAAGCCATAAATCGCAAAACCAAAGGTAACCACCATGGTATTGACCCATTGTATTGGGTAATGATCCGCCTAATTGACCCCGTCCAGGAATACCATCGGAAGTAATGTAGTTTTGGGCTCATGGTATTGTTTTGGCTCATGGTATTGAAAAAGGGGCTCATGGTATTGAAAAAGGGTAAACCTATATAAAGAGAAGAAATTCATTGTGCAAATCATGAGCGTGGGTGCAAGATGTCTGAGCTTGAATGAATACTTCTCTCTGAAGTAGATCTGAATGGAAAGGGTTACAATTGAATGATAGATCTGAATGTATGATGCACCAATGATGAAGAAGGGGATCTAGATCTGAAATGTACTTGTATTTGCTAGATCTGCTTATGGAATGATTAGATCTGTGATGAGGCGAACATCTGTCTGAGGTAAAGGGTAAAATCTGAAGTGATGTATCTGTTGTGAAGAATTGCAATGACATAAAATTCTGAAGAACCATACGCTAGTTCGCCGAAGAGGAAGCGCGTATATACGCGGCTTCGATGAAGAGAAAGCGCGTAAGCGCAATGAAATTGGATATGTATGCGCTGTATATACGCTCGGTTTACTTGAACTAAGATGCTGAGCATACGCATAGAGAGAAAGGAAAGCGTGTATGCAAACTAGGGTTTGCTGAAGTCTGTGGTAAGAAATGTCTGATCTGTTCTGCTGATTTACTAATATCTGTCAGTGAGTTATATGTATCTGTTTCATGGTTAACTGTGCTTAAATGTATGGAGTGGGTCTAGTCTGAAAATATGATGAAACTTGGCCTGCAAGTGGTGTCCTAAAGGATGCTTTGGATCCAGTGTGAAAATTGATGAAACGTGGTCCGTAGAGGTGTTGAGGGTTGTAGCCTTCAGTCAGGGGGTCGTAGCTCCCTTCCAGGTGAGGCTGGTAAACGAGATCAGGGGTCGTAGCTCCCTTCCAGGAGAGGTTGGTAAACGAGTCAGGGGGTTGGAGCTCCCTTCCAGGAGAGGCTGGTTAACGAGTGCAGGTGGGTGCCTGGGTGCTGGTAGGAGTCTGCGCCAGCACATTTGTTGTAAGATGTTTTCTCTATAATAAAATATTGAAGGCTGAGCAACTGCAGTGGTAGTTTTCTCCCGACTTGGGTTTCCACCTAAAAATCCTGGTGTTCATGTGTGATGCTTATGTGTGATGGTTTATTCTGTTCTTACTGCACATGTTTAATTTTTATTGAGCATCTAATGAATGAATGATGGAATGATATAAGTGAAGAATTAATGGCATAATTAGATCTCTGTGTATACGCGAGTTTTATGAAGGATATCCACATGTATATGCTAGTTTGGTTCAGCCAAGTAGCATATGGGTTTTAGAGAGTGAAAAAGTAAAAAGTTTGATAAATTCCTAAATACTGATTGACCCCCCCCCCTCTCAGTATTTTTCCCAACAATTGGTATCAGAGCAGGTTCTTCTGCAGAAGCTTGATCGCTTGAAGGAGATCCGTCGCAATGGGAAGTCAAGAAGGAGTGATGTCTATAAAGCCACCTCTATTCAATGGAAGCAATCTAATATTCTGGAAGGTATGAACAAAAGCATATCTACAAAGTCTTGGTGCAGATGTATGGGCAATCGTGGAAGAAGGCTATCAATATTCGACAAGTATTCCTACTGATGCAACTGAAAGGAAGAAGTATGAAATCAATGCCAAAGCAGTGAATGTCTTATTAGGAAGAATGTCTGAATCAAAATTTGCTAAAGTGATGCAACTACATTCAGCAAAAGAAATATGGGACAAAATCATTCTGAGCTATGAAGGAGATACAAAGGTAAAAAGTGCAAAACTCCAAACTCTTAGAATTGAATATGAAAATTTGAAGATGCATAGTGATGAAAGTGTTGCCAGTTTCTTTCTCTGTCTAGATGATATTGTAAATCGGATGAGAAATTTGGGTGAAACCATAACTGATACTACTCTGGTAGAAAAAGTCTTAAGATCCTTGACTTCAAAATTTGACTCTAAAGTTTCAGCTATTGAAGAAAGGCAAGATCTGCAAACGCTTACTATTGTTCAATTACATGGTACTCTGATTGCTTTTGAAATGAGACAAGGAGGTCCTTCTCAAATAAGAGAAGCTGCTTTTAAGGCATCTACAAAAGGAAAGGAAAAGGAAGTTGTCAAAGAATCCAGCTATATATCCGATGAAGAAGAAGCGAATTTCGTGAGAAAGCTCCAACTAGGTACTGGAAGATTCAAAGGTAAGCTTCCCTTCAAATGTTGTGAGTGTGGAAAAGTTGGTCATTATGCTGCTAAATGTCCTTATAGAGAAAAGCATGGTAAAGGGAAACAATTTGAAAAGAGAAAGAGTTATTATGCAAAAGAAGATGATGATGAAGTGTCCAGTGAAGATGAAGAAGATTCTGACCATGATTTGAAAGTGCTCATGGCAAAGAAGCAAAAGAAGAAGGCTACTCGAAACAAGAAGATATCTCAGAAAACATGTATAGCAGAAATTGAAGAAGATGAATCAGATAGTGATTGGGGTCCTTTGAATAATCTTCTTTGTGCAAACAATAGTGAAGATAGTGAAAGTAAAGTTGTGGATCTAGAAGAAGCTCTCAAGGTTAAAGTTGAAGAACTACAAAGTTCATCTAAGATGCAAGAATCTATCAACAAAGAGATGATCTCTCAAATGGAAAAACAAATAGAAATGATGAATGGACAGGTGGACAAGTATCAAAGGTTTCATACTTATGCATCCAATCGAATTAAAGAACTAGAAGCAGAAATCAACGATCTAAATGCAGATCTCGAAAAATCAAGCAAGAAGAATGAAGGACTTGAAGCTGCAATCATCTCTCTGCAAGCATATCATGAAGCATCAAGTAAGAAGAATGAGGAACCTCTAAAACCATTTGAAAAGGAAGGCCTTGAAGCAGAAATCATCTCTCTCAAAGAAGATCTGGAAAAATCAAATAAGAAGAATGAAGAGCTGCAACAAACATGTGAATAAAACGAAAATTGGTTGAAAGAAGAGATTCTAAATCTGAAGGATCAAGTAGAAGATGGAAGAAGGAAAGAAGAAAGCATGACAAAGCAATTTCAAGCCCTGGAGGTTGAGGTAAACATTCTCAAAGGTAAATTAGAAGAAAAGGTTAAACTTTTGAGGTTTCAAGATAGTACTAATATTTTGGACAATATTCTGAGTAATCAAAGGTCTCCTGCTATCAAACTTGGTCTTGGTTTCCAACAGAAGCTGGTAAAGAATCTAGCTGAGTCAAAATTGAGGAAGGATGTCAATGCAACTTGTAGTGTTGAAGAGACAGATCGACCATTTGATTTTTGAATTCTCAAAGGAATTCATTCAAGAACGTTGAACGTTTTAAATGTCATAATTATGGGCATGTTGCAGCAAATTGCAGAAGCAGAACAATTCAGCCACAAACAAATAGATTCTACTCAGAAAGGTACTCTGGTAGCTTCAAGGGATATTGTTTTTCATGTAACAAGTATGGACATAAAGCAGCTGATTGTAAAAGGAGGAAGATTAGAAATACTCATTATGATTCTTATGCTTATTTCTCTGGACACATGAGATGTTATTCTTGTAACAAGTATGGACATGTAGAAAAGGAATGCAGGTTGAATAGATATGAGAAATTGGATAACTTCCAGCACACAAATAGAAAGATCAAACAAATCTGGAAAAAGATGGAGGACCGATCAGAAACGTAGGGAATTCTGACCCTACTGCAGTCATCCGCTTCTGAAGCTTACTTCTCTGATTGACTGCATGAATGATGTGGGATACATTATGAGATTTAGTAATGTATCGTCACAAGGGGAGCAATGTATGATGTCTCTCATGGTTGATTTGATTATTCTGGTTATATGCATTTCTGACAGAGCATCTGATATGAAGAAGACAGGTACAGGAAGTACAAGTTCAGGGGGAGATGAAGGAATGTGAAAATTTCTATGCTTCACTTTCCATACGCGGGTTATATGAACAAAAGTCGCGTATACACGCGAGTTTCAGCAGACACAATCGCGTATGCTTTGATGATAAGAGAATTTTTATGATAGCTGAAGATCTGGAGCAGCAGGTTGAATACTAATGATTGCATTGTTGGCACTATGACTGCTTATTCTTGATTATTGTGATACTCATGCTTAAATGATGATGACTTGGTACATGGTTTATTATGATGATATTTTGAACCTTGTTTGCTGAAAAGTATCTTTTGTGCTCACACATGGATGAAGTGGAAGTCTTATGATTCAGAGATAAGAATAGATCATGCAGAGTTTGTTACTATGATGGAAATCTTTTCCCTACATATGCTACTTCATGTTGAATCTTAAAGATCATGGTGATACTGGACCACATGGATGATTGACACATATTTGAAGATGTTGTTCTGGTATGATAATCTCTCTTGGAAATATTGTATTGATGCTGCAAAGAATCTGAAGGCTTGGTTACTAATGTGCTTATGCTACAACCGTTGGATGACGCTTGAAGACACAACTACACTTTTCTATCTATCTGTAGTCCAGGGAAGCATTCAAATATCTCAGAAAGAAGCTGAACACTATCTTTTTCTCATAGAGGATCAGATCTGGTTAAAATATAGAAGATGGTATTGGATACGTGGGTTTCCTGAAACACAGTCGCGTATATACGTGAGTTCATGCACATCAAACCACGTATGTCTGGTTGCTGACAAATTGCTGTTTGGGGTCAGCTTCCTTCAGCACAGCTGCAGTGCTGTTTGGTATCTCTGATACTATTTGGTATCTCTGGTGGTGTTCCAGTTCTCATAATTCTATTTCTAATGTTTTGATAAAGATGCCTTGATGATTTGTTGGTGAAAGTGTTTAGGATGCACAAAATAAGGGGGAGCCTTAGTCATATGAAAAGAATGCATGGATGCACAGATTCAGGGGGAGTATTAGCGTTGCTGAGTATAATGCATTGTTGGCATTATATTGATTCTGAAAAATGTTCTCTTTCTTGAGGAATTTTTAGGTGTTGGTCTTAAATGGTCATTTTTAATTTGGTGAAAAGGTCTTGTTGAGACCCATGATGTAAATTTGTAATATTCAGTCATGTAAAGGACTTGTCAAATTTATAAACCCACTTGGTTGGGTGGCTGAGTCAAATTTTGTAAACCCACTTGGTTGGGTAGCTGAGTTGAAATGTGTAAACCCACTTGGTTGGGTACTTGAGTCTCATATGTAAATTCACTTGGATGGATCTTTGATGTAAGTATGAGTCATTGGTGATAGGAAGGTCATAGAGTCTTGTACTTCATTGGAAAATATGTTTTGAAGATTTAGCATGAACTCAGGGGGAGCTTGGTCATGGTATCATCAGATCTGCAGAACACTTCTTCTACATGAGGAGAAAAGGGGAGAGTGTGTTGGTTTTGATCCACCCTTTGCCCTTGATGTCAAAGGGGGAGAGTGACATGGTGTTTGAAATGGAGAGCACGAATGGTGTCAAAGAATGGGGAGAGTGACATGGTGTCATTGTATTCTTAATGTACCTATCTGTTGTGGTAACCAAACACCATCGTGGTTGCCATCAAGTCCAAAGGGGGAGATTGTTGGAAATATGATGCAGATATGATGCAGAGTGTTGTCCTTGATGGCAACCCACTGAATGAAGATGAAGACATGAGATTGTTGGCATGTGTTGTCCTTGATGGCAATACACCTGATGAAGTTATTCTTGACTTGATGGACTTGGTAAATGATGTAAATCTGATGTGATATGATGTTTGTTGACAATATGATGTAGAGAGTTGTTCTTGAATGGAAACCCACCTGATGAAGATGATGGAAACTTACTTGATGAAGTTGTGCTTGATAGAATGTCTTGATGACCTAAATCCGGATGTTGTCTACGGTGAGTACGGGAGGAAATGAAGAAGAGATTCGGCACATGTGCTAAATCTATGGTGAAAATTATTACTTGATGAAGTTGTACTTGATAGAATATGTCTTGATGAACTAAATCTGATGTATCTACAGTGAGTACAGAAGGCAATGAAGAAAGGAATTCAACATGTGCTAAATCTATGGTGAAAAGAGTATGTCTCAAGGCATACGCGGATATGTCTAGGAGAAGTCGCGTATGCACGCGGGAAACAACGTGCCAAGTCGCGTATGGGCAAAAGCGCTCAAAAAGTGCAAAACCAGGGGTAACCACCATGGTATTGACCCATTGTATTAGGTAATGATTCGTCTAAATGACCCCGTCCAGGAATACCATCGGAAGTAATGTAGTTTTGGGCTCATGGTATTGTTTTGGCTCATGGTATTGAAAAAGAGGTAAACCTATATAAAGAGGAAAGAAATTCATTATGCTGAAATCATGAGCATGGAGTGCAAATCTTGACTTGAATAGCAAGATACTTCTCCTCGAAGTATATACGAATGGAAAGAATTCTGATTGAATAATGGATACAGGAATGTAGATGCACCAATGATGAAGAAGAAGTCTATATGCGAGAAATGTACTTGCATTTACTAGAATCTGTTTATGGAATGGTCGTCTGTGAGGAAATGAACATCACATCGAGTAAAGTCCATCAGTGATGTGTCGTGGTGAAGAATTACTTGTGTATAAGTACGAAGAGAACCTATCTGGCTGATTCAGCAGAAGAGGAAGCACATTAATATCTGTGACTTGGCTGAAAGAAAAAGCGCGTATGCGCAGCGTGGATGCATGTGTAATAGGGGGGTATATCACGTTTTATGTAGACGAGCAGAACATGCCGTATCTGAAGAAGGAAAGCGCGTATGCAAACTAGGGTTTGCTGAAGTCTGTGGTAAGAAATGTCTGATCTGTTCTGCTGATTTACTAATATCTGTCAGTGAGTTATATGTATCGGTTTCATGGTTGACTGTGCTTAAATGTATGGAGTGGGTCCAGTCTGAAAATATGATGAAACGTGGCCTGCAAGTGGTGTCCTAAAGGATGCTTTGGATCCAGTGTGAAAATTGATGAAACGTGTTCCATAGAGGTGCTGAGGGTTGTAGCCTTCAGTCAGGGGGTTGTAGCTCCCTTCCAGGTGAGGCTGGTAAACGAGATCAGGGGGTCGTAGCTCCCTTCCAGGAGAGCCTGGTAAACGAGTCAGGGGTTAGAACCCATGGGAGGCGTGGCGGCGTAGGTGGGTGCACAACGTGTTGGTAGGAGTCTCGCGACATTTTGTTACAGCAGATCATTTCTATAATAAAATGTGAGAAGGTTGAGCAAGCTGCGGTGTTTTCTCAGGGCAGGACAGCACCTCAAAAATCTGGTGTTCATGTGTGATGCTTATGTGTGATGGTTTATTCTCTATTCTTCTTGCACATGTTTACTTTTTATTGGTACATCTAATGAATGAATGATGGAATGATATAAGTGAAGAATTAATGGCATAGTAGATCTCTATACGAGTTTTATGGGGATATCACGTGTATATCTGCTGATTTAGTTCAGCCAAGTGACGTATACGGTTTTAGAGAGTGAAAAGTAAAATTTTTGATAAAGTCCTAAATGTGATTCACCCCCCCCCCCTCTCAGTATTTTTCCCAACACCATTTGTGTGTTGGAACAAAATTAATTTGGCCAATGTTTATAATTTTCCTTATGAATTCAAGAGAAAATATACTCATAGGAAATAAGGTTGGAAACTGGTATGGTTGCACTTCTACTCCATACATTCTTATTTCATTGTAGTCTTAAAAAATAAACCAGTTCCCCACTTTGGTGTCTTCACTGATTTGCAACAACCCGTTTTCCTTAGGAAAAATACTTGGAGGATGCTAATTTTTCAAATAGTATAAACAATGGCCATTAATGATGAAAAATATTGAGAAAACCCCTCATTATTTTACTTCCTCCTGACAACACTAGTCCATTCAACCACATATTTCTTTTGATTTCATGGATCCCACATATTCAAACCAAGATAACTAAACTTATTTGCATGTGTATACAAGAACATATAGACCAAAATACATGGTATCTGAATTAATTAACAATATGAAAGTTATGAAAATGAAAAATGATGGACTTTGGTAAATGCGAAGGAATGTATATAAGTAGTATTTGGTTGTAGCATAAGGCTTAAAAACCCCGAGGCTAGTTCATTTACTATCCCAATGTCATCTTTCCCTAATAGATACAAAATTATATCTAGGACATATTGTGAAACTTCAGAAAATAGGTTTGTTGGATAATTTGTAGCTGGTGGAGGAATTTGAGAATTTGCTAACAAAATGAGTTTAAACAAAATTTCCTTGTTTTCTTTAGAAGGATGTCTATAGATGAGAAGTAAGGAATCATCTGAAAATATCTTAGGGTGCTCTACTATAGGAAACTTAGAGGCTTTATGTATTAACGTTGGTGTAACCTGGATTATTTCCCCCCATTTAAGAAATAATGAAATTTCTATATGGGACAAGGGAAGACACTAACCAACTCACAAATTAGAGGAAATTATAAGCAATTGGGACAATTATATAGTAAAGGCATGATTGGATGACTCGAATGAGATTATCTGAATCATCATTAATGTAAATAATTTCTTGTCAAATCTCTGAAACGTCGAAAGGGAAATGGGAATCATATAATTCTCTATCCATAAGGGGTATATGAAAAAAACAACATAAGAATTACATGTTTTTTAGTTACCTTCTTGATTTTTTCCATATTTACAATTTGAAAGAAAGAACATGGAGAAGAGTGAAATTATGAATTACTTGGATACAAGGGATGATGAGGGAGAAAATATTGATGTGGAGATAACAATGCACAATCTAGATGCTAGTTGTTGTAGCTTTGCAAATTGAAAGACAATGAAAATGACAGACGATACAATATTTTTATCCTTTCTATACTGAGCAAGAAAATCAAATAATTTGATGATGTAGAAGAGTGCATGAGGATGATTTGGAATATGGATAGGTGAGGTGGAGTAAAAAGGGGTGAGTTGGATTCATGATGTGGAACCCACTCACTTGACTGGCTCGCTTGGCTTGTCCATGAGCTATCGCCAACTTCTGATGAACTGTAAACCACTTCTAATGGGTCCCCATAGTGGTTTGTGAATAGTGTAGGGGAACTATAAGAAGGAACCTAAATTTTTGACCTTCTGATGGGTTTTTTGATCAATCCACTTACCAACAAGTTCCTCTAGCTTAACCTTTGGTTATTTTACCTTGTTGAAAAGTCGTCAATCTAGCAGAGTTATTTGAATGAGCCATGGTCTGCCCTGAAGTTGCATTGTCATTAATTAATTATTTTTTAAAGTGCCAGACTCACTTTAGTATAGTTTGGTCGAGTTATTTAGCCTTAAAGGTTAGGATAAAATACACATGTAAACATAAATTTTGATGAGGGAATCATACAAAAAAAAATGTCTCTATATACAATTTTTTATTTTATCTTTTTACATATAATTTTTTTTCATTTTGCAAAATGAAGAAAAAAACTTTAACTACAACAATATATACCATTATTATCCATGGAATTTGAATTATTTTGATTGTAACCTCTCAAAAGCTGCACCAAATTCCAGTTGACTACTTTTGTCTACTCATCTATCTGTGGATGGAATGTTGTAGACCTCTTCAACTTTGTGTCCATATTCTCCTACATTGTAGTTAAAATGCACTAATAAATATCATATATATGACTGGAAAAATGTTTTTTGGTCACCTAAAGTGCACCCATACTTTTCCAAATAACAAGTTTTTTTATTCTTTCCCATTGATGGTATTTTTATAGGGCATCACAATGCAAATATTGTTGAAAAAGTCAATTACCATGAATAGGTAGTCATGTACCTTATTGGTTTTTCGTAAACCTCCCAAAAATTCCATGGGAATGATTTCCCATGGACAAGTGGGTATAGATAAGGGATGATATAGACCTTATTTCCGGTTACTATGCTTGCTATTACAATAAATCATGCATCACATTATAAACATAGCTAATTTTTCTTGCATCTTCAACCAATACACATACCTCAACAAGTTGGATATTATCTTCCTTACACAAAATTTCCTTGCAACCTTAGAGGTGTGAGCCACTCTAATCAGCTGCAATGCAATTGACCTTTAGGAAACAATAACTTATCCAACTTGTAGAATAACCCATCCTGGATATGGTAGTCAACAATGTTATCAATATCATGCAAATGACTTACTCTACAATTGCGGAAGCACCTCCTTGAAGTCCTCATCCTCTAAATATGCCTCTTTGTATGCATCATGGGTGAATGGATCCATGTGCATAATATTTCCCAATGATGTGATCTTTAATGTGGGTGGATTTGAAAGCATGGCATCCAACTTGTTTTTTATACCCTTATTATACTTTATTAGTAAAGGAAACTATTGTAGAAACCCCATCCACTTGTAATTCATGAGCTGTTGTAGCTTACTATAGGCTTCCATGTACTGTAGTGGCTAGTGATCTATGTGGATTACTATCTCCTTTCACATTAGATAGTGTTTCCACTTCTTCACATCTTGCACCAAGGCATAAAGCTCCTTGTTGTAGGTAGGGTAGTTTAGAAATACCCTATGAAATACTTCATAATGGTAGCATATAGGCCTTCCTCCTTACATATAGACCACTCCCATAGCACACCCACTCACATTTGTCTCCACATCAAAGGACTATTGAAATTTTGGTAATGCCATAACTAGTGCTTGACTTATCTTCTTATTTAAATCCTTAAAGGCCCACTGTTGAACCTTTCCCCACAAGAAAGACATTCCTCTTATTTTTATGACATGAAGCGGTGTTGCTATAGCTTTAAATGAGGCTATGAATTTCCTAAGGTACTATGCCACCCAAAAAAAATCCTAACCTAAAAAATTAGTAGGAAATGACCATTTCATGATGGCCTTCATCTTGGAAGGATCTATCTTCGGCTTTCCTCCACCTATCACATGCCCTAGATACACCAATGACTGTTGTGAAAAATCACACTTCTTGAGATTTGATAATAGTTGGCACTTCTTTAATGTATCCAACACCTACATCAAATGTGAGATGTGCTCCTCCCAGGTAGCATTGCATACCATTATATCATCCAAATATAAAATAAAAAATGAAAATATAAAGTGGTGTTATATATCATTGATTAACCTCATAAACATAGCTAGTGCATTGCATAGGCTAAATAGCATGACTAACCACTCATAAAAACCTTTCTTTATTTTAAAGGAAGTCTTCTAGGTAACTTGTTCTCTGACTCAAACCTAGTAATATTTGTATTTTAAGTCCATATTGGTGAATTATGTTTCCTATTACAATTGATCCAACATATCATCTATTATGGGTAGTGGTTATCTATTCTTGATAGTGATTTTGTTCAATAACTTGTAATCAATACACATTTCCAAGTAACATCCTTATTTTCCAAAATGATGATGGGTGAAACACATGGTGATGTACTCGGTCTAGTGACACCATGTTCTAGTAGTTTCTACACATGTTTCTTCACCTCACTTTAATTTATGAAAATTTGCCTTTATAGCTCATGGTAACACTTTAGGCTCATGGAAAACATCCCTATATGGTTGTTGAAACTCTTCCAATTGTTGTCTATGTTTCTTAATGACCCCTCTAGGGGGTTCCTTGCCTCTTACCAACTATTCTACATATTTTTTTTTCTCTTAAAAATATTAAAACATACTTTTTACTAGAGGTGATCAATCTCTTGGCTTGGTTAGCATTTACCAGAAATTTGTTAATTCCATTTTTTTTTCTTTGATGGTGATCCGAATGGAAAGTGTCCTACACCCATGGTATTTATGTGCCCATGGTATTGTAAGTGACATCTATCCATGGTATTCATTCAAAAATGGTACATATCCACCCATGGTATTCACTGACCCATGGTGTTTATCCACCCATATTATTGTAAGTGACATCTATTGATGGTATTCATTCACCCATGGTATTTACCCACCTATGGAATTTACATGTGGTATTGTAACTAAAAAATACTATAAGTAACAAGTCGCATTTGTAAAAAGACATATTGTCCACCACAAATAATTTTTTAATTAAAACATAGAATAACTAAAAAGAAATATATGTTGTGTTAATTTTTATTTTATTAATATCAAATAAATGAAAAGTGCTTATAGAAAAAATGGAAATAAACTAGCTCGAACAATGGTAGCTTATACCTGAGAAGAGATGTAGCGGCTACATGCATCTGAACTATATTACAATGAGGCCCGAAGGCCTATTTATTATTGATAGACAATGGAAAACCCTAAACATCCAAAAACCTAACCCTAAGAGATGAAGCACCAAAAATATGTGCCCTGTTTGGGTAAATTGGTACATCAACTTCCCGGGGTTGTAACTTTTCCATACGGTCTTTGTTTGATCTGCACAATACCTCGTTAGAAATAACTATCTGAGGACTACAACTTTTGAGTGACAAACATTGGTTGAAGACCCATGTTGGTCCCACTGATCCGGATCTTGGTGGAGGACCCCAAGATCAAAAACATTGAAATGGATGTTAGGGGGGCAAGGCCCCCAAGATTTGCAAAATTAAAATTCCATAAAAAGGACAGAAAACACCATGAATAAAACCACAAAGAAAATTTTTATTAAAACAAATAATAACTGTAAAAGCTAAATTGTGGTGGAAAATCTATCCTTTTACAAAATGCGGCTTGTTACTTATAGTGTTTTTTAGTTACCATACCATTGATAAATTCCATGGGTGGGTAAATACCATGGGTGAATGAATACCATGGGTAGATGCCACTTACAATACCATGGGTGGATGGAATTTACAATACCATGGGTAAATTCCATGTGTGGATGAATACCATGGGTGAATGAATACCATGGATATATTCCACTTACAATACCATGGGAGGATAAATACCATGGGTGTAGGCCACTTTCCATTTGGATCAATAAATCTAGTTAAGAGTGGATGAAGTGAAAATTAACCACTAATACGATATTGAGATGTGTTATAACCGAGTCACTAGGAGAAAATGTGGATGCATTATTTTCAAATGTATTTTGTTCCATAGAAAAACAAAGTAGATGGTAGGGATGGGGAGAGAAAACATAGAGAGGATTTGTGCACTATAGTAGCCCATGGGCCATAATACTTAATTCCTTGTAACAAAAATTAAGTTTTTTATTTTTTAAAGAATACATAATCTAACCATTGATATAGTCTAACCTATGAGTTTTTTATTTTGTCAAGGTTATCAATTAGATAGTAACAACCATCTATTTGCATTAAGAATTTGAATTAATCTTGGAAAAATTAAAGACCAACATCAAAATGAGTAAATGTATATAAGTTTTGGAGTTGTTGGTGCCAATTCAGCGAAATCATTTTTGGTCAAGTTTTGATTTTTGTTATTTAGAATGAGGGTTTGACTACATATGTGGATTCAACACCCTAAAAAATTTGTGGTGCACTCCGATTGTGGAGAGTTTACAACTCAAAATTGTGATTGCAATAAATCCCGATGAGATTTTCTGAAAATAGACTAGAAAATATAACAAAAAAAACCCTCCCAAATTTATAAATGAATAATTACCCATTTATAAATCACTTAACAATGCTCAAACAACGACCATAATTTAAGACACCTTATCCTCTAGTAATAACCGTATTTACTACTAGCCATACCTTAAATGTTTAATTTTTTGGTTTTTTTTCTCCATATATATGTTAATCAATTTTTAGTCTTTACTGGTAAATTTTTATTCTTTACTAGATATATGTTTTAGTCAATTTTTTTCAAAACTATACGATGATTTTTTGAAAAAAATATATATATAATGTCTAAATATTCAATGTTTCATTTGTATTTTTAAGGTATTAAATCTATTTATACATTTAAAAATGTTTTCAAACAATAAACACAATTTCACTCAAAATTTTAGTAAGGAATTAAAAAAAAAAAAAAATGGAACTTCCATTATCCAAAATAAATAAAGATAGAAGAGGTCATTGATAAAATAAAATCATACTACATTTTTGTTAAAACCCGCTATTCTTTTAATATATGAATTAAATGTCTCTCCAGGTGAGATACCTTGAGAGTGTACAAACACTCCATACAAGTACTGACTATTGAGTCAGATGAGCCTCAAATATATAGGCTTTCACACTAATGGGGTGGTTCCAACCACTCCCTAGATATTAGGATCTAACTCCATTTCCATAAATATGAATACTCTCTTCCCATCATAATTTTATGTGTTGGTGATTAATTTGTTGATCTCATTTCTTTCATTCTTGTGCTCAATAGGAGGGTCCCCTGAAGAGTCATAAGCTAGCATAGACATTTAAGTTTCATTTCTTTCTTGGAAGTTGCTTCAATTTGGTTTCATTTAACTAGATTTTTTTGTCAGTCACAGATGCTCTTTTTTTACTTTCAATTTACTCATTAGTGCATTTATTGTTTCATGATTGAGCCCTGAAATAAAAACAAGAACAACAAAAACATTTCCTTCCTCAGTTGTTTACTTGAATGCTTTCATAGCTTAGTCCCAAATTTATTTTCAAGCTTGTATTAACCCTGATTAAGAATCTGCACACCAGTAATTTGTAAATATTATCCATTCACTTATTTTCAGGTTGATCTTGTTTTATTTTAATTCCATTACTAGTATGATAGTGAGTTAAATTGTTAAATTCAAGTCATTTGCTTATTCATTAGGATAGCCTTTCAATTATGCAAAACTAACTTAGACTTTCAATCTTGCAAATTAGCTTAGAATTTTGATTCTGCAAGGTAGCATATAATTCTAAAATAGCATAGACTTTTAATTATGTCCATTAGTATCACATTTCCATTATGCTCAATTAAAATAATTTGTTAATTTCAACTTGGTAAAATAGTCATTTCAATTCATAGATTAATTTTATTTGATATTAGTTTAATTGTTTGATCTTATGAAAATAACATGTGCATCAATTGACAAGGGTTAGTCTTAAGTAGTTGAAATTTACGTGTTTCCTTTAAATTTGAATTCCTTATCAAATAATAAAACCTCCTAGAATATATAGTGCACATACAGTTCACAATCACATGAACCTTGGTTTGAAAATTTAATGAAGTAATTTAACTAAGAATTAAATTACCTAAAATTTTTGGCACCATTGGTGGGGAAGTGTATAAAGGAATTTATTTTTTATTTGAATCTCATACTATATGTATTCATTTTCTAGATGCATAATTAAAATCATACTAAAATAATTTAGGATGCATGTATAGAAAATGAGATTCTAGGGGTAGATTTGTAAGTAGAGGTAGACAACATAGTTCAATACCAACATCACCAACCAACCCTGCTAGACCACATATTGCCACATCATCCACCGACGCTCACATTTCTTCCATATCATGTAGAAATAGATTCTTAGAAGTACATAGATATGAAATGCAACTTAAGGATTCAACATCCTCATCTGAAAAAAGTGTAGTTGAAAAACCTACATCCCCTACTAAAGGAGTCATGTTTCTCTCTTCAACAGGATAACAACTCTTAGGATAGGAGTTAGAAGTACCTAAGGAAGAGGAGGAGGAAAACGTTTCTGACATTCCATTAGTATAAAGACCACATGAAGAAGAAGTAGATAACCTTATTATTAAAACTTATCTTAGCTCTAAGGAATCTACAATGGCAGGAGAGGGAGAAGGAGAAGTGCATAATAGAGAAGATATACCAATAATGAGTGGAGGAAGAGGCATAAGAGGAGGTGGTAGAGGAGGCCGAGGTGAAAGGGGAGATGATAAAAACTTTCATGAAGAGGATCCTTTTGAAATCCCCATCCTAGATATAAACACCATTTCTACCATGAAAAATATCTCACCATCCATCCTTCCTAACTTTCATGTGTTAAGGACTAAGGATCTAGAGACATTTATTTTTGAGTTTGAAGTATTATGAAAATCATATGATTATCTACTCATGTTGGGCTGCTAGTTTGTAATTATTATTATCACATTTTAACACCCATTTCATCCATTTCTACCATTCTTTATCACATCATTTATCATGGTTTATCATATAATTCCATTTTATAATTATTTATTCTCTTATGGATAAATATTATTATCCTTTATTTTTAATAAATTGATGATTATTATGCATGATTTTATCAATGATGGTTTATTAATAAATTTTTTGTAACATCACTCACCATTTTAGCCTCCAAGATATTCTCCAGATTGTAGATTTGATCTCCAGCTCATCATTAAATATTCCAACTTAGAAATTCGTTAGAATAATAAGCGACAGTTTTGCATTGGACATTTTGGGCAAATGGAGAAGAATCTGGAAAATACGAAACATGGTTTTCTTCTAGACTGGGCCGCATTAACTTATTTAAAGAGCAGTTTTTCCAAATTCTGTTCGTATTAATAGAAACAGAAGGTTCTCTGAAGACTATTTTCTTAGATTCGATGGTGTGGCCATTTTCCAAATTATCTCAGTTGTAATACCAAATTCGACTTGTTCCTGTTGAATTTTGATGGAAAGATATTTCAGATATGATCTTGCTGATCAATTTGTTGTAAACAATCCAATTTTGTTATGGGAATCATGTTGTAATCTCTTTGTTATAACTTCTCTTTTCTCTCTGTGTATTTAAAACAGAGATCAAAGAAGGGGATTGTCATGGATTATTATGGGATTCATTATTAGAGATAGGAATGATAGGATAGTAGGATAGAATGGAAATATTTAGCTTTTTTCTTGGGACCTCAATTGTAATTTCAATATACAGAATATTATTCTGAAGGAGATCCATTGTAATGAGAAATGAATTCAATGATTAATATATAACTTGCGTTGCTATTCATTTGGATATTCTAAAGTAGCTTGGAAGTATTCGCTGGCGGCTAAGGGCCCGACCTCTAGTGGATTAAACTGCTTCTTTGTATTATATCTTTCTGATTTCAGCAAGTTTGATTAATTTGTTAATTTTTTCATCTTATGCGCTTTTCACTGTTTTCATGAATTGAAGGAATATCTTTTCTTTATGTGATTTACAGCCCTATCATTTGATTCAGTTTACATTCATTGTAGATTAATTTACTTTGATAATTATTTGGATTGATTTAATCAACTGTAAAGAGTTTGGTTATTGCTATTAAACTCTCAGATTGATATAATTTTCATTTGGATTTCTTTGTAGAGATTGAGTATGATTTGGATTGAATCATCTAAGAAGAGATGAGTTATTGCTACTGTGCTCTCGGCTGATGCTATTATTAATTAAAATTGCTTGTGTGATATTTAATTATGATTTTAGTAGAGGTTTGAGTCCTGAATCTTAGATGTATTATTTCCTTTAAAAGTTACAGCTTGAGATTTATGATTGCATTTGTTTAGTCTTGTACTGAATTTAATAGATCATCTCACATCATTACTCTTTAAATTTATATCTTGCACATATTGTGTACACTCTTGAAACAAAAAGACTTACCTAGGTTGATAATTAATGTGAGGCAATTAGGAGTTTTAAAAGACACCTTTTAGCACCCAACAACTTGATACTAAAAAATTGAAATTATTTCCAGCCACCCTAAAAGATGGAGCTCTTAAATGGTTCATGGGTATAGGAACACATTCTATTAGAACATGGGATGCTATGAAAATAATATTCCTACAAAAATATAAATATTACTTTATGCATCGTAACCTTAAGGATGAATTATTTAAGATGGTTCAAAGAGAGGATGAAAACCTTCAAGGTCTAGTGGAAAGGTTTGCCTACAGTATCAAAAGGGATAAAATGCACAACTTTAATGAAGAGAAATTAAAAAATATTTTGCTAAAACCCATAAGGGATGAGTGGATTTATCTTCTCAATTTAATGGACAAAGGAGATGTCTCCCAATTGTCATTCGAGGAAATTTGTGAGTTTTGAAAACACATTGAAAGAGGTAAGGGAAAATATGGTAAGACCCTAAGAGATCTAGTCATGTCTAGAGTAAGCATTTGCAATTGGAATAGTAAGTAGAGAATAATTACAAAACTTTATTGATAAATTTAAAACATATATCCTTGGAAATATTAGTGGACAAATAGAATTTAACTCTAAGGATAGAAAATAAGCAAAAATCTTAGAATGTTGCATTATTCATTTTCTATCCCATATGTAGGAAAAGAATGCTTTACAATAATGTCCTCCTGATAGTGTTGAAATATGTGTCATATGTGTAGAAAACCATGATATAAAAGAATTTCCATGAATACCTAGGCTTAAGGTTGTTTTCCAAGATGAATATGGAACAATTCAAGCTTAATCACTTTTTTTTGTTGCTCCTAAGAGACCTTGGTAGCCCCAAAAAATAGGTATGGTATAAGACTCCAATGCACAATATCAATCATATGAAAAACCACAAAGTAATTGGAATTCACCTATGCTTTGGAAAACCTGGCCACCTCAACCCAAAAATTCATCTTGGTCATAGGGTTGGAAAAATTATTATGGTAGTAATCCTTAGTATCCTTAATTTTAGTAGCCATACCCTCAATATCAACCTCAATATTATCCTCCTCAACCTTCACAACCTACTCAACCAAAATTCCAACCCAAAATGACTTTGAGTCAACCACTTCCATTACCATCCACTCCATTTCCTAAAAAACCAAATCAAATACCTACTCAACCAATCCAAAAACCAAATAATTAATCTCCTCAATAACCCATCTATAATGTTGAGGGCCAAAAGTTTCAAGCTTGTATGATAGCTCCTCTAGGTCTAAATTATGTCCAACTTATATATGGTAGGGTTTTGCAAAATAAATCACCACAAATTGTCATCCAAGAATAAAAAGAGGATAAAGTTCATGAAAACAATAAATCTCTCGATTAAGGAAAGAGTCCTTCAAAGGAAGATGTTCATACACAATTAGGTGATAACCCAATAAAAGAAACTCCTGCAATTTCTCTAGTAGAGAAACCTTCTCTTTCTTTAAAAAATACCCCTTTTCTTGAAAGGCTTTAAATTGATAAGGGAATAGAAAGGAAAATCAATGTACCTAAATATAATATGCTTGATGAATTGAAAAAAAATTTCATAAAAATTCCTTTACTTCAAGATATAAAGGAAATACCCATATTTGAAAAAACAATAAAGGCGTTGTGCATTAAAAGATAAAGAAGAAAATAGATGACATTAAAAATATTCAATTGGTAGGAAATATTTTCGATATTATTATAGGGAAACATATAGTTCAAAAAAATTTAGATCCACATAACCCTATTATAAAAATTCACATCAATGGTATCAAGATCCCAAACACTATGATTTAGGAGCAACCATTAATATCATGAGAAAAAAAACTATGGATCAACTCAAGATTCCTAATCTTCATTATACCTAAAATTTATTGCAATTAACAGATAGATTTGTTATTAAACCTGATGGTATATTGGAAGATGTATCTATATATTGATATTAATGGAAATCTCTTGTTCACCTTATGATTTTGACTCCCAAGAATAATTTAGGAGGTCATCCATTGATCCTTAGTGGCCCTTGGCTAGTTGCAATTGATTCATTTATAAGTTGTATATATGGTGATATTTAGATTTATGATGGAAGTTATACTAAGATATTCCACATTATATCCACCCTCAAAAAAAATAACTCAAATAGAAAGTTAATTTTTGATTGATGTTGATAATGAAAACTTTGAGGACATTAAACTTGTATTTACCCTTTCACAAATGGATGAGGAAGATCAATTGATAAATTGGATGAATAATAATGATTCTTTTTCATATTGTAAACAAGATTAATTTTTTCAAGAGAAATGTAATATTTAATATTCATCATCTCGAAAACCTAAAGAAACTTTACGTTCTATTGAAAAGTTTGGCAATTATTTAATAGAAATTTTCCAAGTAAAACATTAAATATTAATAATAACATGCGTGAATAATTTCAAAAGAAACAAATGATAAAGATGCTACAAAAATATTCTTCGACATATGCATGGGAATACACTGACATGAAGGGAATTGACCCTCATAAATGTATGCACCATATTTTTATTTAAGAAAATTCCAAACCAGTGAGATAAACTCAAAGAAGGATTAATCCCAAGCTTCGTGAAATTGCTGAGAAATTAGAAAATTTTCTTAACGTGAATTTTATTTACCCAATATTAGATAGCCAATCAATATCACCTTTAGTGATTGTTCCTAAGAAGAATGGAAAGTGGAGAGTGTGCATTAACTATATAGAACTAAAAAAGGCTACTTCAAAATACGATTTTCTACTACCTTTCATTGATTAAGTATTAGATACTTCAGAAGGGAAGAAATATATTTTTTATTTCTCAATGGCTTAAGTGGATATAACCAAATTCAACTAGCTCCAAAATATCAAGATAAAACAAACTTTACATGTCCATGGGGTATGCATTTTTATAGGGTACTTCCTTTTTGGTTTTGTGACTCACTTGCAACATTCCAAAGAGAATTTCTAGGTATTTTTTATATCTTGATTCATGATTGTGTAGAAGTTTATATGGATGACTTCACTGTATATAGAAACACTTTATGAAAAGTTCTTGAAAAATTACAAAAAAGTTCTCATTAGATGCAAAGAAGAAAATATTTCATTAATTCATGAGAAATTATTTATGATATTTAATGAGGGAATTGTTTTGGGGCATCATATTTGAGGTGTTGGAATTAAGGTGGATGCATCTAAGGTAGAGGTAGTCTCCAAAATGTCAGTTCCTAGTTGTCAAAGAAATGTCAGAATTTTTCTTGGTTTTACATGATATTAAAGAAGATTCCTAGAAAACTTCACAAAAATATCTTCTCCACCCTTAAAACTTCTTACAAAATATGATGTTTTCGTTTAGAATTCTAACTAGAAAAAGGAATTTGAATCATTGAAATGGAAAGTAGTTGAAGCACTAGTTTTAAGAGGGCCTAACTGGTCTCTCCCATTTCATATTTCAACATATGCTTCAGATACAACTTTAGGAGCTCTATTGTAACATAAAGACTTAAATCCTTATGTTATTTATTATACAAGTAAAAATTTGACTCTTGTAGAGTCAAATTATACAATAATAGAAAATGAATTTGTAACTATTTTTCATGCTATTAATATGTTTTGACATTACATTACTGGATATGAAACTTTCATTCATACAAATCATTATACTATTAGATATTTAATGAATAAACAAATTACTAATGGGAGGATTACTAGATGGTTGTTATTGCTACAAAAATTCAATATTACTATTCTGGATAGAGCAGGGAAGGAAAACACTGTAGAGGATTTCCTTTCTAGGATACATAATTATAATGTTGATACACTTTTAAAGGATAATTTTCATGACGAATAATTTTTTGTGTAATCTACCAGAACTCTTTTGTTTGTAGATATTGCTAACTATTTGGCTACAGGAAAGTTTCCTCCACAGTTATCAGCCAAAGAAATACAAAAAGTTATCAATGCCAATGCACCCTACTCATGGATAGAGGGATAATTGTATGAAACTATAACTAATATCTATATGTTCGAGAGGATGAAGTACCAAAGACATTAAAAGATTTCCATGATGAACCATGTGGAGGAAATTTCGTTGATAAAATAAATTCATACACAGTGCCTCTCTTGAGATGCCAAGAAATACATCAAAACATGTGAAAACTGCCAGAGAATGGGAAAGTCGATTCCATCAAATGATATGCCTCTACAACCTCATGTACTAATAGAGCCTTTTGAAAAATGGGATCTATATTTTTTTGGTCCAATCAACCCTCCATCTAAACAAAGGGGTATATTCTTATTTGTATATATTTTTCCTTAGGAGGCCACTTTTAGGCTGAAATTTCCTCTAATGTTCAGATTATATACACCTGCAAAAAAAATAACTAAAATATAAAGTGAAGTTTGGATTGATGATGATAATGAAAAATTTGAGGACATTCAACCTGCATTTACTCTTTCACAAATGGATGAAGAAGATCAACTGATAAATAGGATGAATAATAATGATTCTTCTTCAAATTGTAAACAAGATCAAACTTTGAAGAGAAATATAATATTGAATATTCACCATCTCTGCAATCTAAAGTAGCTTTATATTATATGGAAAAGTTTGGAAATTATTTAGTAGAAATTTTTCGAGGTAAAACATTAAATATTAATAATAACTTGGAAGAATTTCAAAATAAATAACTGATAAAGATGATACAAAGTCATACTTCTGCATATGCATGAGAATACACTAACATGGAGATAATTGAACCTAATACATGTATGCATCATATTTATATTTAATAAAATTCCAAACCAGTGAGACAAACTAAAAGAAGGATGAATCCCAATCTAAGAGAAATTGTTAAGGAGGAATTACAATTTTTGCTTAATGTGAATTTTATTTACCTAATATCAGATAGCCAATGGGTCTCACCTTTAGTGATTGTTCCTAAGAAGAATGGAAAGTGGAGAGTGTGCATTGAATATAGAGAACTAAACAAGGCTACTTTAAAAAATTGTTTTCCACTACCTTTCATTGATCAAGTATTAGATACTTTAGAAGGGAACAAATATTTCTGATTTATCGATGGCTTTAGTGGATATAACCAAATTCAACGAGCACCAAAAGATCAAGGTAAAAAACATTTACATGTCCATGGAATGGAAAATTTTAGGGGCTAATATTCGTAGGTGGGCTAATTTTCCATGCTTTTTCCAAAAAAATGATTCGCCAATTCCCATTTTTTTAAAATTGATTCGTCCAAATTTTATAACCTAAAAGTATTTTACCCTAAAAATCACCAAAAAATTATATATACTAATATAAAATGATTACAAAAATAAATATTTTTACAAAAGTAACATCAAAATTTTTACAATTGACATATTGGTGACTACTAAGATTAGCCAAATTTTTAAACTTTAAGATAAACATCCACCCTTAAAATTTTCCTTGGTCCATGGGGTATGTATGCTTACAATGTACTTCCTTTTGGGTTATGTAATGCACTTGAAACATTCCAAAGAGAATTTATAGGTATCTTTTATGACTTGATTCATGATTGTGTAGAAGTTTATGTGGATGACTTCACTGTCTATGGAAACACTTTTGAAAAATATCTTGAAAAAGTAGAAAAAAATCTCATTAGATGCAAATAAGAAAATATTCCATTAAGTTATGATAAATGTTTTATGATATTTAATGATAGAATTATTTTGGGGCATCATATTTAAAGTGCTGGAATCAAGTTGGGTGCATATAAGGTAGAGATAATATCCAAAATTTCACTTCCTACTTGTGAAATAGATGTTAGAAGTTTTCTTGGTTTTATAGGATATTATAGAAGATTCATAGAAACATTCACAAAAATAATTTCTACGCTCTTTAAACTTCTTACAAAATATTATCATTTCTTTTAGAATTCTAACTACCAAAAGGAATTTGAATCATTGAAACAAAAAATTGTTGAAGCACCAATTTTAAGAGGGCCTACCTAGTCTCTCCCGTTTCATATTTCAATAGATGCTTCAGATACATCTTGAGGAGTTGTATTGGGATAGAAATACTTAAATATTTATGTTATTTATTATACGAGTAAAAATTTGACTCTTGTAGAGTAAAATTATACAATAATAGAAAATGAATTTTTAGTTGTTGTTCATGCAATTAATAAGTTTCAACATTACATTACTGGATATGAAACTTTCATTCATACAAATCATTCTACTATTAGATATGTTAGTGTCAGTATTTTCATACTTCCACCAGGGATCAAAACACATTTTTCATGTGCATCTTAGGTGTCCCACTCTGAAGAAATTTTCCATCATTCCATTAGGTCATGATACAAAATTATTCCACTAGTGGTTTTCCTTGTCAATAATCTTCATTCTCCCTCATAAGATCATATTGGCTGACTCATTCTCATGTCTCCTTGAGCATAACAACACCTATGGAAATGCTCTTTTCGCTTGGAAGTCTTTTAAGTCAAAATCTCATTCATGAAAGTTAGGTCTAATGCAGTCCCATTAGGTCATTAGGTTTTTATATTTCTCAAGGTCACTCTTTCATTTCAGTTGAGGTCAGCATATATATGAGAGGGACTAAATAAGATCATCATTAGGTAATTTTTATACTTTCAAAGTTGTATTTTTTGACTTTAATGACTTTTATATCAAAATGTAATTTTGATATAAAAAGTCAAATATGTTATTTATTTATATTTTTCCAAATGTAATTTTATGTTCTCATATGTAAGAAATTCAATCTCGAGCTGTCAAATGCAATCATCTAGCCTAAGTGGAGCAAAGAAATCCAAACTCCATGTTTGATCAACCTGCAATGCCAAAAAGTCAGAAAGTTAAAGAGTATTAGTGCCAAAGTCCAAAGGGAGAAGTGAACATTAGAAAAATGGGTGATTCAAATTAAGATTTCAAATCTAGTATGCTATAAAGCCTTTCAAAACACCTCAAAGCAATTCATTGTATCCATTTAGTCATCAGAAGTTCCCAGCAAAGGAGAAATTTCAAGTTTTCTCAGCATTTTGGGTCAAAATTCAAGGGCACTACACGTTTGCACACAGGTGCTATGCATTTACCTAGAGGCACTCTGCGTTTTCCCGATAACTCCAGACTAAAATACACAGGCGTTGCACATTTTCCTAGGCGTTGCGCGTTCCTCCAGAACACTACATGTTTTCTCAAGGAGGGTTTTAAAGAGTTTCACCACATCCAGCAAGCTCAAATATCCTCACAATTTTCTTCAAAGGGCTTTAAATTAGTAAGTGGACACTAAATCACCTCTCTTATCATATATTTGGTGTTCCATAAAGATTTGAAATGCTTGTTGCTATGAAACCCTAGTTTTCATTTCCTTCCCATTTTAATGCACTAAATCCATGTTCATGTCCCTAAAACACATATAAATCATAAATATTGTTAAATCCTAGGGTTTTCCTAGACCTAGGTTTTCATTTACATTCACTCGCTCCATTTTCCTAGCTATTCATCTCATCTCTCACTTCCTTCATCTCATTCCATTTACCCTAGGGTTTCAAAAGCCTTCAAATTCAAAATGTCTGAAGAGGAGGACAGAGGTGTCGGTGATGAACAAAAACCAAAGAGAAGTAACCACAAAGGAGGGAAAATCATTAGATATGAACCAGTAACCACAAAGGAGGGAAAATCATTAGATATGAACCAGTAACCACAAAGGAGATCATGGATTCTCCTCTCACTGTGTCATGTTTTAAACATGTTTGTTGTTGTGAGTTTTGTGAGAAAGTGCAACAGATTGAGTTCCACCTTATGTTGACAAGGTTGTTCTTCACTAATCTTCATGATAGGCAGGTTACTCTTGCTCGGGTCACTTTTACCATGTCCACTAATGTCATTTTAGCTGCTACAGGGATCCCTAATGTGGGAGAGAAATGGTTTAAACAAGGAAACCTTGGTCTAAGCTAGTATGAACCATATCTCAAACCTAGATACAAGGATGATAAAAAGATCATTTTCCCTTTCTCTCATCTCCTTGATGGATATGTCCCTATGATGAAAATAATCACGAAATACTTCACTTGTGAGGGGAGGTTTTCGTGACTCTATTCATATCATATCCGACTCCTCATGCACCTCACTAGAGTCAGAATGCTTCACATACCCTACTATCTCTCCTACAACATTGAAAAAATGGCATACGTAGTACAAAAGAGGGATTATAATCATCAAATGTAGAGTATTTTCCACCACTCCCTCATCAAGATGATAGTTATGAATTAGCTTGAGAAAAAGAATATTTCATGGGACACATTCATAGCAAATGAAATCTTCACTGCCCCATCTAGTTAGCATGAGCAGAGTATCCCTTCATCATCTCATACTCCCATATCCACTCCTCAATCTCAACTTGCTTCTCATACATCATCACCTATTCAATTACATTCACCTCATGTTGATCCTACTTCTTCACCTTTCCATAGCCCTTCATCATCACATCATGATACTGAGTCATTAGGAAATGAGAAGGACATTGAGGCAACTTGGGATAATGTGACTGATGTTGAGCCATTTCCAAAGAACTATCAGAGAGGACACAGGCATGTGTTTTATTCACTTGGAGTGAAAGGGGCCATGGCTTCTTCATCAACAAAATAGGTGGAAAAAGGCAAGGAAAAGGCTAAAGAGACAATCCTTTATGAGGAGGAGGATAAACATGAAATAGAGTATGATTTTTAGTTGATTGACCTTGATGAGGAAGATGAGGACAAAATCATTAGTGCATCAATCAAAGGCAAAGAAGCAAAGATCAGTGAAATTCAAACTAATCTTGACAGAGCACAATATGTGATTGATTTTCTGTAATATCCTGTGTGTGGGTAGGGCCTGCAGCCATGTGTCCGAGTCTATGTAATGAGGGGTGCTGCGCAAGGGTCTCCGCCCTCAGATGCTCCAGTGGGGTTAGGCCCACCCTTAACACCCTGGGATGCCTCCCTCACTAACAGTTTGAGATTTTGGTGTAGTGTTTGGATCTACGTGGTATCAAAGCTGATGTCTCAAGGTCGAGACTCACAGTGCATGGTGGGTTGTAATATCCCGTGTGCGGGTAGGGCCCGCAGCCACGTGTCCGAGTCTGTGTAATGAGGGGTGCTGTGAAAGGGCACCCGCCCTCAGACACTTCGATGGGGTTAGGCCCACCCTTATCACCCTGGGATTCCACCCTCACTAATAGTTCAAGCTTTTGGTGTAGTGGTTGGATCTACGTGATACCATCTGTAATATCACTTTTTCGGGAATTTCTGCAAAATTGTCCAAGGGGACATTGTATAAGTAAGCCAATGCAAGAATAAGAAAGAAGGGGGCATAGATCCCTTTTTTTACCCTTCATACATTGCACTTGTAGAATATTGGCTCAAATAAATAACCCTAGGTGGGTTATTCAGATCTCCTACCCTTGGGTATCTCAAAGAAACGCTCAAAGAGAGAGCCTACATCAATACATGAACACAATCATAAAACTCTGAAAATCTATACATGTCAAATAAGATAATATAATATAACCATCATTTTCATTAATATATCAGCAACAATATATAGAAATATCTGGAGGAACAAACCTCTCAAGCAATGGGAATCAACCTCCAAAGATTAGAACATGAAATACATGAGATGCTGCAGTTATACAAAATGCCGGAGGGCAGTGACTGCGCTGTCTCTAGGAGTGTGGCTACTGTTGTAGATGTGTATACATGAGATATGGCTAAAATATACAAATAAATTCCCAATATGATTCGAATTTATGCAGGAATGCAACAGAATAAACATATAACCATAAATACAGAGATGCAGCGGAAATAACACTTCATTTCATTAATATCAAAGAACTGAAATTTGCTTACAGACAGAATGGAAATAAAACCAACTGAATGGCTGGTAGCTTTATCTAGAAAAGGAAATTATTAATTTCTAGGCCTCTAAGCGAAGTTGTGACTCGAGGAATTTCTTTATCATTTAGAAGCAATGGGAAATCCTAAACAGCCAAAACCCTAACCCTAGGAGATGAAGCGCCAAAACTATGGGCCCCGTTTGGGTAAATTGGTGTTTCAACTTCCCAGGGGCGTAACTTTGGCATACGATCTCCGTTTGACGCGTACCATACCTCATTAGAAAGATCTATCAGAGGACTACAAATTTGGAACGAGCAACATCGGTCCATGGACCCATGTTGCTCTCCGTTTTCCCAAAAAACGTCGTTTAGGGCCTCAAAACGGCTCTGGAAGTTTAGGACCCGAAAAACTGCTAAAAATAGTAAACTGTGCTGAAACTAAAAAATTGAAATAGACAATGGTGGGGCCCCAAGTGGAATAGGTAGGTGACCATCAATATCCACCTGGATCATTCCTCCCCCCTTAGGAAGCAATGGTCCCCATTGCGTTAAGTTCCTCCATGAGATGAGGAAATTTCTGCCGAACTTGGTCCCTGGTGAACCACTTTCCTTGGTGCAGGAGTTGGCCAGCTTTGACAACATGATATAGTTGGATCGTCTGCTGGCAAGTGTTCTTGATTTTCATGTCCATGATACAATCTGTGGTGGCCTGTTCCATGCAGTCTGGATTTAAATCTGCTGGTGTGAGTTGTTCTGCAATGTCCGAGGTGTCCAGTAGAGGTGGGAAGTAAGGATGAAGGCGATCCACATTGAAGACTGGGTGCAGACCAAGGAATGGTGGAATATTGAGCTCAAAGGAATTGTTCCCTACAGCCTTGGTGATGGTGTACGGCCAGGTATCGGTGGGAAAAGCTGCGGTGGGGTCAGTGAGAGCCTCATGCAAATGTAGCCATGCTTTTAGCCCATTACCGGTAATGTAGCTGGTGTTGATCATGGCGTTGCTTGTACTTGGCATTGGCTCTATCCAATATATCATGAACCTGTTGGCGGATGTGTTGAATGCGCTCGATGAAGCTACTGGCTTTGTCAACTTCAGACTGGACATGAGCTGAATTGGCCTGAGCAGCTACAAATGGCATGGCTACATCAATGGGACATAGTGGCTGGAATCCCAAGCCCACCTGAAAGGGGCTATGGCCGATTGAACTGTGGAGAGCCCGATTATAACTATGTTGTACATAGGGGAGGCTCTCGTCCCATGTGCGTGGATGCTTTGAATTGTACATGCGCAGAATGTGTACAATCATTCTGTTGACGACCTCTGTCTGGCTATCTGTTTGGGGATGGAAAGCTGTGGACTTGGTGAGCTTTGTGTCCAACATTGACCAGAGGCTGGACCAAAATGTGCTGAGGAACCTGCTATCTCGATCTGATATGATAGACTGTGGGATCCCAAAGTGCACCCACACTCGTTCAAAGAAGAGTTTAGCGGTGGCTTCTGCTGTGATATTCTTCTTACAGGCCGCCATGATGGCCATCTTCGAGAATCTGTCAACGACCACGAAAACACAGTCATTTCCATTCTTAGTAGAAGGTAGGCCCGACATGTAATCCATGGAGATGGATTCCCACGGTCGACTAGGGGTAGGTAGTGGGGTATATAGGCCTTGCTTCTTGATGGTCGGTTTGGCAATGGCACAAGCAGTGCAGGATCTGATGTGCTTCTCGACATCCTTTCGAAGGTTCGGCCAATAGAAATACCTCTGGAGTATTGCTACTGTTTTCTCGACCCCGAAATGCCCAGCGACTCGACTGTAGTGTGCTTCCCATATCATCTTGGAACGCTCGCTTGAAGGAACACAAAGGTGTCCCATGTGACATAAAAGTGCATCTTGGAGGTGAAAATTTGGAACTTGCGCACCCCCAAAGAGTGCCTTGTAAGTTTGGCCGAATTCTGGGTCACTCTCATAGAGAAGCGGCCAATCAGAAGTCTCGTGCCCACAAGAGTTGAGCACAGTGGTGAGCGCCACGATCGGTGGTCGGCTGAGGCAGTCTGTAACATGATTGGTGCTACCCTTCTTGTACTTGATGTTCAAATGAAACTGTTGCAGATATGTGGACCACTTCTGATGGCGATCATTCTGCAACTTCCCTTGTGTCTGTATGAACTGCAGGGGCCTGTGGTCTGTGTGGATGATTGTTTCCTTCCCCAAAATGTAATGCTTCCATTGTCGACAAGCTTGCACGATGGAGTACATTTCTTTGTCATATGTGGGGTACTTGCGAACTGTGTCAGACAATGTCTCACTGTGATATGCCACTGGCTGTCCCTGTTGAGTAAGAACTGCCCCAATAGCATAGTCGAGGCATCTTTCTCGATCTCAAATGGCTGTTGCAAGTCTGGTAATGTGAGCACTGGGGCAGAACAAAGGTGATTTTTTAATTCTATGCACGCCTTCTGTTGAGGTTCCGACCAAAATAATTTTTCTCTCGCTCCTCCCTTGGTGACTTGACTCAAGGGCCAAGTGATATGAGAGAATCCCAACATGAATCTACGGTAGAAATTAGCAAGACCCAGAAAGCTGCGAAGCTCTGTTATAGTGGTTGGGGCTGGCCAATCCCGAATGATTTGGATCTTGGCTGGATCCACATGCACCCCCCTTTCATCAATAATGTATCCCAGATATTGAACCTGGGTCATGCCAAAAGTGCACTTCTCCAAATTGGCACACAACTTGTGTTGCCGCGTGTTTGGAGGACTTGTCGGATGTGGTGAAGGTGCTCTTCCCAAGTCTGGTACAGAAGATCAGAATGTCATACATTTTCCCACTACAAATGAGTTGGGGTTATGGCCGCAGCCATCATTGCCCATGTCCCTCATGAAGGTGTGAGACATTAAGTCTTGAAAAGCTGAAACTGACTCATTCGAAAAGGCATTAATTGGCTTTGAAGGCTGATATTCCGCACATCGGAGATTGTTGTTTGGTGAGTACCCGAGTGGTCGATCTTACAACAATGTTTTAACTGAGTTAGTCCCGGGGTGTAGTCAGGTTGTTCTTAAGATGGTCTTGTTCACAATTGTGTAATCCATCTGAAGTCTCCGGAGGATATTCTTGGCTGCTCTGATCGGGCTCCCACGGTGATGAACTAGGTCGATGCTGACCTTTCTGCAACGCTCTAGTCTGCCTCTTGATTTCATCATTCTCGGAAACGGTAGCCAGATGAATTTAGTCCATTAGGTAGCGGCGCACCTGGGGTCAGATCAATCGGGTGCTTGACCTGACAGTGCAGAGGAACCCCTATGGGTCAGGTGAAGATTTCCCCGTACTCCTCCACGACCTTATCCATTTGTTATTGTTGTGCGGAGGATCCCTATCTGGAGGTCGTGGCCACAGTCTTCTTCTTGCCCTGGGGGCGGATCATCAAGAAAACAAATTTCCTGGTTTGGGAAATGAGCTTACTGCATTGTTTTGCAGTAACCAAAGAGATAGCGGTAGGAGGTGGTACCTCTGGTATCCTGTACAACTTATTTCCCAAAGTAACAATAACGGTGCGAGGCTGAGACTCATACACAGCATGATGCTTCCACAAGTATGGTTGTCCTAATTATACATCAGAAAAATCAATAGGAGCAACATCACATAATACCTCATCCATGAAGGGCTTGACGCTATAGGGAAGGCAGCACTGCTGGTTGACACGGAGATCTCGTCCTTGGTGAAGCCACCCGATGGTGTATGGATGTGGGTGAGCTATAGTTGGCAAGCCCAACCGTTTCACGATGTCTACTGAAATGAGGTTCTTTTGGCTCCCATTATCGACAATGAACTGTACCGAGGAGCCCTTTACCCACATCTGGGAGTGGAAGGCGGTTATACTCTCTGGATCTTCCGGTTCCTCCTTTTGGATCTTTGTAGTGGCAACAGTGGCGTTGGGCTCCGCATCAATAGTTTGTTTCCATATTTCATTCGCCTTTTCAGGTTCTGATTTGGAGTCAGAGCATGCATTTGACTCAGAAGCCCTCATCTCGGCCACTAGCAACTGCTTGGCCCGACACTCACTTGTGTTGTGAGTGGAGCTCTTATGGAACTCACACCACTTTCCCGTGTCCTTCTTTGGCTTTGCGGTGCTGTTCTTTTCTTGTGGCTTCGATGAGTTGTCTTTAGCCGCCATGCCTTGGCTTGGTCCTTTGTTCTGCGATTTGGAAGCACCTTTCCCTTGCTTTTGATTCGCAGATCCAAAGTCTCGCTTCTTCTGCTTGAATTTCTGCTCAATCTTGGCAACATACCGGTATGCCGTACCAAGCGAGGAGATGTCAAGGAACTCCATTTCCTCCTGAATGTATTTTTGCAGACAGTTGCGATACTTTAGCACCAGATGTTTCTCTGAATCTTTGATACCCAACTTTGTGCGCAGGGTATGGAACAGATTCGTCAGCTCATGCACATCTTGATCCCTTTGTTGTCGCAGCGTGGTCCATTGTATGCACTTGTCCTCATAGCTCCCCACGGGATAGTACTGTTCCTTGACGGCGTCTCGGAAAGAATTCCAAGTTGGTACGGCCGAGAACAGAGAGGGTTATGTCTGGTCCTTGTTCTCACAATAGGTTTCCCACCAGTCCTTAACATGGGGGGTAGCTTTGAGGAGTGCAAAAATAATCTTCTCCCGGTCTGAAAAGTCATGAACAGAGAAATATCCTTCTAATAGATTCAACCATCTATCTATGGCATCTACGTCTATTTGACCCTCAAATATGGGAATGTCAAAATTTACTTGTACCTTAAAGGGAGTCGCAACTCCAGAGTGGCTACTGGATGCAGATGCGCCGCCGGTGGGCAGCCGTTGAAGGATCTGAGCAAAACTATCCATCATGGCGTTCCTTTGTTTTTCGAGGGCCTCCTCGAGCAATATTTTGATAGGATCTCCTGCTCCCTCATCTTTCTTTTCGTCCCCCATGGGCGTCCGTCGAGGTTTACGAGGCTGATCTTGCAAAGGTTCCACCGGATCAAGCCCTAGCTCCTTATACCCCGACCTCGTTGGGGACATGCAAAGAAGGATCGAGAAAAAGCAGACCGCTCTGATACCACTGATCCGGATTTATGCAGGAACGCAACATAATAAACATATAACCATAAATACAGAGATGTAGCGGAAATAACACTTCATTTCATTAATATCAAAGAACTGAAATTTGCTTACGGACATAATGGAAATAAAACTAGCTAGGGCGCTGGTAGCTATCTCTGAGAAGAGATGTGGCGGCTACAGGCCTCTGAACTGAGTTACAATGAGGCTCGAGGGCCTATTTATTATTTAGAAACAATGGGAAATCATAAACATCCAAAACCCTAACCCTAGGAGATGAAGCGCCAAAACTATGGGCCCCGTTTGGGTAAATTGGTGTTTCAACTTCCCAGGGGCGTAACTTTGGCATACGATCTCCGTTTGACACGTACCATACCTCGTTAGAAAGATCTATTTGAGGACTACAAATTTGGAATGAGCAACATCGGTCCATGGACCCATGTTGCTCTCCATTTTCCCAAAAAACGCCGTTTAGGGCCTCAAAACGGCTCCGGAAGTTTAGGACCCGAAAAACTGCTAAAAATAGTAAACTGTGCCGAAACTGAAAAACTGAAATAGACAATGGTGTGGCCCCAAGTGGAATAGGCGGGTGACCACCAATATCCACCTGGATCACAATAATAGAGGAATGGGCCTCAATACAATATTTCTAGCCAATCTAGGAGAGATTGCTAGAAATGCCGGAAAATGCACAATGTGACAAATAACTTGTCACTGCAACTGAATCAAAATAATAATGAGGTTGTAGTAGATCTAAAATACTCATGCCCTCCTCTGATAATGTTCTCAAGAAAAGGGCTGATCCCTTTTACTCAAAAACACCCCTCCTGATAAGCTCAAATGACCCTCCCAGCAACTGCCTACATAAGATAATGCAGTTCTAGCCCTAGACTATGCTATGAGAGATGGTGAATGATTGGCCTAGTGCCAAAGGTCTGAAATGATGCCCGAGAGTCTCCTCTGCTGCTCCTCCAAAGAATATACAAGATCTCCACTGAAGAACAAGCCAAGAATTACTCAATGAGTTCCTCTATTGTTGCACCCAGCAACACAACGTTTTCTGCCCAACATGAAAACGCTATACTGAAGGAGGTAGATTTGTCCAAATGCCAGGATGAGGAAACGGAGCTCAAACCATCTCCTTCCTTGAGGATGAGGTAGGGATTATCGACCGGGAACACCCTTGGGTTCAAGAACACTACAACCCTGCTAAACAACCTGGGTATGCAAGTCTTTGCAGACCCAACGAAAATGATAAGCTAATGCATAATGAAAATGGGCTTCCATCTCCTCCTTATAAAGCAAATGAACTCCTCTCACCATGGGTCCCATTCACACTTGCCACCTAGCTCATGCAAGTGGAGCCTCCTCTAAAACTGCGCTGCCTTGTCATGGAGATTCCCTCTCTTGGACAATGTTGTTGACTTAGTCAAAGGTGACTAAATCAAGGTGATCCTGATCATATTCACACCCTTAGGTGCTTAATCCAGCTGCTTATTCATCCTCCTTTCACACAAGGTGTGTTATTTCTCCATCTAAGGGGTCTCCTTACCCATTTTATTCAACAAAATAAAATATGCAAACTATAATGTTCCTTTTAGCTTGAGGCTAAAATTTGGGAACATTACAGTCCTCCCCTCCCACATGTTGCTTATCCTCAAGCAAGTGCATATAGAGAAAAAAATTTATCCCCCTTCTCTTTTATGGCCTCCTCATCAACAATCTCCACCACTGCTCAAGATATCCTGCAACAAATCTATCCTCCAACTCTTCCCCCCAAGTATGCCAACTGGAATGGTGCATATCATGGAAATATAGAAGGTGTAGGTGGAAACCCTCTTGCTATGCTATGGCCTCCTTAAGGTAGGAGTGATGACATGCATGGGAAAATTTTGTCCCCAATGATGATCCTCTCATCCATGCTATCATCCAAATAAAAATATCAACCCCTAGTTCATGCAATGTGTTGGGGCTGAATGGAGAGTTGGGATTTTGATCCCCAAGATGTTTCTCTCTCCATTTGCAGTACATATGGGGATGCCTTCATCCTTGGGCTGAAATGGTATGGCCTCCAAGAATGGCCCCAGCTCCCCCATTAAGAAAATCAGCCATGAGATGCCCCCTCAAATTCTCTTAGTGGTCTTTCCCACAAGAAGAGAAAAGTAGCAATGTGGCAATCATGGTTTGCCCATGGTGTCCCTTGAATTTCAAAATATGTACAATGGGGAGAATAATGCTCACAATGGGTTGTCCCAATACCTCCAACACTCTCCAAGTAGTTCTCCCTATAAATGTACAACCATCAGCAACACAAGGAAGCAACATGCAATGAAAACAAGCTATCATAAGACAACTAGAGAGTGGGTCACTGCTACATTCATGGGACCAACGTAGTGAGCCTCCTACCTGCATCATAACTAAAAACAACAAGTGCTTTCCCAGCCACTTGTTTGCTGCCACAAACATCCCATAAGGTGAAAACATGAAGGTACAAATTGGTGCCAATGATGGACACCAAGAAATATGTGGCTTCCCCCATAAACCATCATGAAAATAGCCACTCCCATTGCTGGTTTTTGTCACAAGTACATCATAATAAGGAGCATAAGGAGATGTGATCATCCTTAGCTCATAAAGCTGCTCATATAAAGTGAATAAAGGTAAATCAAAATGAGAGTATATATCTTTTTTACCATGTACTTCGGTCCTTGAACTGAAATGGCTCATCTGAATGATATCCCTCACCTCCAATGAGTAGGGAAATGGTTGTGCCAACCTCTCTAAAATTATATGGGCTATGCATTTGTCCAAATGCTAATATAGATCATGCTGAATTCCCTCCCAAGTGAACTCCTCTAGCAATACAAGATATGCATCAAGGTGCATAGCTAAGAAGTCCTCATGTGCTGCATGTAATAATTTCTCCTTGAGGCAAGAAGCCCTAGTCAAGAAGACTCTGTCATAATAATAGATGACCATACCATCCACTATGTACCTGTCATCTCCATCCAGGTCATCCGAAATCATTCATGCACCTAGATCCTTGGAGTACTCTACCAAGAGTTTAGACCTCCAATCTGGATCCATCCTCGTCAGAGACAGCGCTGGTAATCTGCAATGTGATACTCCCCTCATGCTGTTGCCTACTAATTTGATATCCCCCATGCCAAATTCATCCTCTAGAATGCTTCCATGCCCATCATGCAGCTGCTCATGCTCGAATAGTGATGGTGTCCTTCGGAAGTTGGCCTCCCATGGGAGGCTGTCATCCAAAAGGAATCTCCCATGTTGGGCCAAAGTGAGCATGAGTGGGCTCCATCCACTCCTATGTATGAAAGAGTACTTCCTCAAAAGAAGTATCCTTTCCCTCTCCAAATATTTGGAGCAATCATCCTGCATCATGAAGATGCCATCCTCCATCCCTGCAGCAAACTCTGTTAGCGCAGTATAACTGATGAAAGTGGGTGATACTGAAAATGAGAGAGTCTCTCCCTCCTCCTTGGGTTTATCCAAAACTCTTTGCACTATTTTGGACTCCTCCAATATCTTCACCTCTTTGAAATCCAAGAATGGTGAGCCCAATTACAATATGTCCCTCATCAACTCTAGATTAGGTGGCCTTCCAGGTGGAATTCCTCCATATAGTAAGATATCAAGTTCAGAAGTGGATTGTATGTATAAGTGGACTGATTTTTCCCTCTCTTCACTGCGCTATACAATCTCCTTCTCTTGTGAAGAAGCTTTCCAGAATAGATAAGGGTGTATCAACCCTTGATGCCGATCCTTCTCTTCTTCCTCCATCTCACAATCCACAATAACTACTACATATGATTCCAGAATTGTGCCATGGTTCCCACATGCTAAAACATTTGGAACTTCTTTCAAAGGTACAAGGGCTCCTCTAATAGAATCAATGTCTCCCCATTTACCTCCATGTGGTGATGCATCTCCTCCCAATATGACAGCGCTGTTGGTTGTCTTGTGCTCATCCTCCCCATCAATAAGTGAGATTACCTCATCATCAAGGAGAGACCCTAGATCTTGGTCATCTCCTGAAGGAAGTACCTCCATGACTTCATAAAAGGAAGAGGACCCTTCACACAATGGGGGTATTTCCCTTAGCAAGCCATCATATATGTTTACATCCCCTTTAGAAATATGGAATAGAATTTGTTGCATGGTTCCCTCCAATGCATGCAAAGTGTTTGAAGTTTTGATACATAGAGATTCACAGTGATTTTCTTCAAATTTTCTCATCAAACCTTTATTGAATCCATCATATGATTCTACATTTGCATGATAACATGAAATATAATTTTCAAACCACCAACCATGAGCCATACCTTTGAGTTGCAGCGCTGCTCCTCCAATGGCCTCATCTTCTTCCTCCATTCTCCTTGCAGTGCAAGGGGGAAGTGAACTGCGCTGTCGATTTTCATGTGTGGCTGAATGATCACACCCATCATAATAATAGCTAGGGCTTGATTCATCTTCAAACCCTCTCAGAAATTTTCTGCAATTTTCACTTTCTATCTCCTCAAGATCTTCAATGATACCCTCCATAGTCTGGAAAAGAAGAATGGAGACCTCCTCTTCCGTCATTCCTCTTTTCTTGTTTTCTCTGTACATATCCTCCTCTAAGTGAGGGTTTTCTTCTTCTAATGGAATATTATCTTGGGCTGCATAGGTTGAGCCAAGATTGATGCTCTGATACCACTGTAATATCCTTTTTTTTAGGAATTTCTGCAAAATGGTCCAAGGGGATGCTATATAAGGAAGCCAATGCAAGAATAAGAAAGAAGGGGGCTTATATCCCTTTTTTTACCCTTCATAAATTGCACTTGCATAATATTGGCTCAAAGAAATAACCCTAGGTGGGTTATTCAAATCTCCTACCCTTGGGTATCTCAAAGAAACACTCAAAGAGAGAGCCTACAACAATACATGAACAAAATCATAAAAATCTGCAACTCTATACATGTCAAATAAGAGAATATAATACAGCCATCATGTTCATTAATATATCAACAACAATATACAGAAATATCTTGAGGAACAAGTCTCTCAAGCAATGGAAATCAACCTCCAAATATTAGAACATGAAATACATGAGATGCTGCAGTTATACAAAATGCTGGAGGGCAGTGATTGCGCTGTCTCTAGGATTGCGGATACTACTGTAGATGTATATAAATGAGATATGGATGAAATATACAAATAAATTCCCAATAATAGAGGAATGGGCCTCAATACAAGATTTCTAGCCAATCTAGGTGAAATTGCTAGAAATGCCAGAAAATGCACAATGTGACAAATAACTTGTCACTGCAACTGAATCAAAATAAGAATGAGGCTGTAGTAGATCTGAAATACTCATGCCCTCCTCTGATAATGTTCTCAAGCAAAGGGCTGATCCCTTTTACTCAAAAACACCCCTCCTGATAAGCTCAAATGACCCTTCCAGCAACTGCCTACATAAGATAACGCAGTTCCAGCCCTAGACTGTGCTGTGAGAGATGGTGAATGATTGGCCTGGTGCCAAAGATCTGAAATGATTCCTGGGAGTCTCCTCTACTGCTCCTCCAAATAATATGCAAAATCTCCACTGAATAACAAGTCAAGAATGACTGAATGAGTTCCTCTATTGCTGCACCTAGCAACACAACGTTTTCTGCCCAACATGAAAGCACTGTACTCAAGGAGGTAGCTTTGGCCAAATGCTAGAATGAGGAAATGGAGCTCAAACCCTCTCATTCCTTGAGGATGAGGTAGGGATTCCAAAACAGGAACACCCTTGGGTTCAAGAACACTACAACCCTGCTAAACAGCCCGGGTATGCAAGTCTTTGTAGACCCAATGAAAATGATAAGCTAATGCATAATGAAAATGGGCTGCCATATCCTCCTTATAAAGAAAATGAACTCCTCTCACCATGGGTCCCATTCAAAATTGCCACCTAGCTCATGTAAGTGGAGCCTCCACTAAAACTGCGCTACCTTGTCATGGAGATTCCCTCTCTTGGATAGCGCTATTGACTTAGTCAAAGGTGACTAAATCAAGGTGATCCTAATCATATTCACACCCGTAGGTGCTTAATCCAGCTGCTTATTCATCCTCCTTTCACACAAGGTTTGTTATTTCTCCATCTAAGGTGGTTAAGGGGTCTCCTTATCCATTTTATTCAAAAAAATAAAAAATGTGAAAAATATAATGTTCCTTTTAGCTTAAGGCTAAAATTTGGGAACATTACATTTTCTTGAATAGAAAATCAGCAGTTGAAGACCAAGCAAATCATCAATGAGGTCATGACCATCAAAGCACAAAGAGAGGAAGAAAAGGCCAAGGCCTTGTTGGAGGAGACCTTGGACAAATTTGGTGAGATTGACGATGAGGAGGATCAGCCTCCAAGACATAGACCAAAGACTAGAGGGCTGGAAAGAGCTCTAGCCCTTGAGAGATAGAGAGAAGTTGAGTTGGTAGAGCAGCTCACACCAAGTGAGCTACTTGCCCTAGAGATTAGCAGGGATAGAGAGTCATGGCTTGATAGAGACAATTTGCATCTGGAGATTTTTCTAGAGAAGGCCAAAAAGGACAATTATATTCAGAGGAAAATGGTAAAGCACTACACCATGAGGAACACAATTGGAAGGGCTAAGCTCAAACACGCCCATGCAAAAATTCAAGCTTTGACCAAAAAAAGGAGAAGGAGAGGTTAGACATACTTGCTGAGGTATTTCTTCATGCCTTAAACACTTGATAAGTAATTAACCTCACAATTTTGACAAATTTTGGCACATTTGGCACTTTAGTGCATTTTTGGTTTTTTGAGCAATTTTGGCACACAAAAAATCTGCCAAACGTGCATCGCCTTGGGTGCTGCGCTATTTTTTGGGGCATCCAAATGACAAATGGAAACCACCATCATGTTCAAAATGATGAAGACATCAACCCTAGCAATTTTCAGAAAATTTGGAGGAGAACTGGTCCCTCAAAAGTGCAAAAACCCACCAAATGTTCATGTTTCTGCCTCCTTTTTGACCTAGGCATTGCGCGTTTACCAATATTGGGATATTCACTTTTTGACAGGGCATATGAGCACCATTTTGTAAAATAGAGGTATATTTGGAAACTAGACTCAGATTTATTTTCAATGAGCTATCATGGAACTGATTTGGACACCGAGAAGGACTCCAAACGTTTCTTGCAAACAAGGCTATTTTTCCTGTTAAGGCACTGTGCGTTTGCTAGGAAAATGCAATTTTCACAGTCTTTAGCAATTTTTTGATTTTCACTCCAGTTTGAATTTTTATCTTAGTAAATGAGAAATTACTGATGTAAAAGGTCAAGATAAATGTAAATTTCATTTTTTTACTATTATCTACGGTAGATACATTAGGTAAGTCCTCTAGAGGTCAAATGAATTAGTTTCCTCTCTTTTAGAGGCAAAGTGTTGGGTCTTCCTAGTCTTCAGTTTCTTGTTTTGGAGTAGGTGAAATTGATTCCTATCTCATGGATTCGACTCCTTGAGGCTAGGGAGAGTGGTTTTGAGGTCTATATGATGTATTTTCTCAGTAATTGTAATGGTTGGACACACTTGGAGGTTTGGCATCTCAAGAGACATACTTTTGTATCAATTTTGGCCTAGACATTAATCAAATTTGCAGCTATTTTTATGGGATCCATGTGGTATTTTGTTTAGTTTCAGTTTCTTATTTTGTGCTCATATTTCATAATGTTTTTTGTATTTCACCCATCATTTCATTGCTATTAAGTGAATGTTTACAAGTTAGATGAACAAAATCCATAATTTTTATGCTCTGTTTTGGGTAAATATCCACAATTTGTAATTTCTTCAGTTTAGAAAGAAATCATGAGTTCACCATGCTCTTTCTATCTCCTCACCTATCTTGATCATCCCATCATCAAAACCCTAAAATGCTAAACATTGTACCTACCTTGCCCCATAGAACACCCTGCAAATATTGACCTAATTTCCTTGCCTTGACTATTTGATTCCTCTTGATCCAGGAAAAACCTACATAATCAAAATAAAAAACCCTGAGCTACTATACCTAGCCTAAAATATTCTTTCCTCAGTCATCTTGGCTATGATATTTACGGAGAGAGCCCTCTCCTGGCCTAGTAGGGCTAGTTACTTGGCTAAGCGTGGTTTGAGGTTACCTCAGAATTTCCTTTTTTCAGCATGAGGTTCAATACGAGTGATAACAAGATATTTAATGAATAAACCAATTACTAATGGAAGGATTACTAGGTGTTTGTTATTGTTACATGAATTCAATATCACAATTATTGATAGACCAGGAAAGGAAAACATTGTAGTTGATTTCCTTTCCATGAAGCAAAATGATAATATCTATACACCTCTAAAGGATAATTTTCAAGATGAATAATTATTTGTAGTATATACTAAAACTCATTGGTTTCTAGATATTTCTATCTATTTGGCTGCAGGAAAGTTTCCTTGTAGAGTCCTAGATTTGTTTTGTTTTGACACTCTTTTGCATCCATATTTTCCTTCTTTTCCCATCACTATCAACCTAATAAAGGCATAAATCATATGGTTTTGAAAATTTAAAACACTTATGTGTCATATTTTTCATATTTTATAATATGGCCTATTGTTTTATTAAATATTACATTCAGATACAAAATTAACACAATTCTGTAGCTATTTCACAGATCTGCATGTACCTTATTTGATAACAGGGTTTTGGTGCACTAGATTAGCAATGGAGTATTGGGTTAGATAGAGGATGCTCCCTTCATGGTTCTCCTCATGATTATCTGAGCCAATTCATCAAGGAGATCATGCAGTTACACGGTCAAAGGTGGCAGTCAACACGTAGCAGTGCTAAAAAATAGAGTCCGAGAATGTCACGACTTTGTCGATTTTATTTCCTAATAGAAAATCGACAAGATAGTGATATTTGTTTAAGATTTTAACTTGTATAAGGATTATAAAAAGACCTATAGGAATAGAGCTTGCAGATTGTTAAACACACTCTATAAAACCATGGAATCTCTGTGTATTCATGGCGTGCCATCTTTTATTTTCCAGAGTATTTTTTTTGAAGACTTTTATCTTAATTCTAAGCTCCTTATTCGTGCATTGATGCGTTGTTAGTGTTAAAGAAACCTACTGGATTGCGGAGCCCCCCTGCATGCAGATCAAGTCATTTTCTTTCAGTTTTTAGTTTATTTCAAACACATTATCATTTCATAGTTCGAATCTGGTTAATTCTTTGATTTATATTTCATTTTCAAGCCCAGTTTAAATATTCCAATACTCTTTTTTTTCTTATTTCACAGATTCATTTCTTAAATTAATTCTTTCCATATTTTATATAGCCCAGTTCATTTCTTTTCGTTTACATTTAAGGTTAAAAATTGTAGTAGATAAAAGCTCTATTTTTTATAGCATTTTAGTTTAAAGTTTTAGTTAGTATTAAATTCTCATGCTTTCATAAAACTAGGAATTGTACAATATTTCATGCTTTCATAATTTAGAGTTAGTTCTCTGTTTGCTGTAGCATAAAAATCTGAAAAAGAACTTGATTAAAATAAAGTAAAAATTAATCTTAAATATCTTTTGAAAAGAGTTATCTCACAAAATATTTTTAACGACTTAATTCAATTGAAATCAACTATAGGAATAACATTTAACATAGATAATACATTGCCCAAAACTCATTGATCCATAGGAATTTAACACTAATTCAAAAATTTTAAAAACTCAAAATTAAATCCTTACTCTAACGACAAAGACTTCTAGCACACATAATGTACTTTCACTTCATCAGTTTACTGACTCTGGTCGATAATTTATGATTTCAATTTATGAACATTAGATTGAATAAACTTTTTTGCGTCGTTGCCATGGAAGTGTAAATATATGTGTTAGAAATAAAACATGATATGCATAGGGAGAGAGATTTTGAAGGTAGGTTTATAGGACAAGGAAGAAGTCTGATTCCCACATCATCACCCACTCCACCCCGAAATCGAATTTCCACACCACCTACTCAAACTCAATTTCCATACATAGGTGGCCCACATAGACTTCTTGAAATCCTAAGATCTGAAATCCAACCTAGGGATTTACCTACTTCATCTACCGAAGCTTTATTTGAATAAGAAAATCCTCCATCCCAAACCATAGGAGAAATATTCTTATCTTCAACATGAGAACAAGTTCTAGGACAAGAATCAGAAGTTCTCAGTGAAGAAGAAGAACAAGAAACTCATTCTAACTCTCCATTGATAGAGGAACCGGAAAAATTAGAAAATCCTGTTGTAAAACCAGATACTTACATTAGTTCTGAGGAATCCATCATGGTTGAAGAGGGAGAAGGAGAAGTACACAATTTTAATGGTCAACAACCTAGGATTGGAGGAGGAAGAGGAGGAAATAGAGGAGGTGGAAGAGGAGGTGGAAGAGATAGAGGTAGAAGTAGAGGAGATCCATAACCTTTTGAATTCCCTATTCTCGAAGAGGATGCAACATACACAATGAAAAATATTTCACCTTCTATCCTCCCTAATTTTCATGGAATAAGAAGTGAATATCCAGAAACATTTCTCTTTGAATTTGAAATATTATGCAGATCATATGATTATCTACATGATTCTCAAAAATTAAAAATTTTCCCTGCTACCTTAAGGGATTCAACATTAAAGTGGTTTATGAATTTAGGTACGAATTCTATAGGAACATGGGCATAAATGAAATATGCATTCTTAGATAAATATAAGGATTACTGTATGCCTCATAGCATGAAAGATGAAGTTTTTAAAATTGCACAAAGGGAAGATGAAAATCTTGAATATTTTGTCGAAATATTTGTTTATAATATTAAAAGGAAAAAATGAATAATCTGGATGAGAAAGATTTGAAAGCTCTCCTAATAAAATCATCAGAGATGAGTGGATTTATATCCTCAATGTAATGGGGAAAGGAGACATTTCTTAGTTACCATTTGTAGAAATTTGTGAGTTATGTGTACATATTTCAAGGGGTAAATCATGAATCGGGAAAAGTCCAAGAGATCCTCTCTTATCAAGAATAAATAAATCTGTAGCTGGGACAATTAGTAGGGAAAAATTAGGTAATTTTCTTGATAATTTCAAGACAGATATTTTAGGGAGTCTTAGTGAGAAAATTGACAGACTTAAAATAAATAAAAAGAAAAAAGCTGAAAATGTTGCATTATCTATCTTCTATCCTAGGTGTAGAAAGAAACATGCTTTGAGAGACTGTCCTTTAGACTTAAAAACCATATTAAACTGTGTAATATTTATAGAGAATCATGATACTAAAGAATTACCATCTATACCAGGTCTTAGGGCTGTATATAGTGAAGAAGGAATGCCAAATTAGGTAGATCCTCTCTGCTCTATTGCCATAAGACTATGGAAAAATCCTCAAAATCAAAATCAAAATTTTAATCCTCAACAATTTGCACAATCTTCACAAAGTAATTGGAATTCACCTATGCCATGGAAACCATGGGATAAACCACAACCACAATATTGGAATCAAGGGTGGAAAAATCCTTATGGAAGGTACGTTCAATATCAACAATATCCACCACCCTATCAAAAATTTCCACCAAAATTATTTCCTCAGAAAAATCAATAACCTCATACTCAAGTTCAAAATGCAAATCCACAATTCTCTTTACCATTTGCATGAAAACCAAACCAATTACTGTTCAACCACTTCCAAATCCAAATAATAAATCTGCTTACAACAAGGAAGGCAAGAATTCTGAAACTTATATAATAACTCCACTAGATCTAAATAATGTACAATTAAGATCTAGTAGAGTATTAGAAAAGAAGAAACCCTCTATTGTTATTCAGGAAACAAAGAAAAATTCTCAAAAAAATAATAATAAATATGAATAAGAAGAAATTTCTCTTCCCCAGAAAGAAATTGATCAAACATAAAATATTCCTATAATTTATGATGATACTCCTATTATAGAACAACCTTCAGTATCTATTACAAGACCACCTTTTCCTGAAAGGTTGAAAATTGATAAAGGAGTAGAAAAAAAATCACATTGCCTAATTATGATATGATGGATGAATTGAAAATTTTTTGAATAAAAAATCCTTTATTGCAAGCTATAAAAGAAATACCAATTTTTGAAAAAACAATTAAGGAATTGAGTACTCAGAAAAAGAAAGGACAAAAAAAGAATTCAATTAGTTGGGAGAATTTCATACATCATGATGGGGAAGGAAACAATATAGACATATTTAGATCTAGGAAGCCCCATTGTGAAAATTCACATCAATGGAATTGAAATACCAAACACACTGATTGATCTGGGAGCATCCATAAACATAATGTGTAAACAAATTATGGATCAAATGAAACTTCCTAACCTTCAATACACACCAACATTATTACAGTTAGTAGACAGGTTTGTAATTAAACCTGATGGTGTGTTAGAATATATTTCGGTGTCCTTATATTATTGGGAATATCCTATCGATTTCATGCTTCTAACACCCAAGAATAATCTAGGAGGCGTTGGCGAAAAAGGAGGTCTTTGGGCAAGACCCAGGTTCAGGCTTAGAGCCAACAAGGTTCCACTGTAGTCTAGGAAAATGCCGACATTTTCACCCTGCTCAAGAGAGAAAGGAGTCTCACCTGAGGCATGTCGTGACCTTACTGGGATTATAAGCTAGAACATTAACATCGAAAATATATTACTAACAACAAGCCATTCCTCATTTCATATAGAGCACATTTATCATATATCAACTTAAGAGACAAGTTATCATTCATCCATAAAAATTTTGAGCATCGAATTAAACTTTAAAATAGCCACACATACAATTATCAACAAGTATCAACTATTCCATAGCACACGACACAACATTAGTCTGATTCTATTAACTTGGCTCAAAAAATTACAAACATACCCCGTAGAGTTCAATACATCTCAATCTAGTACATACAGCTCTCCCTAGACTTTGACCCTCTATTTGCCTCTAACTACCCTTGGAGTCGTTCCTTCCTTGCTTATATGCTCTTGCCCACTGAAATTGTCAGTATTTGCCGCTTTTCTGCTCAGTTGTTCCCTTCCGCTCCGCTACCTTCCATCTCTTTTCCATCACAGGCTCTATTTCTGGGAGTTCTACTGCTTATTCGTTTTCTCTCATCCCTACCATCTATGCCGCCACTTGTTTGTGCTCTGCCACCTGTCTTCAGGTTTTCCGCAACCAGAACGGCTCCTTGCCTATCTTGATTGTGCTCCTCCACCTATTCCTTTCGCTCCTATCATTCCACAACTCAAAACTATTTTATCTAAAGCAAAGGCCCCAACAAGCCCCAACCACATGCTATTGACTGGTTCTAAGTCAATATTTTCCTTTTGTAATGGTCCTTGGTTGTCCATCAAATTTTGGTGCTAGCCTAGTTCCCTCTGATGTTTCCATTTATGTCTTCTCCTGTTCTGGTTGGCCCTCCTTTAACAAAGGCCCCAACTTTGGAACCTTTCTCATCGCCTCTGTTATGAGTTGTGTGAACTTAGTGATTGCCTGCTACCATACTTTTATTATGGGCTTTGTCTCGGTGACCACTTTGTCAGGTTGAGTTGCATCCATCACCTGTGGCAAGTTGTTGATCATCTCCTTGAGCTTGGGTTCGGCCTTGGATGCCAGTCGCTGAATTGTTTTTACTTTCTGCTTCACGTGTTTCTGTAGGTCCTGTTAGCCTCCTATATCAATAGGTTTCATCTTTCATGATTGTCTTGATGGAAGTGTGGAATATGTTCAAACCTTCTTACTTGAGCAAAGGTGTTCCATATTCTTAAAAAACCAAAAATCAAAAAATTTAAAAAATGTAAAGAGGGTAAACCCTAAAAGAAAGATCAAAGGGTAAAAAGAATAAAATGGTCAAAAAAGAGAAAGAAATGAACCCCAAGCAAAAAATAGACCAAGGAAAGTGTGCAAATCCAAATGCCACTACTTTTTACTCTGTTGTAATAAATCAATTGTGTGCGGCTTGTGAAATTTTTGCCACAATTCATGAATAAGTCAAACTGTTTAAACTTGACTTAGTCATATTTCAATTTCATGTTATAGATTAGAGAATAAATATCTAGCCAAACAGTTTAATCTTGGCAGATAAGTAGCTAGGTAGAGTGAATAAAAGGTGCTCAACAGTTTCATCTGAGCCCTTGGATGTAATAAGGGTAGAAATAGATAGATTCATCATGTAAAAAGAAAAGATTGATCAGGGTTTGCAAGTCTAAATGCACCCTAATAAAGAAGAAAAAATGGTAGTGTTAAGTAGATAGGGTAGGTAGATGGTGCTGCAAAGTGTTATCTGATGAATGGTGCTGCTACATGTTGGTTAATCATTTACTTTCATCAAAAGTACTAAGGCAGGAAATAAACTGGAAAATCACAGCAAGCAAAAGTCAAATTCATTAACCTCCCTCATCATTTTCCCCCTCAAGAGTTTTACTAATTGCCCCCCAAAAGTACTAAGGTATTTGGAGATCAAAAGGGCTCAAGGCATTTCCTTGACTTCTGGAGGGACCGGACCCTCGGCCTAATGATCAAAAAGACCTAAGCACTTGAAATAATCCATCATTGTTATCTTCCATCTTTAATTTTTTCCAAAGTAAAATCCTATTTTACTTAGGAAACTGATGCAACATTCCATAAAATTCCTCAAAATAACTTGTTATTCTAAGTTTAAGTGTTGAAGATAAAATGTTGCAATTTACTTCATAAGTTATCACTTTCTTAGATGTACAAAGATGTTTTGATTTTCCTTGTTCTTTTTCATATTAACATTTGATTTTACTATATTAAATCCCTAGTAAAATCCCTTTTCCTAAGTATATAACTCCCTTTTCTAATAAATATCCCCAAAACCCTGTATTATAATGTTTTACCAAAGTATATATTCCCGCACATTGAAAATAAACACCCCGCTTTATAAAGCCCTTTGGTTAAAACTATAGCCTTATATATAAATTCCGCCCCTATGATGAATTAATTATATTAATTCATTCATCATATAATAAAAATATATACAAAAAACTTTAGACATACGACAAGTATGTTTAATACCAAAACATATCAATAAACTTTGCGAAAGTCTATGCCACCGTGTTCCGTCCACGTGGCATTCCACCTGGCCAAGCTCCGCCGCAATCCATTTCATAATTTCATGGGGTTAATTAATCATTTGGACTAATTAACAACCATTTCCGCCTATAAACTTTTCCCCGGGGTGATTAGATCACGCATTAAAACCTTTTTAAAACCCCGACGGGCCCACCTTTGAAATCGCACAAGTTCCCCGTCCTTTCAGTCGTTGGATCGTCCGTTCGTTGATCAAGGGTGATCATTAATCCCGCTGCCCATCCCTTGCCAGCATGTTAACCAGCGGGGGATGGGCGGTTTTTGAAAAGTCAGCATTCCACGTGGCGTTAAAACTATGGAATCGCTCCCCCCGCGACTTTTACCGCCCTCGTCCATAAGCGGTGCGGGCTCACCGCTTACCACTTACCGCATACCGCCGGCCCCACTTCCCTACGTCACCCCGTACGTCAATGACGTCATCACCTCGAAAAAACAAAAACCCTTTTGACTTGTAAATAAGCCATTTTTCGTGTTTTTTCAGTTATTTTTAGTTTCTGAAAGCGACAGAGCTCCCGCTGCAATTTTCAAATTTCTCTGCAAATACACCAATTTACTCCGAAATTCCGCTGCGCCCGTGTTGAAGAACGTCCCCGCCATTGCTCATTACCTGTTAAAGAACCAGTTTCCATCTAAAAACAGGTATTTATCATTTCGCGCCCCGACTGTAAGTCAAGCTTAGTTTCCTTTGATTTTTCTCTAAAAAAGTGGTTAAAAATCATCGCTGAGTCCTCCCTGAAGATTTTAAACCTGTGAAATTGCCCCCAAAACCTGCAAATTGTTCCAATTTCCTCTTTTGTCAGATATCCCGTCCGGTCTGCAAGAAAAAACTAAAACCTCCATTTTGAATCCACAAGAACCAAAATGGAGGGCCCGACAGCTTTAAATATCACTCCATTGAATGCTCCTCACCGAGATTTGGACTATTTACCTCTGATAGATGAAGATTTCCAAATACAAGACCTGTATTTTGATGAAAGTCCCCATTTGAGCTTCTGTCGCTGCAGAGACGAACACTCAAAGGGGCAAGATCTTATAGGGTTGTGGGAATCCAATCTCCCAAGGTATTTTATTCCTACAGTCCACATTTTCCCTGAAATCATTCATTACTGTCATGCAAATTATGATCCCGCACAAAAGCTGTATTAGCTCCTGATCAAAGTGTTCTGTTCCCTATCACACCTCAGGCTATCAATGCTATGTTACATTTTGAGCCAGAGCAAGAATTAGCACCATTATCCATGGAGGGACTGATTGAGAAAACCATACGATTAACCCCAATTAAAATCCATGTGTCGATTATTTCATGCTACGAGCATCGGCCAAAGGGGCTCCCCTATGGTTTTTACTATTTCAATACATTGGGAAGACTAGTTGTTAACATAATATCCTTTGTCCTAGGATTCAATACCAGTGAGTATGTAGACCAGATAACTTTGGCTTTGCTATCCATCTTTACCCCTGGGCAGCCTCCTGAGATTAAGTATGATTATGCTTCCTTCATTGCCAACAAAATCCATGATCAATTTTTAAGGCTAGATGATGAAAAAGTTTTCAAGTACTCCTCAGTTATCTATCATCTCATGATTTTCTATCACTCAGACATATTCCCTTTCCCTGTTCAGAAAATCGATGCTAAAGGTAATCCCAGGTCTGTTATTTTTTGGTCCCCCATCATTCATTTGTCCTCTGATTCTCCCTACTCTTATTCAGAATTCATTGATCAGTTTGTACATCCTGCTACAACTTTGTTAACAGGAGTTTCTCCCCCCAGGCTTAGTACCAAAATTAGAAAGACCTTGCAATTGTCAAAGAGTTATAAAGTTGGGGATTGGTACTTGTACCAAAACCATACAGTCATCAGGATTTATGGATGTGAATTACGTCCATTCAAGTTACCCAGATATGTACCAATGAGAATTTTTGCTTTGGAATACTTTAGACAGATGAATAATTCAGATGTGATCCATTTCTGCAATGTAAAGAAGAAAGCACAATTAAGGATCAAAAGCCAGTTAGGTCCTTTCATTTGCAATTCTAGGGAAGCTGAGAGAGAAGCAGAACTTTTATTAGAGAGAAAGTTCCAGACATCTTTCCGTTGGGTCCCTTATGACCCCTTTGGTTTCATTTGTGAAAAAAGATTAAAGAATAATTCATCTCCCTATATACACCACAAAATTCCTGGTTTAGAACAATATGCAAATCAAGATGAATGGGTTGAAGGAACTCTTGTTGAAGAGGAAAGTGGAGCTGACAAATTGAATAAACTTATGAAAGATGTTGAGAAGAATTTTGACCTAGAAACATATGATCAAATGCGGGTACCCTACATTGGCACATCTTCAGCAACCACTCTACAGCAAGCGTTACAGGAAAACAGTCCATCAGTAGCAGCAGAACCCAAGGGTAAAGGAAAAGAACCTGTAGTTCAGGTTATTGAAACCTTGGTCATGGCAGAAAAACCACAGAGTTCCAAAACACCACAACCATCTCAGGCTTCTCCCACACCAGCAAAGCAAATCCAAGTTCCAGAGATGCAAACTCCACTGAATGTGGAAATAGGGAAAAAGAGGCTAGCTCGAGATACCACACCTTCAAAAGGAGCCCCACAAGTTTATCAAGCTAAAAAACACAAGTCTGATCCACCTCCAGATGTAGAAATTATAGATGAAATATTTGATGATGGTAGGGAAGATAGTCAGCAAACAGGTACAGCAAGTGAAACAAACATAAGCCAGAAAGGGATACAAAAGAAATTAAGCACTGAAGTATCTTCTTTCAGACCGCCAAAGACAGATACTGGAGACATTAAGAAAACCTTCATTAATATCAAAACAAAGAATGATCCATTGAAAATGAAGGTATACGATCAGTATATGAAGATGGCTCCTCATAATCAGCAAAGGATGATGTCTGCATTTGATCTTTCACAAGGTAAAATGCTAATGAGCCACTTCAAAGCAAAGGTGCCAAAGCCAACTTCAGCAGCAGATTACATCAGATCAAATTTTGAAGTTTTAGCAAAAGATATCCATCCCCTGGATCAGATAGAGCTTCATAGACAAACAGGGGAAATGGTTTATTCTGCTCTCACCAACAAAGCCATGGCAGCTTTAACGCTGCAAGATTCCTTGAATAATACTACTGCACAATTGAAGATTGAGAGGGCCTCCTCACAGGCCAAGGACAATAGAATAAAGTCTCTAGAAGAGATCATCATTGGTTTGGGTCACAATCCCAAATACATTAAAGGTATTGAGGCATTGGTAAAAAATAAAGAGGATGATATAGCTACACTCAGAAAACAGCTGAAACTACCAGCCTCGAGGCACCCTCAGACACAGGAAGTTATAAAAGGAAATTCCCAGGAAGAAATGATGGAGTTGCTCTTGAATATGACAGAGCGACTAAATGAAACAGAGAAAGAGTTGGAAAAAGCATTGCAGGAACAAGAAATTATCAAGCAGACTTCAGCAACAGGACAGCAGGAACAACCATCTCAGGTGAACATTTCTAATTTGAATTCTGAGGATTTAGTTAAACAGATGGAGAGTTTGCAGCTAAAGGTCACAGAACTCCAAGAAACAAAATTGCAATTAACAAAATTGGAGGAAAAATATGACACATCCAAAAAGACAGCTGCTGACAACCTCAGGGAAATAAAAAGATTGGAAAAATTGGTTGAGGCTTTGCAAAAAGATCTTTCACTGGAAAAGCCTCTGAATGAAATAAATGATATTCTTTGGTGCAACATCATTGAATTAATAAGAGGTATTTGGCCCTCCATTCAAGCTATTTTTGAGCAAAATGAGTTAGTCAAGATAGCACAAGAAGAAATAAATAAAACCAGACATGAATTAAGAGGCAGGCCTGAACAGGCCCAGCAGCTCATTCAATTTTTGAATTCCAGAACAAAACAATAGCTTGCGTTGTTAGGAATTAATGATAGGACAGATGCAGTTTTGGAAGCAAAGAGAGTTTTCACCAAGAGGACTTTCATGCAAAATCTGGAAATAAAGTGTACAGACATTTTGGTTGATATCAACGTTTTTAGAGAGAAGTTTCAAGCTTTGCTGGACAGTGGATTGCCGAGTCCCATGCTCACAGAGGATCAAATAGTAGACTTAGAAACCTATGAGAAAAGAATAAAAGCTCATGCTAAAAATACAGCTGTAGGTTCTACTAGCTCATCAGAACCTGCATTACCAACTAGGAAAAGTATTTATGAGAAAGTGAGGAATCTATTTCATCTGGAGCATGAAATAAAGCATCTATTTCCAAACAAGCCCACTTTTTATAAACTTACTGAAGCAGATGAAACTTTAAGGAAACTCACAAGAACTATGATACCAGATGATCAATGGTGGAAGGAAATGCTGGAAGTTCTGTAACAGTTGTTTTCAGGATGAGATTTTACCTTTACTATCAAGTAAATGGTAAAACAGAAAGACAGATGAAAGAGTATCAGATGAAAGGTTAAAGAGTATCCGTGAGAAGAAAGAGTATTCAACAAGTCAAAGAAATACGCAAGGGACAGCACAGAGTCCTATTTTAAGCACTTATCTCTAGCACTTCCATGAAGAAAGGAACAACACATCAACCGTTACCCATTATTCTATTTACGAGACCATGTGTCTCTTGTTTGTTTGTAAATATGCTTTAAGTCAGCCTGGATTATTGGCTAAGATAGTGTAAGATTGTTAGGATTATTTTGTGTATAAATAAACCCTCAAAGAGAGTGTTGAGGGTGGATTCTATTACTCTGCTGTAACATTGAGATTTTCGGAATAAAAGCTTTTGGAGAAATTTACTTGTGGCTTGCTGGATGACGATTTGAAAGCACTGGACTTGTTGCGGGATTCATGTGTTGGACTACAGTTCAATAAGTGTTTCTACCTTTTGTCTGAAATTTTATATTAGTTTTTAATACCATCATATCCATTTCTGAATAATTTACATAAAAGATTGAAACAAAATTTGCTTAATTGTACTCTGTTTTCAAATGTGATTGTTCTTAATGTTTTCTTCTAAATTAGCTATAAGCATGAATTCTTAAATGCTCCTGCTTTGCTAATTTAAACATTGCTTGATTACTATAACACGGAATTCTTCATTGCTCTTTGTTTGTAGTCATTTCACTTCTTTCTTTTGAACATGGTGAAAGATTCTTAATTGCCTTTCATCCCTTCAAGATCATCCCATCCACTTTAAATTTTAAGGATTGTTCTCTGTCTAGCTATCTTGCCCTGTAATACCATCTTGTGCTTAGAATAGAAATCCGGTAAAGCCATCCTTTGACTCCATAGCCCAATGGACTGAAAGCTCTCAACCTTGCCCTTAGTCTGTGGATTCCACCAATTTTCCCAAAACAAACTTTGAATCTATAACTAGCCTAAAACCTTCCAAGAACAAAGATAAATCATAAAGAGAGAGCCCTCTCTGGATGCAGATTGGCTAGATTCTACATCTAAAAGGTTGGTTTGTGGTTACCTCGGGTATACTTTCCTCTTACACAACTTCTAGGAAAACCTGAGTGATAACATAGTGGCGACCATACTGGGGATCCGAATCATTTTTATTGTTACTATTGTTTGCTTATAAGCTATAGACAGAGTCTGAAGATCAGCCAGGTAGCCTTTGAAATGCTTTTGCTCTGCAACTGCATAGTAAATAAATGCTGCTTCAGTCTATCTCTGGTTTAGCTTATAAACTGAACCTTAGTTTCAAACATTCAATCAGATTCTCTAGTTTAATAAATCTTTGAGAAAATTTTAATTAAAAATCTTAAATTTCTTGAAGAGTTTGTAGAAGTTGTTTTGAAAATTCACAAAAAATTTGGTTTCCTGAAGAACTAAATTTTTCTTCAGAATTGTTTTACAGGTTTAGATCTGATCTATGATGGTGGACAGGGATCAGACACACAAAGGTTAAAATCATCCACCTGGCGACTCCAACATCAATTTCACTACTAAGACTCCACTGGAGGAATGAACCTGGAAGAACAATATGGAAAGATCAGGCTTTCAACTTGGATTGTTATCCAAGACATTATGTTCTTTCTAAATTGATAGAGTTTTCCAATGTATATTGTATTTTAGAGAAGATCTTAGAGTAGTGTTTAATTTATCTCTTTTGAAAATTGTAAATATAAAATCTCCATGCACATTTGAGCATCATTCTTCTGACTCTTTTGATATCATTTTCCAATCAAGACAATGTTGATCAGAGATCCAGAGCTTCAAGTTTCAGATCAATTCCAAAACCAAATAATCCATATTCCAAAGCATTAATAGTGATACTGGATGACATGGTTTATAGAAAATCTTCCATTTGATGAAATTTTAAATGAATTCAAGGATGAGTTATCAAAACTTCAGTTTGATGAGGATTTTCTAAGAGATTTCTTTCTTCTTTTTAAATCAAGAAAATGTTCTCCTCGAGTTAAAAAATGGCTTCTTGATATAATTTCTGAAAATTATGAAAATGAAATCAAACTTTTGCATTTTCAAATTCAGTCATACAATTTCCGAAATCCTAAAGAGTTCTTTGAAAATCTTCCTTCTCCAAAGCAAGAGGAAATTATACTATCTTTTGACTTGCATATTGAAGATGATTATTCTTTCAAACACAAGACTGAAGAAATAAGTTCATGGTCTAATATTCATAATTCAATTGAACAATTAGTCATTGAAGGCCTAGAAGTAAATAACATACATCATGCTTTTATTGATCCTATATCAGATTATATGGAGAATCTTTTGAGCCCAAATCTGAAAACATGTTTTATCTATGAGGATCAAATATATCAACAATTGTCGTTTCACATCTTATCGTTGATTATAAAGGCACATGATCATAATATACTTCCAATTTTGATCATAAGCAATCAAGTTAACCATTTATTGTTACATCTACTTGATTGGCTTCATTGGCATTTTTGTATTACCTGATTCAATAAGACTTTTAGTAGATTAGAGTAGGTAAATGAGTGCTAATAAGCTCAGAATTTTGAGCATTTTTTTTTAGTTGTCAATTTTCAGCTAGTTTTTCATTAAGTTGGTTTGAAAATTTTTGTGTTGTTTTAAGTTTCAAGATTAGATTTCAGGTTGCAGAAAAAGGACTATATTCAATTCAAGATTTTCAGCCATAGCTAATGCATCAGTTTTTATTGGATGGTGACTTACTGAAGTTGAAGCTCGAAGAGAAGGCCCTAAGCTTCAAAAGTTTCACTATCATATATAAAATAAAGCTACTAGAAGAAGGAAGATTTCATACTTTCAGTTTAAAGACATTCTGAGGCATCTGACCTGCTGTTCTTGACTTTCCACAAGGAAAAGCCATCCCCAAGTGGAGCCAGTGTTAGCCTCCTATATCAATAGGTTTCATCTTTCATGATTGTCTTGATGGAAGTATGGAATATGTTCAAACCTTCTTACTTGAGCAAAGGTGTTCCATATTCTTGAAAAACCAAAAAATCAAAAAATTTAAAAAATGTAAAGAGGGTATACCCTAAAAGAAAGATCAAAGGGTAAAAAGAATAAAATGGTCAAAAAAAGTGAAAGAAATGAACCCCAAGCAAAAAATAGACCAAGGAAAGTGTGCAAATCCAAATGCCACTACTTTTTACTCTGTTGTAATAAATCAATTGTGTGCAGCTTGTGAAATTTTTGCCACAATTCATGAATAAGTCAAACTGCTTAAATTTGGCTTAGTCATATTTCAATTTCATGTTATAGATTAGAGAATAAATATCTAGCCAAACAGTTTAATCTTGGCAGATAAGTAGATAGGTAGAGCAAATAAAAAGGTGCTCAACAGCTTAATATGAGCCCTTGGATGTAATAAGGGTAGAAATAGATAGATCTATCATGTAAAAAGGAAAAGATTGAAAAGGGTTTGCAAGTCTAAATGCACCCTAATAAAGAAAAGAAAATGGTAGTGTTAAGTAGATAGGGTAGGTAGATGGTGCTGCAAAGTGTTATCTGATGAATGGTGCTGCTGCATGTTTTTGATCATTTACTTTCATCACAAGTACTAAAGCAGGAAATACACTGAAAAATCACAGCAAGCAAAGTCAAATTCATTAACCTCCCGCATCATTTTTTCCCCTCAAGAGTTTTACTAATTTCCCCAAAAGTACTAAGGTAATTTGAGATCAAAGGGGCTCAAGGCATTTCCTTGACTTCTGGAGGGACCGGACCCTCGGCCTAATGATCAAAAAGACCTAAGCACTTGAAATAATTCATCATTGCTATCTTCCATCTTTAACTTTTCCTAAGTAAAATCCTATTTTACTTAGGAAACTGATGCAAAATTCCATAAGAAGTTCCTCAAAATAATTTGTTATTCTAAGTTAAGTGTTGAAGATAAAATGTTGCAATTTACTTCATAAGTTATCACTTTCTTAGATGTACAAAGATGTTTTGATTTTCCTTGTCCTTTACCATATTAACATTTAATTCTACTATATTAAATCCCTAGTGAAAATCCCTTTTCCTAAGTTTATAACTCCCTTTTCTATAAATATCCCCAAAACCCTTTATTATAATGTTTTACCAAAGTATTATGTCCCCGCACATTGAAAATAAAACCCCGTCTTATAAACCCTTTGGTGAAATATATCTTTATAACATTAATCCCGCTCTTATGATGAAATAATTGTATTAATTAATTCATCATATAATAAAAATATAAAACGTTAGACATACAATATGTGTGTTTAATACCAAAAACACCAATAAAACTTTGCGAAAAGTCTCGCGCCGCCGTGGTATGTCCACGTGGCATTCCACCTAAGCAAACCCCCGCCACAACCCCTTTCTTTCGCATACAGGATTAATTAAGTCGCCTGGACTAATTAATAACTGTCTCCGCTTATTAAAAAGCCCCCGGAGCAATTAAAAAACATGTAAAAGTGTTTAAATGTATGACGGGGCCCACACGAAACCTCCGCTCATCTTCCCATCACGCTAGCCGTTGGATCAGCCCCCCGCAGATCAACGGCCAGCGTTGATCCCGCTGCCCATCCCTTGTCAGCATGTTAACCAGCGGGGGATGGGTGGTTTTAGAATAGTCAACCATCCACGTGGCGACTATCCTATGGAATCGCTCCCCCCGCGATTAATACCCGCCTCGACCAAAGCGGTGCGGGCCTTCCCGCTTACCACTTGCTTTGACGATGCACACGTCTCATCCCGTACTACCTGACGTCTTCCTCGAAAAATCAAAAACCCTTTTAGCAAAATAAGCCATTTTTTCGTGTTTTTTAGCTATTTTCATTATTCAGAGAAGAACGTTGCTCCCGCTGCGATTTTCCAAATTTCTGCTGTAATTAACCATTTCGCACCAAAATTCTGCTACGCCCGTGTTGAAGAACGTCCCTGCCATTGCTCATTACCTGTCAAAGAAACAGTTTCCGTCTAAAAACAGGTATTTATCATTTTACGCCCCGACTGCACGAAAAACTCAGTTTCCTTGGTTTTTTCGCTTAGAAAGTGGTTAAAAATCATTGCTGAGTCCTCCCTGAAGATTTTAAACCTGTGAAATTGCCCCCAAAACCTGCAAATTGTTCCAATTTCCTCCTTTTTCAGATATCCCATCCGGTCTGTAAGAAAAAACGAAAACCTCCATTTTGAATCCACAAGAACCAAAATGGAGGTCCCGACAGCTCTAAATATCACTCCATTGAATGCTCCTCATCGGGAATTGGACTATCTACCTCTGATAGATGAATATTTCCAAATAAAAGACCTGTATTTTGATGAAAGTCCCCGTTTGAGCTTCTGTCGCTGCAGAGACGAACACTCAAAGGGGCAAGATCTTATAGGGTTGTGGGAATCCAATCTCCCAAGGTATTTTACTCCTACAGTCCACATTTTCCCTGAAATCATTCATTACTGTCATGCAAACTATGATCCCGCACAAAGAGCTGTATTAGCTCCTGATCAAAGTGTTATGTTCCCTATCACACCTCAGTCTATCAATGCTATGTTACACTTTGAGCCAGAGCAAGAATTAGCACCTTTATCCATGGAAGGGTTGATTGAGAAAACCAGACAATTAACCCCAGAGAAATTAAAAGCAATGTGTCAGTATTTCATGTTACCTGAGCATCAGCCAAAAGGGGCTCCCCCCTATGGGTTTTACTATTTCAATACATTGGGAAGGCTGGTTGTAAACATAATATCCTTTGTCTTAGGATTCAATACCAGTGAGTATGTAGACGAGATAACTTTGGCTTTGCTATCCATCTTTACCCCTGGGCAGCCTCCTGAGATTAAGTATGATTATGCTTCCTTCATTGCCAACAAAATCCATGATCAATTCTTAAAGCTAGATACTGAAAAAGTTTTCAAGTACTCTTCAGTTATCTATCATCTCATGATCTATTATCAGTCAGACAGGTTCCCCTTCCCTGTTCAGAAACTTGATGCTAAGGGTAATCCCAGGTCTGTCATTTTTTGGTCCCCCATCATTCATTTTTCCTATAATTCTCCTTACTCCTATTCAGAATTCATTGATCAGTTTGTACAACCTGCCACAACTCTGTTAACAGGAATTTCTCCCCCTAGACTCAGTACTGAAATTAGAAAGACCTTGCAATTATCAAAGAGTTATAAAGTTGGGGATTGGTACTTGTACCAAAACCATACAGTCATCAGGATTTATGGATGTGAATTACGTCCATTCAAGTTACCCAGATATGTACCAATGAGAATTTTTGCTTTGGAATACTTCAGACAGATGAATAATTCAGATGTGATCCATTTCTGCAATGTAAAGAAGAAAGCACAATTAAGGATCAAAAGCCAGTTAGGTCCTTTCATTTGCAATTCTAGGGAAGCTGAGAGAGAAGCAGAACTTTTATTAGAGAGAAAGTTCCAGACATCTTTTCGTTGGGTCCCTTATGACCCCTTTGGTTTCATTTGTGAAAAAAGATTAAAGAATAAGTCATCTCCCTATATACACCACAAAATTCCTGGTTTAGAACAATATGCAAATCAAGATGAATGGGTTGAAGGAACTCTTGTTGAAGAGGAAAGTGGAGCTGACAAATTGAATAAACTTATGAAAGATGTTGAGAAGAATTTCGACCTAGAAACATATGATCAAATGCAGGTACCCTACATTGGCACATCTTCAGCAACCACTCTACAGCAAGCGTTACAGGAAAACAGTCCATCAGTAGCAGCAGAACCCAAGGGTAAAGGAAAAGAACCTGTAGTTCAGGTTATTGAAACCTTGGTCATGGCAGAAAAACCACAGAGTTCCAAAACACCAGAACCATCTCAGGCTTCTCCCACGCCAGCAAAACAAATCCAAGTTCCAGAGATGCAAACTCCACCGAATGTGGAAATAGGGAAAAAGAGGCTAGCTCCAGATACCACACCTTCAAAAGGAGCCCCACAAGTTTATCAAGCTAAAAAACACAAGTCTGATCCACCTCCAGATGTAGAAATTATAGATGAAGTATTTGATGATGGTAGGGAGGATAGTCAGCAAACAGGTACAGCAAGTGAAACAAACATAAGCCAGAAAGGGATACAAAAGCAATTAAGCACCGAGGTATCTTCTTTCAGACCGCCAAAGACAGATACTGGAGACATTAAGAAAACCTTCATTAATATCAAAACAAAGAATGATCCATTGAAAATGAAGGTATACGATCAGTATATGAAGATGGCTCCTCATAATCAGCAAAGGCTGATGTCTGCATTTGATCTTTCACAAGGTAAAATGCTAATGAGCCACTTCAAAGCCAAGGTGCCAAAGCCAACTTCAGCAGCAGATTACATCAGATCAAATTTTGAAGTTTTAGCAAAAGATATCCATCCCCTGGATCAGATAGAGCTTCATAGACAAACAGGGGAAATGGTTTATTCTACTCTCACCAACAAAGCGATGGCAACTTTAACGCTGCAAGATTCCTTGAATAATACTACTGCACAATTGAAGATTGAGAAGGCCTCCTCACAGGCCAAGGATAATAGAATAAAATCTCTAGAAGAGATAATTATTGGTTTGGGTCACAATCCCAAAGACATTAAAGGTATTGAGGCATTGGTAAAAAAGAAAGAGGATGATATAGCTGCACTCAGAAAACAGCTGAAACTACCAGCCTCGAGGCACCCTCAGACATAGGAAGTTATAAAAGGAAATTCCCAGGAAGAAATGATGGAGTTGCTCTTGAATATGACATAGCGACTAAATGAAACAGAGAAAGAGTTGGAAAAAGCATTGCAGGAACAGGAAATTATCAAGCAGACTTCAACAACAGGACAGCAGGAACAACCATCTCAGGTGAACATTTCTAATTTGAATTCTGAGGATTTAGTTAAACAGATGGAGAGTTTGCAGCTAAAGGTCACAGAGCTCCAAGAAACAAAATTGCAATTAACAAAATTGGAGGAAAAATATGACACATCCAAAAAGACAGTTGCTGACAACCTCAGGGAAATAAAAAGATTGGAAAAATTGGTTGAGGCTTTGCAAAAAGATCTTTCACTGGAAAAGCCTCTGAACGAAATAAATGATATTCTTTGGTGCAACATCATTGAATTAATAAGAGGTATTTGGCCCTCAATTCAAGCTATTTTTGAGCAAAATGAATTAGTCAAGGTAGCACAAGAGGAAATAAACAAAACTAGACATGAATTAAGAGGTAAGCCGGAGCAGGCCCAGCAGCTCATTCAATTTTTGAATTCCAGAACAAAACAACAGCTTGCATTGTTAGGGATTGATGACAGAACAGGTGCAGTTTTGGAAGCAAAGAGAGTTTTCACCAAGAGGACTTTCATGCAAAATCTAGAAAGAAAGTGTACAGACATTTTGGTTGATATCAACGTTTTCAGAGAGAAGTTTCAAGCTTTGCTGGACAGTGGATTGCCAAGTCCCATGCTCACAGAAGATCAAATAGTAGACTTGGAAACCTATGAGAAGAGAATAAAGGCTCATGCTAAAACCACAGCTGATTGTTCTACTAGCTCGTCGGAATCAACGTTACCAACCGGGAAAAGTATCTATGATAAAGTGAGGAATTTATTTCATCTGGAGCATGAAATAAAGTATCTATTTCCGAACGAGCCCACTTTTTATAAACTTACTGAAGCAGATGAAACTTTAAGGAAACTCAGAAGAACTATGATACCAGATGATCAATGGTGGAAGGAAATGCTGGAAGTTCTGTAAAAGTTGTTTTCAGGTTGAGATTTTATCTTTACTATCAAGTAAATGGTAAAAACAGAAAGACAGATGAAAGAGTATTAGATGAAAGGTTAAAGAGTATCCGCGAGAAGAAAGAGTACTCAACAAGTCAAAGAAATACGCAAGGGACAGCACAGAGTCCTATTTTAAGCACTTATCTCTAGCACGTCCATGAAGAAAGGAACAACACATCAGCCGTTACCCATTATTCTATTTACGAGACCATGTGTCTCTTGTTTGTTTGTAAATATGCTTTAAGTCAGCCTAGATTATTGGCTAAGATAGTGTAAGATTGTTAGGATTATTTTGTGTATAAATAAACCCTCAAAGAGAGTGTTGAGGGTGGATTCTATTACTCTGCTGTAACATTGAGATTTTCGGAATAAAAGCTTTGGAGAAATTTACTTGTGGCTTGCTGGATGACGATTTGAAAGCACTGGACTTGTTGCAGGATTCATGTGTTGGACTACAGTTCAATAAGTGTTTCTACCTTTTGTCTGAAATTTTATATTAGTTTTTAATACCATCATATCCATTTCCGAATAATTTACATAAAAGATTGAAACAGAATTTGCTTAATTGTACTCTGTTTTCAAATGTGATTGTTCTTAATGTTTTCTTCTAAATTAGCTATAAGCATGAATTCTTAAATGCTCCTGCTTTGCTAATTTAAACACTGTTGATTACTATAATAAAGAATTCTTCATTTCTCTTTGTTTGTAGTCATCTCATTTCTTTCTTTTGAACATGGTGAAAGATTCTTAGCTGCCTTTCATCCCTTCAAGATCATCCCATCCACTTTAAATTTTAAGGATTGTTCTCTGTCTAGCTATCTTGCCCTGTAATACCATCTGGTGTTTAGAATAGAAATCCAGTAAAGCCATCCTTTGACTCCATAGCCCAATGGACTGAAAGCTCTCAACCTTGCCCTTAGTTTGTGGATTCCACCATTTTCCCAAAACAAACTTTGAATCTATAACTAGCCTAAAACCTTCCAAGAATAAAGATAAATCATAAAGAGAGAGCCCTCTCTGGATGCAGATTGGCTAGATTCTGCATCTAAAAGGTTGGTTTGTGGTTACCTCGGGTATACTTTCCTCTTACACAACTTCTAGGAAAACCTGAGTGATAACATAGTGGCGACCATACTGGGGATCTGAATCATTTTACTATTGTTTGATTTATAAGTTATAGACAGAATCTGAAGATCAGCCAGGTAGCTTTTGAAATGCTTTTGCTCTGCAACTGCATAGTAAATAAATGCTGCTTCAGTCTATCTCTGATTTAGCTTATAAACTGAACCTTAGTTTCAAACATTCAATCAGACTCTCTAGTTCAATAAATCTTTGAGAAAATTTTAATTAAAAATCTTAAATTTCTTAAAGAAATCATAGAAGTTGTTTTGAAAATTCACAAAAAATAAAATAATCATAAAATATTCAAAATTTGGTTTCTTGAAGAACTAACTTTTTCTTCAGAATTTTTTTACAGGTTTAGATCTGATCTATGATGGTGGACAGGGATCAGACACACAAAGGTTAAAATCATCCACCTGGCGACTCCAAAATCAATTTCACTACTAAGACTCCACTGGAGGAATGAACCTGGAAGAACAATATGGAAAGATCAGGCTTTCAACTTGGATTGTTGTCCAAGACATTATGTTCTTTCTAAATTGATAGAGTTTTCCAATGTATATTGTATTTTAGAGAAGAACTTAGAGTAGTTTTTAATTTATCTCTTTTGAAAATTGTAAATATAAAATCTCCATGCACATTCGAGCATCATTCTTCTGACTCTTTCGATATCATTTTCCAATCAAGACACTGTAGATCAGAGATCCAGAGCTTCAAGTTTCAGAGAAATTCCACAACCAAATAATCCATAGTCCAAAGCATTAATAATGATACTGGATGACAGGGTTTGTGAAAAATCTTTCAGTTGATGAAATTTTAAATGAATTCAGGGATGAGTTATCAAAAATTCAGTTTGATGAGGATTTTCTAAGAGCTTTCTTTCTTCTCTTGAAAACAAGAAAATGTTCTCCTCAAGTTAAAAAATGGCTTCTTGATATAATTTGCGAAAATTATGAAAATGAAATCAAACTTTTGCATTTTCAAATTAAGTCATACAATTTCCGAAATCCTAAAGAATTCTTTGAAAATCCTCCTTCTCCAAAGCAAGAGGAAATTGTACTATCTTTTGACTTGCATATTGAAGATGATTATTCTTTCAAACACAAGACTGAAGAAATAAGTTCATGGTTTAATATTCATAATTCAATTGAACAATTAGTCATTGAAGGCCTAGAAGTAAATAACATACATCATGCTTTTATTGATCCTATATCAGATTATATGGAGAATCTTTTAAGCCCAAATATGCAAACATGTTTTCTCTATGAGGATCAAATATATCAACAATTGCCATTTCACATCTTATCGTTGACTATAAAGGCACATGATCATAACATACTTCCAATTTTGATCACAAGCAATCAAGTTATCCATTTATTTTTACATCTACTTGATTGGCTTCATTGGCATTTTTGTATTACCTGATTCAATAAGATTTTTAGTAGATTAAAGTAGGTAAATGAGTGCTAATAAGCTTAGAATTTTGAGCATTTTTTTAGTTGTCAATTTTCAGCTAGTTTTTCATTAAGTTGGTTTGAAAATTTTTGTGTGTTGTTTTAGTTTCAGATCAGATTTCAGGTTGCAGAAAAAGGACTATATTCAATTCAAGATTTCCAACTAGGAAACACAGTTTTGATTGGATGGTGACTTACTGAAGTTGAAGCCCGAAGTGAAGGTCCTAAGCTTCAGAAGTTTTACTATCATATATACAATAAAGCTACCAGAAGAAGGAGATTACATGGTTTAGTCTGAAGACATTTTTGAGGCATCTGACCTGCTGTTCTTGACTTTTCACAAGGAAAAGCCATCCCCAAGTGGAGCCAGTGTTAGACTCCTATACCAATAGGTTTCATCTTTCATGATTGTCTTGATGGAAGTGTGGAATATGTTCAAACCTTCTTACTTGAGCAAAGGTGTTCCATATTCTTTAAAACCAAAAAAATCAAAAAATTTAAAAAATGTAAAGAGGGTATACCCTAAAAGAAAGATCAAAGGGTAAAAAGAATAAAAATGGTCAAAAAGAGAAAGAAATGAACCCCAAGCAAAAAATAGACCAAGGAAAGTGTGCAAATCCAAATGCCACTGCTATTTCATTTTTGTAATAAATCAATTGTGTGCAGCTTGTCAAACTTTTGCCACAATTTATGAATAAGTCAAACTGTTTAAACTTGGCTTACTCATATTTCAATTTCATGTTATAGATTAGAGAATAAATATCTGACCAAACAGTTTAATCTTGGAAGATAGGTAGATAGGTAGAGTGAATAAAAGGTGCTCAACAGTTTAATCTGAGCCCTTGGATGTAATAAGGGTAGAAATAGATAGATTTATCATGTAAAAAGAAAAAGATTGAAAAGGGTTTGCAAGTCTAAATGCACCCTAATAAAGAAGAGAAAATGGTAGTGTTAAGTAGATAGGGTAGGTAGATGGTGCTGCAAAGTGTTATCCGATGAATGATGCTGCTACATGTTTTGATCCTTTACCTTTATCACAAATACTGAAGCAGAAAATACAGTGGAAAATCACAGAAAGCAAATGTCAAAATCATTAACTTCCCTCAGCACTTTTTCCCTAAAGTTTTACTAATTTCCCCAAAAGTGCTAAGGTATTTGGAGATCAAAAGGGGCTCAAGGCATTTCCTTGACTTCTGGAGGGACCGGACCCTCGGCCTAATGATCAAAAAGACTTAAGTACTTGAGATAATTCATCATTATAATCATTCACCTTCAATTTTTTCCTAAGTAAAATCCTATTTTACTTAGGAAACTGATGCAAAATTCCATAAAAATTCCTCAAAATAACTTGTTATTCTAAGTTTAAGTGTTGAAGATAAAATGTTGCAATTTACTTCATAAGTTATCACTTTCTTAGATGTACAAAGATGTTTTGATTTTCCTTGTCCTTTATCATATTAACATTTAATTTTACTATATTAAATCCCTAGTGAAATCCCTTTTCCTAAGTATATAACTCCCTTTTCTATAAATATCCCCAAAACCCTTTATTATAATGTTTTACCAAAGTATATATTCCCGCACAATAAAAATAAAACCCTTCTACAAGCCCTTTGGTTAAAATATAGCATTATACATTAATCCCGCCCCTATGGTGAATTAGTTATATTAATTAATTTACCATATAATAAAATATATATATAAAAACATGCGATATGTGTGTTTAAACGCAAAAATATGAATAAAACTTCAGAGAAGTCTTGCGCCACCGTGGATTGTCCACATGGCATTCCACCTAACCAAACCCCGCCGCAACCCGTTTCTTACACACTCGGGATTAATTAGTCATCAGGACTAGTTAATAACCTTTCCGCCTATTAAAAATCTCCCGGGGTGATTAAATTACACGTTAAAACTGTTTTAAAACCCGACGGGCCCACACCTGAACCCTCCGCACGTTCCCCCATTTCTTCAGCCGTCGGATCACCCCGTCGTAGATCAACGGCCAGTGTTCACCCCGCTGCCCATCCCTTGTCAGCACTTTAACCAACGGGGGATGGGTGGTTTTTGAATATTCAACCGTCCATGTGGCAATCCTCCTGTGGAATCGCTCCCCCCGCGATTAATACCGCCCTCAACCAAAAGCGGTGCGGGCACTTCCCGCTTACCACTTACCGCCTGACGCTGCACACGTCATCCCGTACTACCATGACGTCACATCTCGAAAAAAACAAAAAACCTTTTAACTTGTGAATAAGCCATTTTTTCGTGTTTTTTAGTTATTTTCATTATTCTGAGAAGAACGTTGCTCCCGCTGCGATTTTCGAAATTTCTGCTGTGATTAACCATTTCGCCCCAAAATTCTGCTGCGCCCGTATTGAAGAATGTCCCTGCCATTGCTCATTACCTGTCAAAGAACCAGTTTCCGTCTAAAAACAGGTATTTATCATTTTACGCCCCGACTGCACGAAAAACTCAGTTTCCTTTGTTTTTTCTCTGAAAAAGTGGTTAAAAAGCATCGCTGAGTCCTCCCTGAAGATTTCAAACCTGTGAATTTGCTTCCCAAACTTGCAAATTGTTTCAACTTCCTCCATTTCAGATATCCCGTTCAGTCTGTAAGAAAAAAACGAAAACCTCCATTTTGAATCCACAAGAACCAAAATGGAGGTCCCGACAGCTCTAAATATCACTCCATTGAATGCTCCTCACCGTGATTTGGACTATCTACCTCTGATAGATGAAGATTTCCAAATAAAAGACTTGGGTTTCGATGAAAGTCCCCGATTGAGCTTCTGTCGCTGCAGAGACGAATTCTCAAAAGGGCAAGACCTTATAGGGTTATGGGAATCCAATCTCCCAAGGTATCTTATTCCTTCAGTCCACATTTTCCCTGAAATCATTCATTATTGTCATGCAAACTATGACCCTGCACAGAGAGCTGTCTTAACTCCTGATCAAAGTGTTCTATTTCCTATCACACCTCAGGCTATCAATGCTATGTTACACTTTGAGCCAGAGCAAGAATTAGCACCATTATCCATGGAGGGACTGATTGAGAAAACCATACAGTTAACCCCAGAGAAATTAAAATCCATGTGTCAGTATTTCATGCTACCTAAGCATCAGCCAAAAGGGGCTCCCCCCTATGGTTTTTACTTTTTCAATACATTGGGAAGGCTAGTTGTTAACATAATATCCTTTGTCCTAGGATTCAATACCAGTGAGTATGTAGACCAGATAACTTTGGCTTTGCTATCCATCTTTACCCCTGGGCAGCCTCCTGAGATTAAGTATGATTATGCTTCCTTCATTGCCAACAAAATCCATGATCAATTCTTAAAGCTAGATACTGAAAAAGTTTTCAAGTACTCCTCAGTTATCTATCATCTCATGATCTATTATCAATCAGACAGGTTCCCCTTCCCTGTTCAGAAACTTGTTGCTAAGGGTAATCCCAGGTCTGTCATTTTTTGGTCCCCCATCATTCATTTTTCCTCTGATTCTCCCTACTCCTATTCAGAATTCATTGATCAGTTTGTACAACCTGCCACAACTATGTTAACAGGAATTTCTCCCCCCAGACTCAGTACTGAAATTAGAAAGACCTTGCAATTATCAAAGAGTTATAAAGTTGAGGATTGGTACTTGTACCAAAACCATACAGTCATCAGGATTTATGGATGTGAATTACGTCCATTCAAGTTACCCAGATATGTACCAATGAGAATTTTTGCTTTGGATTACTTTAGACAGATGAATAATTCAGATGTGATCCATTTCTGCAATGTAAAGAAGAAAGCACAGTTAAGGATCAAAAGCCAGTTAGGTCCTTTCATTTGCAATTCTAGGGAAGCTGAGAGAGAAGCAGAACTTTTATTAGAGAGAAAGTTCCAGACATCTTTCCGTTGGGTCCCTTATGACCCCTTTGGTTTCATTTGTGAAAAAAGATTAAAGAATAAGTCATCTCCCTATATACACCACAAAATTCCCGGTTTAGAACAATATGCAAATCAAGATGAATGGGTTGAAGGAACTCTTGTTGAAGAGGAAAGTGGAGTTGACAAATTGAATAAACTTATGAAAGATGTTGAGAAGAATTTTGACCTAGAAACATATGATCAAATGCAGGTACCCTACATTGGCACATCTTCAGCAACCACTCTACAGCAAGCGTTACAGGAAAACAGTCCATCAGTAGCAGCATAACCCAAGGGTAAAGGAAAAGAACCTGTAGTTCAGGTTATTGAAACCTTGGTCATGGCAGAAAAACCACAGAGTTCCAAAACACCAGAACCATCTCAGGCTTCTCCCACGCCAGCAAAACAAATCCAAGTTCCAGAGATGCAAACTCCACTGAATGTGGAAATAGGGAAAAAGAGGCTAGCTCCAGATACCACACCTTCAAAAGGAGCCCCACAAGTTTATCAAGCTAAAAAACAAAAGTCTGATCCACCTCCAGATGTAGAAATTATAGATGAAGTATTTGATGATGGTAGGGAAGATAGTCAGCAAACAGGTACAGCAAGTGAAACAAACATAAGCCAGAAAGGGATACACAAGCAATTAAGCACTGAAGTATCTTCTTTCAGACCGCCAAAGACAGATACTGGAGACATTAAGAAAACCTTCATTAATATCAAAACAAAGAATGATCCATTGAAAATGAAGCTATACGATCAGTATATGAAGATGGCTCCTCATAATCAGCAAAGGCTGATGTCTGCATTTGATCTTTCACAAGGTAAAATGCTAATGAGCCACTTTAAAGCAAAGGTGCCAAAACCAACTTCAGCAACAGATTACATCAGAACAAATTTTGAAGTTTTAGCAAAAGATATCCATCCCCTGGATCAGATAGAGCTTCATAGACAAACAGGGGAAATGGTTTATTCTACTCTCACCAACAAAGCCATGGCAGCTTTAACGCTGCAAGATTCCTTGAATAATACTACTGCACAATTGAAGATTGAGAGAGCCTCTTCACAGGCCAAGGACAATAGGATAAAGTCTCTAGAAGAGATCATCATTGGTTTGGGTCACAATCCTAAAGACATTAAAGGTATTGAGGCATTGGTAAAAAAGAAAGAGGATGATATAGCTGCACTCAGAAAACAGCTGAAACTACCAGCCTCGAGGCACCCTCAGACACAGGAAGTTATAAAAGGAAATTCACAGGAAGAAATGATGGAGTTGCTCTTGAATATGACAGAGCGACTAAATGAAACAGAGAAAGAGTTGGAAAAAACATTGCAGGAACAGGAAATTATCAAGCAGACTTCAACAACAGGTACTACAACTACAGGACAGCAGGAACAACCATCTCAGGTGAATATTTCTAATTTGAATTATGAGGATTTAATTAAACAGATGGAGAGTTTGCAGCTAAGGGTCACAGAGCTCCAGGAAACAAAATTGCAATTAACAAAATTGGAGGAAAAATATGACACATCCAAAAAGACAGCTGCTGACAACCTCAGGGAAATAAAAAGATTGGAAAAATTGGTTGAGGCTTTGCAAAAAGATCTTTCACTGGAAAAGCCTCTGAATGAAATAAATGATATTCTTTGGTGCAACATCATTGAATTAATAAGAGATATTTGGCCCTCCATTCAAGCTATTTTTGAGCAAAATGAGTTAGTCAAGATAGCACAAGAAGAAATAAATAAAACCAGACATGAATTAAGAGGCAGGCCTGAGCAGGCCCAGCAGCTCATTCAATTTTTGAATTCCAGAACAAAACAACAACTTGCATTGTTAGGAATTGATGACAGGACAGGTGCAGTTTTGGAAGCAAAGAGAGTTTTCACCAAGAGGACTTTCATGCAAAATTTAGAAAGAAAGTGTACAGACATTTTGGTTGACATCAACAATTTCAGAGAGAAATTTCAAGCTTTGCTGGATAGTGGGTTACCAAGTCCCATGCTCACAGAAGATCAAATAGTAGATTTGGAAACCTATGAGAAGAGAATAAAAGCTCATGCTAAAAATACAGCTGTAGGTTCTACTAGCTCATCAGAACCTGCATTACCAACTGGGAAAAGTATTTATGATAAAGTGAGGAATCTATTTCATCTGGAGCATGAAATAAAGTATCTATTTCCGAACGAGCCCACTTTTTATAAATTTACTGAAGCAGATGAAACTTTAAGGAAACTCAGAAGAACTATGATACCAGATGATCAATGGTGGAAGGAAATGCTGGAAGTTCTGTAAAAGTTGTTTTCAGGATGAGATTTTATCTTTACTATCAAGTAAATGGTAAAAATAGAAAGACAGATGAAAGAGTATCAGATGAAAGGTTAAAGAGTATCCGTGAGAAGAAAGAGTATTCAACAAGTCAAAGAAATACGCAAGGGACAGCACAGAGTTCTATTTTAAGCACTTATCTCTAGCACGTCCATGAAGAAAGGAACAACACATCAGCCGTTACCCATTATTCTATTTACGAGACCATGTGTCTCTTGTTTGTTTGTAAATATGCTTTTAGTCAGCCTGGATTATTGGCTAAGATAGTGTAAGATTGTTAAGATTATTTTGTGTATAAATAAACCCTCAAAGAGAGTGTTGAGGGTGGATTCTATTACTCTGCTGTAACATTGAGATTTTCGGAATAAAAGCTTTTTGGAGAAATTTACTTGTGGCTTACTGGATGACGATTTAAAGCACTGGACTTGTTGCAGGATTCATGTGTTGGACTACAGTTCAATAAGTTTTTCTACCCTTTTGTCTGAAATTTTATATTAGTTTATAATATCATCATGTCCATTTCTGAATAATTTACATAAAAGATTGAATCAGAATTTGCCTAATTGTACTCTGATTTCAAATGTGGTTGTTCTTAATGTTTTCTTCTAAATTAGTTATAAGCATGAATTCTTAAATGCTCTTGCTTTGCTAATTTAAACATTGTTGATTACTATAATAAAGAATTCTTCATTGCTCTTTATTTGTAGTCATCTCATTTCCTTCTTTTGAACATGGTGAAAGATTCTTAGTTGCCTTTCATCCCTTCAAAATCATCCCGTCCACTTTAAATTTTAAGGATTGTTCTCTGCCTAGCTATCTTGCCCTGTAATACCATCTTGTGTTTAGAATAGAAATCCAGTAAAGCCATCCTTTGACTCCATAGCCCAATGGACTGAAAACCCTCAACCTTGCCCTTAGTTTGTGGATTCCACCATTTTCCCAAAACAAATTTTGAATCTATAACTAGCCTAAAACCTTCCAAAAACAAAGATAAATCATAAAGAGAGAGCCCTCTCTGGATGCAGATTGGCTAGATTCTGCATCTAAAAGGTTGGTTTGTGGTTACCTCGGGTATACTTTCCTCTTACACAACTTCTAGAAAAACCTGAGTGATGGGTCAGGAGGAAAACTTCCTGGAATCAAACGAATAGCATGATCATGATCATGAATAAGTGGGAGTACTTTGGGAGTTTCAAACACCTTGGAATGATTGTCAAATACTTTTTTGGAGATCTAGAGAAATAGATGATTTTGATGTTGGAACTTCTAGTGAGCATAATTGTGAAATTATGCCTCTTTTTTCTTTCTTCAGAATCTTTGTCATGAAATTAGATCTTATTATCTTTTCCAACTTCCCTGTGATACCCCGTAATTCAACTTCCTTTCCTTCCGAAAATAATTTCAAGAAAATTTCTTGAAAATTAAAAGCTATCGTCCCTAAAGATTGCAACCATTGTACTCCTAATGCAACATCAACACTTCCCATTGGAATGAAAATCATTGGAAAATTCAATACATATTCCCCCATGGTTAGATTGATATTATGGCACTTTCCAAGGAAATTTATAGTTCCTCCATTGCAACCATCACTTGAAACTCTGGTGCTGCATATAGGAAGAGATTCAATTCCTTGGCTACCTTACAAGGAATTAAATTATGGTTACTACTCGAATCAATCAAAACTATTACATTTTTCTTCTTGATATGTCCTTCTATCTTGGGAGTTTGAGGAGTGGTAATTCTTACCAATACATTATCGGATATGGTCGAACTCATTTATTCTTTATCTAGGGTTGTTTCTTGGTGTATATCCTATTCTTTTGAAGTTTCTTGTTCATTTTCTTCTTCCTCTTCACAATCTATGTAAAATAATTTCTTCTCTGCACACTTATGACCTTTAGTGTATTTGCTACCACAATTGTAGCAAATCCATTTTGCTCTTTTTTCTTCCAATTGTTGTGGTGTCAAACTTGTAGGTTGTGGAAGTATATGAGTAGAAAAACTTCCATATTTATAGATGTGAGTGGTAGGCTTCCTTGTCACCATAATTTTACTTTCAATTTTTCTTGCCAACTTGAATTCCTTCTCCAATGATTTAGGTTCCCAAAGGTGAACCTCATATTGGATGCTATGCTTTAAAGTCCCTATGAAGACATCAATCCTGTGTTCCTCTGGAATATCAGTTACCCTTATATTCAATTTTTGGAAGTCCTCATTGTGCTCCACCATTGAGCCCTTTTGTTTTAGATTTATCAATTGGATAAAGAAGGTGTTGCTCTTTCTATCCTCATAATGTGCTATCATTTCCTCCGTAAAAATTGACCAAGTGACAATTTTTTTACGAGAGAAAATACATAGATACCATACAAATGTATTTTGTTCTAAATATAAAGTTGCAATGCATACCTTTTGTGTGTTTTGCATATTATTGAGATCAAAATATTGCTCCATCTGTAGTATCCATGTTACGGGATCATTGCCATCAAAATTCCTCATATCAATATTTGGAATATGGTGGTTCTTCAATCCAACATTAGAGTTTATGAAATCACGATTAAAATTTATTTGTTCTCATCATGAGTTTTCTCTACTACCTTTTCGCCATTAGGAATCATTTCTTGTATCAATTTTTTCAAACCTTCCATGTCTTCCATGTTGCCTTTCATTTTTCATCGATCTTAGCTTCCGTGCCATTATTCAAACTATCCATCTTAGCTTCCATGCCTTTATTCAAACCATCCATCTTAGCTTCCACGACTTTCGTTAAACCATCCATATTAGCTTCCATTTCCTTTTTTGTTACTCTTTGCGAGAGAGAAATTTGTTGCCCTTGGTCTTGTAATTTTGATATGTCATGTTGCACTTCTTCCTCTTCATGAGTCATAGTAGAGCTTTCTGAGGGCTTAAAGGGTGTTGAATTATTTTTAGAGGCCATTTTAGAAATCAATACTGATATCTATGATTCAATATGCTCTTGGAATCACTTCAAACTGATTTTTCAAACAAGACTTATGCAATTAAAAAAACAAAATTACACACCTTTTTATTTCTTTTGACAAGCTCTATATTGAAACTGATGTATATCTCTAATTTTAGATCCCAAAGATTTTATCTTTGTTCCTTTAGTAGCGCTCTTAATCTTATTTCCAATGCCACATGTTTGACCTGATTTGGATTCTTAAAGTTAAAGTTATGCCCAATCTCCCACAATGACCTAATTATGGACTAGTTCAGTAGAGCGAACTTGTATGGCATCCCACATGTCATTGTTTCCTCCTTCGGCTCTGAAATAAATACACAGGAAACTACAGTCCGTGTAAACTCAACCACTCATTACATAATTCCAATCCGATGCTCAGAGATAGAGTTATGATGATTTTCCCAAGGTCACCTCTTTGAGGTGAAATTAGAGAGCCTGCAAAAACCCTAACTTCCACATATCATATCTCCAAAAATATCGTGAACCAAGATCTGAAATGTTTACATGAAGTTCTTCAAGATTTCTTCCCAAGTGGATTTTTTTTCTTAGCTTCTGAACCTTCGTAGAAAAAAATTAGAACGAAAATTCCATGATTACTTGTTTGAAGCAACAAAACCCTATAATCCAAAGCTCTGATACCAAATGTTATGAAACCAACTCATAAAATAGAAGAAAAGAGAGATCAATGACTATAAAATAAGCATCTTTGAGGGGGGAACCTCCTTTAAATTACATAAATGAATGATTCTTGGATGAGACAAATGAAAAAACCTCCTTTCTATATATAGGAGTCCATGGGGTCATAATATAATCCTAACCGACCTAACAATAATAATTTAAGGGCACAAAAATAATAATAGTGGGATTTTATGGGGCACAATAATAATAATATGGGGGCTACATGGGTACAACAATAACAATAAGGGGGATAAAATAACAACAATAAGGCAGTACACTAGTAATATAGGGACCTAACATCAGCCGAGAATAAAGAGGGTTCCCTCTCATCCTTTTGCTCATAGTAGGTTTCCCATTAGTCCTTGACATGGGGGGTGGATTTGAGGAGTTTAAAAGTAATATTTTCCTGGTTGGAAAAGTCATGTACCAGGAAATATCCTTATAATAGATTAAACTATCTATCTACAATGTATACATCTATTTTTCCCTCAAATATGGGAATGTCAAAGTTTACTTGTACCTTAAAAGGAGTTGCGCCTCTAGAGTGGTTCCTAGATGCAGATGCATCATTGGTGGGAAGTTGTTGAAGGTTATGGGAAAAGTTATCCATCATCGCGTTTCTTTGTTTCTCGAGGGCCTCCTTGAGCAATATCTTGATAGGATCTCCTGTTCCCTCATATTTTTTTCTCCCCCCATGGGACACCATCAGGGTTTGCAAGGCTAATCTTGCAAACCTTCAAATATATCGAGCCCTAACTCCTTATACCCCAACCTCATTGGGGACATGCAAAGAAGGATTGAAAAAGATCAAATGGCTCTGATACCACCAATATGGACTTATGAAAGAACACAATGAAATATGTAAATACAAAAAAAATGTAGAGATGCAATATAAATAACACTTCATTTCATTAATATGATATATTTGAAATATGCTTACATACAAAATGGAAATAAACTAGCCAGGCATTGGTAGCTTATCTATGGGAAGAGATGGGGCGGCTACAAGCCTCTGAAATGTGTTCCAATGAGGATCAAGGGCCTTTTTATTAATGAAAAACATAGGAAAACCATAAACAACAAAATCCCTAAACCCAGGAGATGAAACACCAAGAGTTTGTGGGCCCCATTGGGGTTAGGTGGGAAGCCAAATTCTTGGGGTCGTAACTTGGTCATATTATTTCCGTTCGCACGATATATCATTGGAAATATATCTCTGAGTGCTACAGGTTTTGATGCAGGCCCCTACCTATGGCTATGGGCCTACTGCGGACCTAAAAAAATGCCGTTTAGGGGGTTTAAACTGCTCCGAAAGTTTAGGACCCGAAAAACTAATAAAAATAGAAATGTTGCCATAAAAAGGTAACTGATGAAACTGACTAGAGGTCTAGGTGGAATAGGTGGCTGGCCACATATATCCACCTGGATAAATAGTATATATAGGACCAACTTTATGACTAAGGCCCCAAATCCAAAGGCATTAATCCTATCAGATTCCCTGCAACTACCAAAGCTCCCTTTGTTTTACTTGAGGCAGTGAACATAACATACACAATGATGGTAGTAGCAAAACTTCAATTGTCATGAAAGATATTTTTTATCAAGTTTGTTAGCTCACGACACTACATCGTCACTTGTCAACATTCACAAGATTTTGGGCTTTCATGGTATGTTAGTGGTGGTATGACGAGGCTATAATTTCCATTGAATATCCCAACTATTGGGATCATTAGTTCACATAATCACCTAGTGTTCATTGAATCAACGATGCTATTAGATATATTTTGAGGTCTAAAATGGGCCTCAAAACAAAAATGTACAACCAAAATAAACTTATAATAACCAATAGGATTCAATATGATGATGTCAATCATGGGAGATGATTCACCATTTTTGTAGCAAAAAAGTAAACAGATGAAAAAAAAATACTTTTTCAACTTATCTACCTACGGGTTTACTCAAATTTTGAGCGGGAGCACTCATTGGATGCAGAATTTAATTCCTCTTTCAAGGATTACCCATGTTGTACACTTTTGATGGACCCTAATACATGAAAAATGATAAATACAAGAAAAAACATGATTGCAATCACATTTTTCATGTATTTCTGATTTTTCGTGTAGCAGGGTCTATCAAAAGTATGCAACATGGGTACTCCTTGGATGAGGAATTAAATTCTGCATCAAACGAGTGTGCCCACTCAAAATTTGAGTAAAATTTTAGGGATATAAGTTGAAAATATGAGTTGAAAAAATAGTTTTTTCTTTTTTCCCTTTAAAATTTGATGATATAAGCTAATATTGTTTTATTATTTCCACTATTATTTAATAGTATTCCTTAGAAGGCCCATTTTAGACCTCAAAATTTCGCTATTGAAAAGTTTTTCTACCAACTCTTTCTAACCTTTGATGGCTAATGGTTGGTCAATGGGAAATGTTGATGGGAAAAGGTCTATTAGTTGATGTGGCCGCCTGATGGTTTTTGGATCAACAATCAAAGGTTTGATTGGTCAATGTAGAGGAAATCTCCAATGAAATGGTGACCGATAGATGAAAATAATGACAGGAATGACTATTATCACTATCAATTAACGAAAGGTTCAAAAAGGAAAAAATGGTTAAGTGCTTGTTCGTTGAGGCTCGAACCTAGGACACTCTGCTCTTGTCTGATCAACCTATAAAAGAACACATCCTATCCTACAACTTAATCCACATTCAACCAATATTAGTTCAGTCAAACATACCACACACACACACACACACAAATATGATATTATTAAGAAAGGAATTACAAGATTGAGCTCGACTCAATTTATTGTCGGTCTCTCTCCTCTTTGTGCCTCTTCAACGCGATCTCATGCTCTTCCTCTCACTACCTTGACACTTTCTTTTGTATCACTCTCTCTCTACCCAAGAAACATTTTTATTTTCTATTTTATTACATCGAAGAAAATCTCTTATAAAACATTATTCAACATACTCTAAAGCCAACTTTTAACAAATTCCCTAAATTAATTAGAGTGTCATGTTGCATAGTAACAGATAAAATCTTCTCTAATTACATAGATTCCTTCTAGACTATGATTTTTATTTTTTTTACGAATTTAATGGCTTAGGTATCCCAACTTCTCTTGGTAAACAAATTAGGGAAGCAACTCCCTCAGTAAATGATTTTTGACTTAAGTGGTCAAAAATGCTCTTGGCTAGTAAAAAATGCTATTGGCTTGTAGACGCTCTTGCATAAATAACAAACAAACAAAAAAATATTTAATAATTTTTTAGTGATATTTTTCAATTTATTTAAATACATTATTCTATTTATATTCAGTTTAACCATTCTTAAATTCCATATTCAAAATATGCATTCTCTTTAATTTATGCTTGTCTAATTTATCATCATTATCATTATTATTTTTTAAATTACATAGATAGGTGTATCTATTTTGGAATAAGGCTTTTAGAGTTTTATTTAATTATCAATAATTATTACTTACATGGTATATATTTAAAATCTATGAAATATCTATAAAATATTTTTAGTAATAGTTAGGTTAGAGGGTTGGGATTTTATTTTCAATTTGATTAAAAAATGTCATGTCCACTACTATCATTGAACTCTTATTTATTACTATTACTTTACCATGTTTTTCTTGTTACATTCCTTTATTAAATGCATATATGTTTAGCTCATATACTAGCACAACCATATTCATTAAATAAATGACTAGTAAATGCAGATAGAGATCAATCCATAATAAGCACAGAAGCAACTAGTAAATCCCAATAGAGATCAATCCACAATAAGCATAGAGGCACTTAATTCATGATATATGTAGCATTACTGAGATTGAAACCAACATAATTTTTCTTGTTACATGACTTTATTAAATGCACATATGTTTAGCTCATATACTAGCACAACCATATTCATTAAATAAATTACTAGTAAATGCAGATAGAGATCAATCCATAATAAGCATAGAAGCAACTAGTAAATCCAAATAGATATCAATCCATAATAAGTACAGAAGCTCTTAATTCATGATAAATGACTAGTTAATGCAGATTAAAACCAACCTAGATCAATCTTAACTCTGGATCTTCCTAGGGCTAAGGTAAAAATATTGTTAACCATGAAGATACTTAACTTGTAAATAGGTTTTGTTACAAAACCATGGGTCAATAAAATGGCTTATTAATACCAAACACCCAAAAAATAATAACTCATTTCTGTAATTTTTTTTAAGAATCACAAGATTAAGTTGTTTAATTCACAAATTTCTGAGTATGTCAAGGGTTTTTAGGGTGTTGAATCCATTCATGCATTCAAAAGTGCATTTTAAACAATAATAATCACAATCTAATAATCAAAATCTTGCTAGAAATTGTATTGTTCAATTCCAACCAAAAAAGTAATTTTGTCTATTAGTTACACTGTAAAGATAGACATCAACCCATGATAAAAATAAAACAAAATTACTTCATATTAAAATCCATGTTGTTAAAATTTTAAAAATCAAGAAAATTAACTAAATTATAAATTTAATTTAAATTATTATTATTTTTAATTATAAAAATAATTAATATATAAATTTAATATATATACATTTAAAAAAAACATGTAACAAGATTCTTAACCATGGATGTTCACCCCCCATTTTACCATGGAGATTCTTAATATATAAATAGGCTTTGTTACAATACTATTGACCAATACTATGGTTTGTCAATACCACATGCCCAAACATCCATAACTCATTTCATATGACACTTGTCCATATAATATTCTTTTTAATTAATCAATTTAATTAAATGGGAAAAAAGAGCATAACTACTTTGGAGAGAAATTTCAACCTTTGATTTCCCAATAATACTAAGAATATTTTAGAATATTCAGAAGATAAATTCATAACATCCACCTAATAAAGATTAATAATTAAATTAAAATAATAGAAGTCCTATTCCAAAATTAATTGTCTATTAATGTAATTATAGCATAGTCTAATTAATATATCAAATGACCCTTTTTAGGGCACCATTTATAGTCCATTTTTCCCAAAATATCGTAAATATTTTTAAGGATCATATTAATCTACAAATTTCAAATGTCTCACGTGATTTGTAACACCCGATTTTATTTTAATTAAGGTTGATATACTTTTATAAATACATTTGAATTATTAAGTGAAAAGAGAATTAATGAATATGGTGTAAGACTTGGGTTTATTTCATAAATAAATGTCTCAGGTGATTCGTTTTATTTTAATTATGGTTGACAGACTTTTATAAATACATTTCAATTATTAAGTGAAAAGAGAATTAAAGAATATGGTTATTCGTTAGTAAGACTTGGGTTTATTTCATAAATAAAATTGATAATTATGTTGAGTAAATGGATTAACTGAATGGTAAATGAATTCCAAGATTCCAGAGTAAAGTTAGAGGTAGCTTCTGATAGTTACCTTTCCCAAGAGGATAAAAAGGAAATCTTGGGAAGGGGAAGCGTTTTTTTTCAGAAAGAATGAAGAGGGTTGACAATAGTATGTTGTGAATGAAAGAGTTGTCCATAACTGGTAAGAAACCAGTGGAGCTCTGAAACCCAAGGGAAGTGTAGGCTGGAAAGAGTTCCCGAGACCTAACTTCTGATAAATTACCTACTACCTAAGACTGGTGTGGAGCATTGGGGGAGCAGAGGATGTGGTAGCCTCTCTCAAGGTTGGGAAGAACCATAAGTTATCAGAAAGAAAGTATAGAGATAAGGATTTCCATTTTCTATTACAGTTCTAGTGATAAAAAGAACCTCTCTCAAGGTTTGGCGGAACCATCAATTATCAGAAAGAAAAATAAAGAGATAAGGATTTCCATTTTCTATTATAGTTCTAGTGATAAAAATAACTGTATAACTTAGTTTCATTGTTTTGTTAATTATTCATCTTTGTTAGGATTGAATAGTACATAATTTCCAATTTTCTTAATGTAGAAGATGGAGTTTGAAAATTAAATTTAAATAACCAAAAAATATGGAGCAAGGTTATTTAGAAATTATAAATCATCATATGATATGCTGATGGAAATTACTCAAAATTTCTACTAATATAAACTCTGTATAGAAGGAAGACCCCATATTACACAACCAGAAACCATGTATTAAAACTAGTAATTTCTTTGTTACATATGATAGTACTAATGAGCGTTCACTGTCAAGGCTCCGTAATCTAAACAAGAAATATAGAATTTGTACGTACATGGGTGAAAACATTATTTACAAAAATAGAACAATGAGGCTCAGAGGTTTAGAACTGAGCCCTGTGGAGACAGGGTTGGGGTCATGGTCCTCTAGCCATTACATCTCGAGGAACCAAATCATACTGTTATTAATTGAGAAAAAGAAATCTGTAGAAATTTCAATAATCAACAACTATCGGAAGAAATCTAAAGTAAAATTACGACTTCATTTCCTGAAACAATTCAAATGATAGACATCTAAGTAAAATGCACTGTCATGATAATCGAGAACTTCTTTGAAACAAAAAACCCTGAATTTTTAATCAGTCACAAGACCCTCGGGCTGGGGGAGATAGATAGATAAATACATGAACAAAGGATTCATTCAGTGCATAAACATATTAACTATAAATAGCATTCAATGTGTATGAGTCAATTGTAAATATTAAGTCTCTTATACTTCTGTAGGGTTGCACTGGTTCACACAGGTTTTACCTTTGAATAAAAAATATAAATACAAGCCTAACAATAATTACATGTTGCATAGGCCTCCAGACTCGAGAGGGACAGATACATCTGACTGTTAAAACTAACCAAGGAAAATCTGAAACAATAATATTACGCTCACAAAAAACCCTTTAACAAAAAAGACAGACTCATAATCCCTTGCATGTAAAAGAGCAATCCGTGGCCAGATGCCACACATATTCACATAGAGGGTATAATCCCCAGTAACCTAAAAACGAGCACAAGAAGGATGCACAGTTGGGTAGGAAGGGGCTTACTTGTGGTGGCCACCTTGGAAGCACTATGTTGAGCTCGAAAGGACCTATGTGTTTTCATCTTAAACTAGACCTGCAACGAATAAATAACAGAAAAGGGGTTAATCATGTTTAAGAGGGAATAGGAAATAAAACTCTTAGAATAAAAAATGAGTGAAAATAGTAAAAAATATAAAGGAAAAACCTGTGAAGGGTCTTGAAAAATTACCTGCAGAAGTCAGGCTTGTCATGACCCAACTCATACCATTGGCTCGGTGTGAACGACGGACGAAGAAGCAACATGTATGAAAACAATTCACTGGAAAAATAGAGGAAGACCGAATGTAATACCCTTCCAAGGGTTAGCCACCGAGAATTAAACCCATAACCAACAAGATGAAAACGATAGGGTATGTAGTCGAGAATACCTGGTTCATGAAGATTCTCAGCATAATAACACAACGGAAAATAGATACTGATAATATAATTACATAACTGAGAAAAACTCTGAGCCTCGCAACACAGCTCAGAAACAATATATACATAAACTTATGCAGAAAATGGATAGCATAAACCATTCATGTAAAGCCATAATCTGATGCATGGTGTGCAGACTATACCTCAAGCACCAAGGTTGAGTTATACAGATCTACCTCAAGAATTGAGATGGAGACGTGCAAAGAAGAACCATTCCGTGACAACGATGAATGAGCCAGGGTTGCAAGGCATGGGGTGGGTAGTTACCCTAACCGCCCCTTCTTACCACATGTCCATCCGATATAGGGACTCAAATTTTAACGGTGGGTAGAGAACGAGGTTGATAGTGCTGGACAACTGCCACCCATCCAACATGACAGATAGCTGAAAATCCAAAGTCAAGGTGGTCAAACATAAATAACATTAATCAAAATCTCATGCGCAAAGTACTTGGAAACATGCGCGAGTAAATAGAAAATCCATAAGTATTATGTGTTGCATATTGTAAAGAGAAATCCATATAAATCTATTAATTGAGAGCTTAAAGTACAATTCTTATGATTCTTAACACAAATGATTAACCACAATTTGTAAATTGTCCATGTTTCAACTGAAGAATGTATTATTATATATATGCTATAATAATGACATGGTTAGTATGTGCATAAATAGAATCAAACACGTATGGTATGCAATGAAAGTAGAAAGTTAAAATTTGTTTATTATGGTATGTGTATTAAGTTGTGACAAGTGGTATCAGAGCGTGGTTACACACTGGGGCCAGATGGGCCAATGTGATGATTTGGGTTTTTTAAATTTATTGTTTTGAAAATGTGGATAGAGAGGGAGAGGAAGATTGATATAAAGTTCCAATGAGGAGAGGATCTAGTCACCAAACACCAAGAACTACACGGGAAGCCCATTTCATGTCCAGCCCTGAGATTAACCCAGAAATTTGGGTGCAATAGAGCGTGGACCAACACTAGAAAACCAGTAGATTAATGCAAGAACAACAACATCAGAACAATAGATTTTTGGATACTGTGAAACAAATCTAGACATAGATGATTCTGGTACCAAGTGACAATGAAAGGTTGATGAGGGAACAATAAAGGATAATCAAGAATCTCTTGGATAAGCAAAATCACCCTACTGCACAACCTAGTCCAAAGAGGGACACCCATGAAGAAGAAGAGCAACAACAACAAGTTCATGACAACCTAGAAGGGAGTCATACCTAGCGGAGTAATAAGAGTAGGACTTACAATGAAGCTAAATCTGGTAATGTTTCATATCAGCAAGAGCTGAATAAGGAGAAAGTAGAATTACAGGGTGAGTTCCAGAAGATTAAGCCTACTACATTCAATGGAGAGGCTGAATAAGTGGTGGAAGCTTGGATAATTAATATGAATAAATATTTCCAAGTTTATGAATATAACAACAAACTTAAGGCTCACCTAGATATCTATCAATTGCAAGAAGAAGCTACATTATGGTGGGAAGAGGTGAAAAATGTGCATGCAATTGAATACCAGAATGTGACTTGGGATGAGTTCCAATAGTATTTCAAGGACAAGGACCTAACCAAACAATTTTATGATGAAAGATCAAGAAAGTTTCATGATTTAAAGTTGGTTCAATTGTCTATGGATGATTTCATTACTAAATTTATGTCTATGTTAAGATACATACCATATTTTAGAGATGAAAAAGAAAAGGTACAACGATTCTTGAGTAGTTTTCTTGCTCACATGAAGGAGAGGATCGAATTTGTGAGCCCAAAGACTATGGATGAGGTAATACGAAAAGAACGGATGTGTTATCAACAGTCCAAGGCAAAGGGTGAAATTGGCATAATTTGGCCACAAAATTAAGGACATAAAGGCCCCTCGAATTTTAAAAATAAGCAGGCCAGGAAATTATAAAAATACTATGATAAATTTAGCAAATATAAAATTTGGGAAAAATCAACAAAAACTCAAATGGGCAGTTGAAGAATAGCCTACTGAGGACTCCAGCAGGCTAGACCTTGGATAGTGCCAGAAACCACCATTGCAATGCTAGGGATGTGGTGAGGCACATTATTTAAAGAACTACCCTCATCGTGGAAGAAGTGAAGTTATAGCCAATCTGCAAGAAGCATCTACAATAGGGGATGTTGCACGAAACATACCCAGGATCGATGCTGCACTAGAAGATCGGTATGCGGATTTCCATCCAACTATGATAGAACTGGAAGGTAAGATACAATCCCAAACTATTTCCATTTTGGTTGATCCTGGTACCAGTTTAATTTACATAAACCACAAATAGTTGAAAATTGTAAACTGCAAAGCTAGGAACTTAAAATTCCGTGGTTGGTACAATTGGCTATGGGAATGAAGAGATGAGTTAATGCCAAAATCTCAAATTTTATTATGAATATAGGAGAAAAACATATAACTGTAGAACTGAATCTTCTACCTTTGGGCTCCTATGACATTTTGTTGGGAATGGACTGGTTAGAAAAACACTAGTCATTGGCAGATTAAAAGAAGAAAGTTATCCATTTTAAGGTAGAAGATGGTAGACGCCAAGAATTGCAAGGAGTTAAGAAGATACTTTGATTACGCCCCATTACTGCATCCCAACTAGGTAAATGCATTAGAAAGTGGTGTCAACTTTATGCAATTCAGGTGGGGTTTTATAACTCCAAGGACAAGACCCTTATGTTGGAAAATATACATGTTGTCCAGGAATTCATGGACATGTTTCCTGAAAATATTCCAGGATTACCCTCGAAACGAGACATTGATTTTACTATAGAATTAATACCCGGGGTAGCGCCTATGTCACGAGAACCATACAGAATGAGTGTGCCCGAATTGATAGAATTAAAAATGGAGTTGCAAGATATGATGGAAAAAGGGTATATTTGGCCAAGTGTGTCCCCTTGGGGAGCACGAGTGTTGTTTGTTAAGAAGAAGGATGGTACAATGCCCCTGTACTAAAAGTAGCAGATCCATGCAAAGAATTCAAAGTTTGCACTGATGCTTGTAAGGAAGAGGTGGGAGCAGTATTGACCCATTAGGGGAATTTTGAGGTCTAAAATGGGCCTCCTAAGAAAAATGTACAACAAAAATAGAATTTATAAGAACCAATAGGATTCAAGATGATGATGTCAACCATGGGGAATGATTCACCATTTTTGGAGTAAAAAAGTAAAAATATTAAAAAATAATAAAACTAATAAAACTATTTTTTCAACTCGTATTTTCAACTTATTTTCCTAAGGTTTTACTCAAATTTTGAGCGGGATTACTCGTTGGATGCAAAATTTAATTCCTCATCCAAGGAATACCCATGTTGCATACTTTTGATGGACCCTGCTACATGAAAAATGAGAAATACATGAAAAACATGTTTGCAATCACGTTTTTCATGTATTTCTCATTTTTCATGTAGCAAGGTCCATCAAAAGTATGCAACATGGGTACTCCTTGGATGAGAAATCAAATTATGCATCCAATGAGTGTTTTCGCTCCAAATTTGAGTAAACCTAGAGGGAGATAAGTTGAAAACACGAATTGAAAAAATAGTTCTTCCTTTTTCCCATCTAAAATTTGATGATGTAATCAAATATTATTTTATTATTTCTACTATTATTTTATAATTCCTTAGGAGGCCCTTTTTAGACCTCAAAATTCTCCTAATGCAAGAAGGTAAGGTCATAGCATATGAATCTAGGAAATTGAAGGATCATGAGCAAAGGTACTCTTCCTATGATTTAGAGTTAATTGTAGTAGTACATGCCCTTCGAGTTTGGAGACATTACTTGTTGGGGAAAAGGTTTATGCTAAGAACCAACCATAGCAATTTTACTATCTACTTTAAACAATCTAATTTAAATTCCTGCCGAGCAAGATGGAATGGGTTCCTAAGTGAATTTGATTTTGACATTCAAAATGTAAAAGGTAAGGAGAACCGTGTTGTCAATTCTTTAAGCAGAAAATTACATTCCATCTATCAACTTTATTTTAATCAAGTTGAATCTAAGTTCCAAAAGTAGATCATGGAGGCAGCAAAAAGGGATCTTGAATATCAATTCTTATGGTAGCAAGAAAGAGAGGCCAAAAATCAAGGAAAGCAATCAGATTATGAAATCAAAGATAAACAACTCTTGTTATTTCAAAGAAAAATATGTATTCCAAATCACATGAGCTTAAGGGAGCTAATTGTGGATGAATATTATCGTAGTTCCTATGCTGAACATCCTGGATATCAAAAAATGCTAACCGCAATTAGGAAAGACTATTTCTAGCCTGGAATGCGTAAAAACATTGATGATTACCTGACCAAATGTTTGGAGTGTCAGCAAGTCAAGGTGGAGCACCAAAATCCAGTGGGATTGCTTCAGCTTATTCCTGTATCGGAATGGAAATGGGAGGTCATTTCACTTGATTTAATTACAGGATTACCAAGAAGTAAAAAAGATAGAATGATTCAGTTATGGTGGTGGTAGATAGGCTCACAAGGTATCTCATTTTATACCTATCCAGTCAACTTATAAGACCGTAAAAATTATAGACATATTCATGAGACTAATATTTAGACTGCATGGTATTCTAAGAGTTTTCATTTCAGATCAAGACGTAGAGTTTACATCAGCTTTCTGGAAGACACTATTCACTATCTTGGGAACAAAAATCTAGTTTAGTACTGCTTATCATCCTCAAATGGATGGATAGAAAGAGAGGGTGAATAAAATATTAGAGGATATGTTGTGCATGCACGTGATGTAGCAACCCAGATAGTGGGAAGAGTATATGCATCTAGTCGAATTCACTTATAATAACAGATATCAAGAATCCCTCAATATGAGTCCTTTTGAAGCATTGTATGAAGGACAATCCCGAACCCCCATAAATTGGAGCAACCTGAAAACCAAATTGATGCTTGGACCAGACATGCTAGAAGAAATGGAGTGGGAGGTAAGAAATATAGAATTTTTATGTACATGGGTGACAACATTATTTACAAACATGTAACAATGAGGCTCAGAGGTTTAGAGCCGAGCCCCATGAAGACAGGGCTAGGGTCATGGTCCTATGGCCATTGCATCTCGAGGAACCGAAGCATACTATTATTAACTGAGAAAAAGAAAGCTGTAGAAATTTCAATAATCAACAACTGTCAAAAGAAAGATTAAGGAAAATTACAACATCGTTTCCTTAAACAATTCAAATGATAGACATATAAGTAAAATGCACTATCATGATAACTAAGAAATTCTTTGAAACAGAAAACCTTGAATTTTTAATCAGTCACAAGACCCTTAGGCTAGGGGAGATAGACAAATAAATACATGAAAAAAAGAGTCATTAAGTACATAAATATATTAACTATAAATAACATTCATTGTGTACGAGACAATTATAAAGATTAAGTCTCTTCTACTTCTGTAGGGTTGCGCTGGTTCACAGAGGTTTTACCTATGAATGAAAAATATAAATAAAAGCATAACAATAATTACATGATGCATAGGCCTCCAAACCTAAGAGGGATGGATACATCTAATTGTTAAAAATAATCAAGAAAAATATGAAACAATAATATTGTGCTCACAAAAAGCACTTTAACGGAAAAGAGGGACTCATAATCCCTTGCATGCAAAAGAGAAACCATGGCTGGATGCCGCACCTATTCACACAGAGGGTATAACCCTATGTAACCTAAAAATGAGTAAAATAAGGATGCATAGATGGGTAGGAAGGGGCTTACCTATTGTGGCGGCCTTGGAAGCACTGTGTTGAGCTTGCAAGGACCCATGTGTTTTCATCCTAAACCGGACCTACAATGAATAAAGAACATAAAGGGGTTAATCATGTTTGAGAGGGAATAGGACATAAAACCCTTAGAATAAAACATGAGAGCAAACACTAAACAAATATAAGGGAAAAACCCATGAAGGGTCTCGACAAATTACCTGCACAGGTTGGGCTTGTAATGACCCAACTCGCACCACTGGCCTGATGTGAACGACAGATGAAGAAGCAACTGGTATGAAAAATGTTCACTGGAAAAATAGAGGAAGACTAAATGTAATACCCTTCAAGGGGTTAGCCATCGACCATTAAACCCATAAACATCAAGCTGAAAATGGTAGGTATGGAGCCGAGCATACCTGGGTCATGAAGACGCTCAGTGTAATAAAGCAACAAAAAATAAAGACTGATAATCTAATTACAGAACTAAGGAAAAATCTGAGCCTCATGACACAACACGAAAACAATATATATAAACTTATGCAGAAAATGGATGGCATAAACTATTTATATAAAGCCATAATTTGATGCACGGTGGGAGGACTATACCTCAAGTGCCAAGGCGGAGTTATATAGAGCTACCTCAAGTGCTGAGATGGAGACATGCAGAGTAGAACCATTCTATGACAATGACGAATGATCTAGGGTTGTGGGGCATGGGGTGGGTAGGTACCCTAACCTTCCCTGCTTACCCCATGTCCGTCTGATCTATGGACTTGAAGATTAACAGTGGGTAGAGCACGATGGTTGATAATGTTGGAAAACATCCACCCTTCCACCATGACAGATAGCTGAAACTCCAAAGTCGAGGTGGTCAGACATAAATAGCATTAATCAAAAGCTCATGGGCAAAGTACTTGGCAACATGCGCGAGTAAATAGAAAATCCATAACCATTATGTGTTGCATATTGTAAAGCGAAATCCATATAAATATATTAATCAGGATCTTAAAGTACAATGCTTATGATGCATAACACAAATGATTAGCCACAATTTGTGAATTTTCCATGTTCTGACTCAGGAATGTATTATTATATATATGTTGTAACAATGACATGGTTAGTATGTGCATAAATAAAATCAAACAAGTATAGTAAGTAATGAAAGAATAAAGTTAAATTTGTTTTATTATGGTATGTGTATTACATTGTGACATGAATTTTAGGGTGTTAAATCCATTTATGCATTCAAAAGTGCACACATTCTTGCTCAAATTTGTATTATCAGTTTCTAACTAAAATAAAATAAAATAAAATAAAATTATAATTATAATTATTAATTAAAAAATTTGACTTAATCAAGTTATATAAAATAAAAAATTAAAACGAAATAAATTATAATTAATAATTAAACCATAACTATGGATCTATTAAGTGTAGAGAGGGATCAAATCCCTTGAGATGAAATTTTTTTTTAAAGTGAAAAGAGATTTGATTCGTCATAGCTCTTGGTAGATATAGAGTTAAGATGGATCTACACTGGTATTGGAGCTCTCTAACTCAATATGAGAGAGATGTTGTAATTTTTAACATTTTGAATTAGTCAAAATAAAATAAAAAACATGAAGTTAATAATTATATTTATAGTTATAAGTTTAATAAATCCTAATTAATAAGTAAACTATCATAAATCCATCTTAAATCTAGATCTATGAATCTCCAATAGGGATACATACCTCTTTTAGAGTGAATAGATATTTGATCCCTCTTAGCCCTTGTAGATCCCGAGTTAAAATGGATTTAGGTTGATAATAAATATTTTTTAATCTTGCTAATGTGAGATGTATCATCAGGTAATTATATTGATGTATATTATGATTTGATGTCTTTACTAGTCATTTAATTTATATGACTATGCTATTATTAATGTTGTTCATAAAATTGTTACAACTTTTATAGGCAATTAATAAAAAATGTTAGAAATTAAAGCAAGAAAGGTTCAATTTTAATTTTGCCATAGTCAAATTGAGTAATTCAATTTTCCACATCTGAAAGATGACTTAGATGGCAGTTAGCTAGAGTGGCATGACCTTGTCGACTAGTTAACTCAGTAAATTTGAGTTATAATATTGTAGTAGAGTTGTTCATGTAGTGATTGCTAAAGTTTAGAAACCTAGTTCAATTATTTCCAGTTGAACTCAATTAATTGAGTTGAATTAATTAATTGAGTCAATTGAAGGTCAATTGAGTAGTAGAATTGTTGTTAACTCAATCATCTCCCAGTTAAAGTAGTCAATCAACTAAAAATAGCCTAGACATGCATAGAATTAAAATTTCCTAACTAGAGTGGAGGAAAAGGCACATTTTAATCATTAATTATATACTAGTTGAGTGTTCAGGCTTGGAAATTGAGAAGGTGATCAATTCCTTCGGAATTGCGCAAGGAAATAGGAGGAAGATGGAGCCTTGAATTGGATGAGTGTTGGCCAGAGAAGGAAAATCAATAGGAGAACATGTTTACAATGCAGAGTGTGATTCAATATTGAAGCAATATATTGTAATAGTTTCTCATTCTCATATGATTAATGAACAACATTTGAGGGTTTTTTCCCAGTTGGGTTCCTTGTAAATCATTTTGTTCTCATGGTTTTGATGGTTGCATGCTATTGCATGTGTTTCTAAATTACGATTTCCATTCTAGAGAATAGTAGAGGAAATTGTAATCTCTTGTTTTCAATTTGAATTCATTAGTAGTAGAAAATTTCTATTAATTTCTACATGGCATCAGAGCAAAAATCACACTAGAAACTAGTCAATAGATTTTCTCCTTCAAATATTTCAATTTGCAGATTCAATGAAGAAGGTTTATTCATGTGGGAAAATTAATTTCAACGGATTAAGATTGGAGTATGCCTTGGAGGGAACCTTGAATTTCGTTTCTTGGAAGGACAGGATGGAAGTTGTACTCATTGAAAATGGAGTGTTGGAGTACACCAAAATTGACATTCCAAAACAAACAGCATCAGATTCACAAAAGTTAGCCCAATGGAAGAAGGATACCACAAAATCCAGGAGGATTGTCCTAGAGGGTGTGAGAGACCACATAGTATCAAATTTACATGGAAAGGAAAATATATTTTCTATGTGGAATACCCTCACTGAGTTATTTGAAGATATAAGTGATGCTAGGAAATTGGCATTGAGGGACAGACTCAGAAACATTCGATTGCAGAAAAAAGAAACCATTCCACATTACCTCTCCAAATTCAAGAACAGGTTTAGGGAAAACTTGGAGGAGTAGGAAATTTTTTTCCTCTTATGAGATATTGAGCCTAGCTCTCCTAGGCCTTCCAAAATCTTGGCACAACTACCAAGACTCTGTAAATGGAAGGGAAAACTTTCCAAATTGGGAGATACTTTTGTTTGATTTGGTGCAGGAAGAAATTCGAAGGAACACTAGAGATGGAGTAACATGGAGGAAGACATTTTTTTCTTGGTTGGGAAGGGAAAGAAATCAATGGGAAAGAAGGCCTAAATAAAGCCAAAGTCCAACTAGAACAATGGAAAGAAGAAGGACGTAAGCAAGATAAACAAATTCACTATCATGAATATGGGCACTATGCAACAAAGTATTTGCACAAGAAGTTTAACAACAAGCCTTCAAGAGGAGCAGGAGGTAAAGTAATTTCCTCACAATTTGAATTAGGCTTCACCCTAATTGCATGCATGGATAACAATGTAATGGGAAGTGTGCGATATCTAGATTCAAAGTGCTTGCTATTTTTTTTCAATAAGGGGAAGCCTTTATGAGACATGTAGCTACCAGGAAAGTGAAATAAATTGGATTTAGAGTGAAAAATCACTACAAAATTAAGGTGGCATCTTTCTCTACATTGGGTGGCAAGGCATAAAAAGAAAATAGTTGAGATGGCGGAGAACTATGGCACAGGTGGATGGGACACTTACACCATGGAGCCTTAAAAATCATGCAGAATATTACCACCAGTCTTCCGAAATGAAACCTTGACAAACATGATGCCTACAAGGGATGCACATTAGGGAAATATGCCAAATCCACCTTCCAAGACTGAGATAGTAGAACAGGAGAAATCCTGAAGCAATTCAACTCTAATGTATGTGGACCATTTTCCATAACCTCTACAACAAAACATAGGTATTTTGTGATTTTTGTTGATGAATTTTCTAGAAAATGTTGTATCTTATTCATGCTGAAGAAGGATGATTTTTCCTCAATTTTTTTTGAATTCAAATCATTTGTTGAAAAGGCGGTTGGTTAGAAATTGAAAGCCCTAAGAAGTGATAATGGAGGAGAATTTTTTTTCTAGCACCTTCAAGGAATTTTGTGCCAAAGAGAGTATTAGAAGAGAAGTCATAGCACCCTATAACCCATAGAAAAATGAGGTGGTTTAAAAGAAGAACTGAATCATCATGGGAGAAGAAAGAGCCATGTTGCATGATCAAGGGCTTCAATTACATATATGATCATAAGCATGCAACACCGTAGTTTATTTTCAAAACATGAGTCCTCATAGAATACTTGCCATGATCACACCCGAAGAATATTTCTTTGGGAGGAAGCTAGACGTATCTCATTTTCAAAATTTTGGAGTGACTATGTATTGTCATGTCTCCAAGGATAGCATGAAGAAGCTTGAGCCTACAACTGATATGGGAGTCTTTTTAGGATACATAGAGACACCACATAATTACCATGTGTATGCTACCTCACTCAGGGTGATAATGGTGAGGAGATATGTTAAATTTGATGAGGAGAAGGCTATGATATGCTCTCTAGAAATAGTGCTAAGTATACCACCAGAGGAGGAGCTTCTAGCTCCTAAGGATGAACCTCAGACAAAGCTCCAAGATGTTGTATAGCAGCTACATGTGGAGGAGCAGACAGGAGGCTGAGTGGAGGCACCCACTCAACCAATATATTACGAAGTGAGTGTTATAGCATCATTTATCACCGTCATATACTTGATGACTTATAAATTGGCCTTGGGCAACCCTTCCCTTCAAACTTGGACATATTTCTCAAAAAACAGTTTCTCAAAACCAATACCCGACTCTACCCAAACTTTTCCACGTATACATGCGAGTCCATACATAGAGAACCACGTATGCATTTTTAAACATTAAAAAAATATATAATTTCCCTACTTTTGAGGCGGGGTTTACGGTTGTTCCTGTAACTTAACTACCCCATCCTGTGGCTTAACTGTTCCCAACTGAAAAAAATAATTTGAGGGAGTATGAAAGCCCCTCAAGGGAATGGCCTAAGGGAGGAAGATAGAGAATTATAGATATTATATGTTGTTGGAGCCCTATCCAAGTATAATAGTTCCCTTATGCCTCCTGCACTTCCCAGATATATTTAGGAAACCCTTGTTTCCTTGAGATGTTTACTCACTCTATGTGACATCCATTGTGAACTACACTTGGAAGAAGTTTTGTGAGGCTAGGGATGGAAAGATCCAGAGGACGGTATGCTTGAGGTCGTGGAAGATTTCGGGTGATCTGTCCACATTTGTTTACTATACATGTCATTAATAAAAGAAGTGCCATCTTGTTCCTGATGTTCACGTGTCATTTATCTTTTATACATGTGTAATGATCTTAAATAGTTCATTTATTATTGTTTTTATGAGATTATACATGCTTTTCACTAACATCTAGAACATATATATGCTATACAACTAGGTTTTTGTGTTGTTATTTGTTGGTTTGTAGGTTCCGGAGCACAAAGAGTTGCAGGGGGTTTGCACCTCGCGAGATCTACTACAACCGAAGGATATATGGGTAAGGTATGCAACCTTTATTTTCTAGTTTAAAGCATAGAAGATGGTTAAGTGAGTCCTTGTAATGACATGCCCTTGATCTGTGAAGGTTTGTCAACCCAAGACCTTAGGGTAACATTACGCGCAATAGAACTAGTGACTCTGCTAGGGATTACCTTCGTGTAATTCCTAGTTTGGGTTTTTTTTATCTGTCTCTGATAAGTCCCTCATTGTGTTTATCACTATTAGCTTCAGTAAGTATTTTTGTTGGGGGAAATACCTCGAGAGGGGTGAAATATTATTTACTGCATATTCAAAACTTTTACTTTTTCTTGCTTCTAAAACCCATACGCTACTTTCCTGATATGGACTCGCGTATATACGCGGATACCCTTTATGAAACTCACGTATACACAGAGATCTAATTATGTCATTAATTCTTCACTTATATCATTCCATCATTCATTCATCAGATGTTCAATAAACAGTAAACATGTGCAGTAAGAACAGAATAAACCATCACACAAAGCATCACATATGAACACCAGGATTTTTAGGTGGAAACCCAAATCGGGAGAAAACCACCGCTGCAGTTGCTCAGCCTTCAATATTTTTTTATAGAGAAAACATCTTACAACATATGTGCTGGCGCAGACTTGACCAGCACGCAGGCACCCACCTGCGCTCGTTTACCAGCCTCTCCTGGAAGGGAGCTCCAACCCCCTGACTCGTTTACCAGCCTCTCCTGGAAGGGAGCCACGACCCCCCGATCTCGTTTACCAGCCTCACCTGGAAGGGAGCTACAACCCCCTGACTGAAGGCTACAACCCTCAGCACCTCTATGGACCACGTTTCATCAATTTTCACACTGGATCCAAAGCTTCCTTTAGGATACCACTTGCAGGTCACGTTTCATCATATTTTTAGACTGGACCCTCTCCATACTTTTAAGCTCAAACATACAACCAAACTGATACAGACAACTCATAACAGTAGAATACAGATAGCAGCAACACAGCAGAACAGATCAGACATTTCTTACCACAGACTTCAGCAAACCCTAGTTTGCATACGCGCTTTCCTTTCTCTGATGTCGCGTATATACGTGCTTCCGTCCACATAAACCAGCGTATACTTCAGTACAAATTACAGAGCTAATTTTATTGCGCATACGCGCTTTCTCTTCAGCGAAGCCGCGTATATACGTGCTTCCTCTTCGGCGAACTAGCGTATGGTTCTTCAAACTTATATGTCATTGCAATTCTTCACTGCAGATACATCACTTCGGATTTTACCCTTTCCCTCAGACAGATGTTCGCCTAGATGTTCGCCTCATCACAGATCTAATCATTCCATAAACAAATCTAGCAAATACAAGTATATTTCAGATCTAGATCCCCTTCTTCATCATTGGTGCATCATACATTCAGATCTATCATTCAACTGTAACCCTTTCCATTCAGATATACTTCAGAGAGAAGTATTCATTCAAGCTCAGACATCTTGCACCCACACTCATGAATTGCACAATGAATTTCTTCTCTTTATATAGGTTTACCCTTTTTCAATACCATGAGCCAAAACCACATTACTTCCGATGGTATTCCTGGACGGGGTCATTTAGACGAATCATTACCCAATACAATGGGTCAATACCATGGTAGCTACCCCTGGTTTTGCACTTTATGAGCGCTTTTGCCCATACGCAACTTGGAACGTTCTTTCCCGCGTGCATACGCGACTTCCCTTAGGCAAATCCGCGTATTCCTAGAGACATACTCCTTTCATCATAGATCTATCATATGCTGAATTCCTTTCTTCATTGCCTTCTGTACTCACTGTAGATACATCAGATTTAGTTCATCAAGACATGTTCTATCAAGCACAACTTCATCAAGTAAGTTGCCATCATCTTGCCATTCAAGGACAACACTCATCATCATATTGCTAACAAACATCACTTCATATCAGATTTACATCATTTACCAAGTCCATCAAGTCAAGAATAACTTCATCAGGTGGATTTCCATCAAGGACAACACATGTCAACAATCTTATGTCTTCATCTTCATTCAGTGGGTTGCCATCAAGGACAACACTCTGCATCATATTGCCAACAATCTCCCCCTTTGGACTTGATGGCAACCACGATGGTGTTTGATCATCACAACAGATAGGTACATTAAGAATACAATGACACCATGTCACTCTCCCCATTCTTTGACACCATTATTTCTCTTCATTCAAACACCATGTCACTCTCCCCCTTTGACATCAAGGGCAAAGGGCGGATCAAAACCAACACACTCTCCCCCTTTTCTTCTCATGTAGAAGAAGCGTTCTGCAGATCTGATGTATACTGAAGTGACCAAGCTCCCCCTGAGTTCATGCTGAATCTTCAAACATATTTTTCAATGAAGTACATGACTCTATGAACTTCCTATCACCAAAAGACTCATACTTACATCAAATATCCAACCAAGTGGATTTACATATAAGACTCAAGTACCCAACCAAGTGGGTTTGCACTTTTCAACTCAACTACCCAACCAAGTGGGTTTACAAAATTTTGACACAGCTACCCAACCAAGTGGGTTTACAATTTTGACAAGTCCTTACATGACTGAATATTACAATTTTACACCATGGGTCTCAACAAGACCTTTTATATGACTTTTAAGACCAACACCAGAAAGTCTTCAAGAAAGAGAACGAATTTCAGAAACATCATAATGCCAACAATGCATTATGCTCAGCAAAGCTAATGCTCCCCCTGAATCTGTGCATCCATGCATCCTTTTCATATGACTAAGGCTCCCCCTTAGTTTGTGCATCCTGAACACTTTCACCAACAAGTCATCAAAGCATCTTCATCAAAACATTAGAAACAGAATTATGAGAACTGGAATACCACCAGAGATACCAAACAGTATCAGAGATACCAAACAGCACTGCAGCTGTGCTGAAGAGAGCTGACTCCAAGCAGAAAAATGTCAGCAATCAGACATACGCGGTTTTCTGTGTGCGAAATCGCGTATATACGCGACTGTGTTTCAGGAAACCCGCGTATCCTATTTAATCTTCTGAATTTATGCAGATTTGTTCTTTTGACTGGAAAAGAACACTCCCATCTTCTATCTTAGATACTCGAACGCTTCCCTGGGCAGAGGTTTGGTAAAGATATCAGCAACTTGTTCTTTGGAGGGAACATACTCCAACTTCACCTTTTTCTCAAGTACTTGTTCACGTAAGAAGTGATACTTGATGGGAATGTGCTTGGTCTTCAAATGCATAACAGGATTCTTTGAGATACTGATGGCACTTATATTATCACACATAATGGAGATAGGAGATGCACATTTGATTTGAAAATCTTGTAAGGTTTGCATCATCCAAAGGAGTTGAGTGCAACAAGAAGCGACAGCCACATATTCTGCTTCTGCTGTAGATAAGGCAATAGAATTTTGCTTCTTGCTGAACCAAGATACTAACCGGGGTCCCATATAGAATGAACCACCACTAGTGCTTTTCCGATCATCAACACTTCCTGCCCAATCTACATCAGTGTAAGCATGAAGAGTAAGATCAGCATTCTTTGGATACCATAGACCAAGGTCTTAAGTTCCTTGAAGATATTTGAAAATTCTTTTAACAGCCTGAAGGTGAGACTCTTTTGGATTAGCTTGGAATCGTCCAACAATCCCAACTGCATGCATAATGTCTGGTCTAGTCCCGGTGAGATAAAGTAGACTTCCTATCATTGATCTGTATTCTGGTTGATTCACCGTGGGAGAATCATCATGAGAACTGAGATTGCATCCGATTATCATTGGTGTACTTACAGGTTTGCATTCTTCCATGCCATACTTCTTCAGAATTTGCTTAAGATATTTTTCTTGTGATAGGAATATACCATCTGCAGTTTGATGCACTTGTAAGCCAAGAAAGAATGTTAGTTCTCCAAGTAAGGAAATTTCAAATTCTTGCTGCATGACAGAAGCAAATTTTTGACTCAAAGATTCTTCGTTACTCCCAAAAATGATATCATCAACATATACAACCACAATCAATATTTTATCATTTTCAACTTTTGTGTATAAGTTGCTATCAGCAGACCCCTTTGAAAATCCTTGTTGATGAAGATATTTGTCAAGACGATAATACCAAGCCCTTGGAGCTTGCTTGAGACCATATAGAGCCTTTTTAAGTCTACAAACAAGATTTGCATCATTTCCCAAAATGAATCCTTCCGGTTGTTCTATATATACTTCTTCTTCTAGATCACCATTAAGAAAAGCAGATTTAACATCCATTTGATAAACTTTGATTTGTTGATAACTTGAAAAAGCAAGAAACATTCTTATAGCTTCAAGTCTAGCTACAGGAGCAAAAGTTTCTTCAAAGTCTATACCTTCTTGTTGAGTATACCCTTTGCAAACCAGTCTAGCTTTGTTTCTTACAACATCTCCATTCTCATTTAACTTGTTTTTGAAAATCCATTTAGTTCCAATGACATTTTTATCATGTGGTCTTGGTACCAATTCCCAAGTGTCATTCTTTTCAATTTGATCAAGCTCTTCATCCATGGCTTGCTTCCAACATTCATCTTTGCTAGCTTGATTGACATTTTGTGGTTCAATTGTGGATAGAAGTGCCAGATGACTAGAAGATCCCACAAGAGTTCTCCTTGTTCGTACACCTGATTCCTTGTCTCCCAAAATTTGAGATTCAGGATGATTCTTTTGAACATATCTGGATGGAGCTTTTTCAGATAGATCATTTTCAGGTTCTTCATTGGATCCACTATCTATATCATTTCTACTTGATGTAGAAGGACATAGGTCACCATCATCTTCTTTTGTTGTTTGTTTTTCTTCTTTAGGAGCTGCAGGAGACTCATCAATAACAACATCAATACATTCAACAATCTTTCAAAGCCTTTTATTGTAACATTTGTATGCTTTTCTTGAGGATGAGTAACCAAGAAATATCCCTTCATCTGATCTAGGTTCAAACTTGCCAAGCTTTTCATCATTATTTTTGATAAAGCATTTACTTCCAAAAACTCTAAAATGCTTCACAGATGGAGAATTACCATACCAGAGTTCATATGGAGTTTTGTCACTATTTACCAGAACATGAGCCTTGTTGAGAATGTTAGCTGTTGTATGTGCTGCTACTCCCCAGAACATGTCAGGAGTTCCGAAATCATCGAGCATAGCTCTAGCCATTTGTTGAATTGTTCTATTCATTCTTTCTGCTACGCCATTTTCTTGTGGAGTACCTGCTACAGAGAATTGTATTTTTATGCCATGCTGTTCACAAAATTCAAAGAATTCATTTGATGTATATTCTCCTCCTCGATCAGATCTAAGACACTTGATTTTTAGATCTAATTCATTTTCAACTAATGCTTTGAAGATCTGAAATTTTTCAAATGCTTCATCTTTGTGTTTAATGAGCCCGAGCCAACACATTCTAGAGTAATCATCAATGAATAAGATATAGTATTCTTCCCCACGTGGTGAATTTTTCCTCATAGGTCCACATATGTCAGTATGAATGAGTTCAAGAGGCTCACTTGATGATCCTTCTTTGGCATTAAATCATACTCTGGTCTGCTTACCGAATTGACAAGATTTGCATATGATACTTTTTGGTAGATTAATATTGGGAAGACCACGAATATCTTGAAGTCTGCTTTCTTTGTTGATTTGAGAGAAACTCAGATGCCCCAGCCTTCTATGCCATAGCCAATTCTCTGAAGACTTGCTCAAGTAACATTGATCTTTGCATTTTAGTACATACAGGTTGCTTGGATTTCTTTTCCCTTTTATAATAATTTTACCTGTATCAAGATCACGAACCACACATTCTTTTGAACTAAAGACCAATTCTGTTCCTTGATCACACATTTGACTTACACTTAACAGGTTATGCCTTAATCCATCCACATACATGACATCATTAGCCTTCACCTTTTCTTTTAGAAACACTGACCCTTTTCCTTTAATTACAGCAGGAGTATCATTTCCAAATGTAACTTTATTTTCCTTCTCTAGAGCATTATATGTAAGGAGTTTGCTTTTGTCACCTGTCATGTGTCTTGAGCACCCACTATCAATGTACCATTGATTTTCTTCACCTTCTGCAAATAATGCTATCCCACAATTTTCAACCGGTATTTCTTTCTTTTTCCACACTTTAGAGCTTGAGGGATCATGTTCTTTTGGCTGGACCTTGCTCCTGCATTCAAATTATTCATGACCAAAGTTATTGCAATAAGTACATTCAACTTCGTTTTGAAGAGGAGAAAAGTTGTTATAGGTGTTCCTCTTTGGTTCAATATTTATTCTTTTCTTTCTTGCTTCTCTTGTCATGATGGTTTTATATGCAACACATTGAACAGCTTTATGACCAAAATTGTGACATGAGAAACATTGTCCATTGAAGTAGAAATTTCTGCGATCATGAAATCTTCTATTTGAGTTTACTTGTTGGTTGTAGCTTCTTTGAAAGATCTCCTTGTTAGTGTTCTTTGAATTGAGATGATCATGCTTTACCTGGAAAGATCCTTTGTTCCCTTGCTGAGTGGCTGAATGTAGTGCACCAGTTGTGGCTGCTTTCAGATAATTTGGTGCTGAAGTCTGGGAAGATTCCCCAGTATATCTAAGACCTGTTTTTATAAGAGGAGACCGTTGTATCTTGATAATCTCATCTAAGGTTTCTGAACCTTTAGCAAATTTAAGATTGAGAGTTTTTGCTTTCTCATTATCTTTCCTTAGACTTACTACTTCACACTCCAATTCCTCAATGCGTTTTTCCTTTGCTTCAAGCTGATTTTCAAGAGTCTCTATGATTATGTTCTTTTCTTCTAGGCTTAATTTGAGTTGATTGTTTTCTTCAAGAAAATCATTGTCTTCCAGAGCATCCACAAAAGTATCCTTTTCTTCTCTAGATTCTTTTGCCATGAGCAGTTTAATATTTTGTTCACATTCTTCCTCACTATCAGATGACCCATCACTGTCTTCATTAATATAGTAACTTTTTCTTGTGCTAGATCTATTCTTATTCCTTCTTGCTACTTATTTTCCTTTAGCGGATGTTTCTTTATAAGGACATTTTGCAGCATAATGACCAACTTTTCCACACTCAAAACATTTGAAGGGAAGCTTACCTTTGAATCTTCCAGTACCTAGTTGGAGTTTTCTCACAAAATTCGCTTCTTCTTCTTCGGATATATAGTTGGATTCCTTGACAACTTCCTTTTCTTTTCCTTTTGCAGACGCCTTAAAAGCAACTTCTTTGATTTGAGAAGGACCTCCTTGTCTCATTTCAAAAGCAGTCAGAATACCATGTAATTGAACAATAGTAAGAGTTTGCAGATCTTGCCTTTCTTCAATAGCTGAAACTTTAGAGTCAAATTTTGAAGTCAAGGATCTTAAGACCTTTTCCACCAGAGTAGTATCAGTTATGGTTTCACCCAAATTTCTCATTAGATTTACAATATCATCCAGACGAAGAAAGAAACTGGCAACACTTTCATCACTATGCATCTTCAAAGTTTCATATTCAATTCTAAGAGTTTGGAGTTTTGCACTTTTTACCTTTGTATCTCCTTCATAGCTCAGAATGATTTTGTCCCATATTTCTTTTGCTGAATGCAGCTGCATCACTTTAGCAAATTCTGATTCAGACATGCTTCCTAACAAGACATTTACTGCTTTGGCATTGATTTCATACTTCTTCCTTTCTGCTGCATCAGTAGGAATACTTGCTGGGTATTGATAACCTTCTTCCACAATTGCCCATACATATGCACCAAGACTTTGCAGATAAGCTTTTGTTCGTACCTTCCAGAATATCAGATTGCTTCCATTGAATAGGAGTGGCTTTATAGACATTACTCCTTCTTGACTTCCCATTGCAACGGATCACCTTCAAGCGATCAAGCTTCTGTAGAAGGACCTGCTCTGATACCAATTGTTGGGAAAAATACTGAGAGGGGGGGTGAAATCGGTATTTAATGCATATTCAAAACTTTCACTTTTTCTTGCTTAAAACCCATACGCTACTTTCTGAAGCTTGAGACACGCGTATATACGCGGTCTTATGAAACTCGCGTATACACAGAGATCTAATTATGCCATTAGTTCTTTACTTATATCATTCCATCATTCATTCATGAGATGTTCTATAAACAGTAAACATGTGCAGTAAGAACAGAATAAACCATCACACAAAGCATCACACATGAACACCAGGATTTTTAGGTGGAAACCCAAGTCGGGAGAAAACCACCGCTGCAGTTGCTCAGCCTTCAATATTTTATTATAGAGAAAACATCTTACAACATATGTGCTGGCGCAGACTTGACCAGCACGCAGGCACCCACCTGCGCTCGTTTACCAGCCTCTCCTGGAAGGGAGCTACGACCCCCTGACTCGTTTACCAGCCTCTCCTGGAAGGGAGCTACGACCCCCTGATCTCGTTTACCAACCTCTCCTGGAAGGGAGCTACAACCCCCTGACTGAAGGCTACAACCCTCAGCACCACCTTGGACCACGTTTCATCAATTTTCACACTGGATCCAACAAATTCAATAGAACACAACTTGCAGGCCACATTTCATCATATTTTCAAACTGGACCCTCTCCATACTTTTAAGCACAGTCAACCATGAAACAGATACATATAACTCACTGACAGATATCAGTAAACCAGCAGAACAGATCAGACATTTCTTACCACAGACTTCAGCAAACCCTAGTTTGCATACGCGCTTTCCTTTCACTGATGTCGCGTATATACGCTACTTGATGACTTATACATTGGCCTTGGGAAACCCTTCCCTTTAGACTTGGAAATATTTCTCAAAAAATAGTTTCTTAAAACCCATACGCGACTCTGCCCAGAATTTTCCATGTATACATGCGAGTCCATACATAGAGAACCGCGTATGCCTTTTTAAACATTAAAAAATATATAATTTCCATATTTTTGAGGTGGGTTTTATGGTTGTTCCTATAACTTAACTACCCCAGCATGAGGCATAACTATTCCCAACTGCAAAAACTAATTTTAGGGAGTATAAAAGCCCCTCAAGGGAATGGGTTAAGGGAGGAAGAGAGAGAGAAATATAGATATTATACGTTGTTGGAGCCCTATCCAACTCTGATATATTCCTTGTGCCTCCTGCAATTGTTTCCTTGAGATGTTCACTCACCCTATGTGACATCCATTGTGCACTATTATTGGAAAAAATCTTGAGAGGCTAGGGATGGATGGATCCAGAGGACGGTATGCTCGAAGGCCGTGGCAGATTTCAGGTGATCTCTCCACGTTTGTTTACTGTACATGCCATTAACAACATAAGTGCCATCTTGTTCCTGATGTTTACGTGTCAATAATATTTTATACTTGTGTAATGATCTTAAATTATTAATTTATTATTGTTTTTATGAGATTATGCAAACTTTTCACTAACATCTAGAACATATATATGCTGTACAACTAGGATTTTGTGCATTTTCTTTGCTAGTTTATAGATTTCGGAGCACAAAGAGTTGCAGGGGGTTTGTACCCTGTGGGATCTACTACAACCAAAGGATATCCGGGTAAGGTCTGCAACCTGTAGTTTATAGTTTAATGCATAGAAGTTAGTTAAGTGAGTCCTTCTTGTAATGACATGCCCCTGATCTATGAAGGTTTATCAACCCAAGACCTTAGGGTAACATTACCCGAAATAGAAATGGTGACTCCACTGGGGATTACATTCATGTAATTCCTAGTTTGGGTTGTTTTATCTGTCTTGTACGTTCCCTGACAGGTTTATCACTTTTTACAGCCTAGTAAGTCTTTTTCAATCAGACAAAAGACTTGGTCTCTTGATCAAGCTTGAATTTTTTTTTATTTTTTCTTATCTTTATTTCCATACGCAACTTAGTCTCTACATAGTCACGTATACCTCCTGTATTTTCCAAAGGGACCCACATATATGCGAGTTTCCTTGGTTACAGTCGCGTATACACGCATGTTGCACACTGCAAAACTGCATATGCCTGGAAAATTTTGAAAATTTGAGTTTCCAACCTCTGTAGTATTTTCTGTCTGTGGTGAACCATTCCTGTGGTGTATTTAAGGTGTCTGGACTGTGTTTATGGTGATTGCATATCCCTTTCTCTCTTACTTTTGTGAAAACCTAGCCATTTGGTAAATTTCATTTTCTGTGTGATTCCAATTGCGGCTGAAGCACCAAGATCTTTCCTAAAGTTCTTGGTTGTTCTAGTCATTCAGAACAATGAGCCTTTTTTTGTTTTCTCTTCTTGGCCCTATGCATTGTTTCGCTTTTGGTTTCTACCTTCTTGGCCTATCTTGGTTTTCTTGATTTCTTAGACTTGTCTTGTTGTGAATATTGAAGAATCTCTTTTTAGTTTTTTGAGTTGTTGTTCGCTGAAAGATTATACTACTATACTGAATCAATTATTTGAGTTTTGTGCTTCATTCTACTCATTTGAGTCCCACTACGAAAGTAGAATAGTTGCCTTGAGCACTTTGAAGCCTTGATGAGACTCATTTTTTTTTATTCCGGTTTTTGGGTAGTTTATGCTTGTCTTTTTGAAATATTTTTTCTTCCATTATAAGTTGAAAGCCCAAAAAAATTTGTGTTTTCAGTAACTTTTTCTTTGATTTTGTTTTACAGTTTCATCATATCTTTCGAACATTTTTCGTTGGTTTCTAGTCTTTGGTTCTTGGCTTGATTTTGAAGGAGGTCTTTTCTTGATTTCTCTCTTTTATATCAAGTAAATTTTGGCATTCTTATGCATAGGAGTTATGTTTAGAACTAGCCTTGTTTTTCTGTCAAAAAGTGATTGAACCATTTAGTTTCTAGAGACTCTTTTTCACTTCTTTAGAGTTAGCATCTTAGAAGTTGCATATAATTGGTAGTTTGCATTAAGTGCATTTCAGCATTTTTAGTATTTTTCATAGTTTTATGGATCGTGTGAAGTGTGAGTGTTTGAAAAGAAAAAACAAAGTTTTTTCTTAATTAGTTTCGTAGAACCCATGTAGAGATCGCTTTTCATTGAAAGGAAATTGTTGCATTTGCATGTAACTAGGTTTTCATTGATTTCTTCTGTGTCATCAAACACAATCAGTTTCACTTCCGTATACCCTTGACTTAAGTAACAACCAATTTAAAACAAGCGATATTATTAAAAGCAACTAGAATTTTTTGTATCATTGTCATTAATCATACACCAACTAGCTAGGTTGTAGGGCCTTGGATTAGGTGAGTGGAGAGTTAACTCTCTAAGGCCTCTCAAACTGTTAAACATAGAAAGTTTATTAAAGAGTGAAATCAAACACTGTTAAGTGGACTGGGAAAGCTCTCCTCCAGAGAGTTAACCGTGAGGGATAGTGCAGGCAGAGAAGAGAGATACCCCCTCTCCTATTTGCTGGATCTTGACCTAAGACCGTTCTTCCTGGCTGCGGATACGGATTGGTGCCCTTAGTTGCCTATCCTAGGGACCACACAGGTGACTGTGGAGGGGAATACCCGTGGTACCTACGACAGACATTGCATCACTTCCATCAGTACTTCTGGAGGGTGCCCTTGCGAAGCTTGGGGACTTGCACCGGTAGAGGTTGTTGTTAAGAGGTCAGCGTAACTGTTTCTATTACCTTTGCTAGTAGGCCTGGGGCATAATTACCCCAGGCTATTTTCGAAAGGTCCTATTATTTCATTTTCTTGTATTTTGGTGTCCCGTTCTCATCACCCGAAGCGAAAATACTTGAGAGCTGCTTGTCTGGCTGTATCTTAGGAAATTTTTAGAGTGTGCTCTTTGCTCCTAGATTAATTAGCTTCTCATATTTTTTGATTCTAAATTTAATCTCTTAAAGTGACTAACCGATCGCCTCGTCGATAGAGGAGGCTTCGTGGGATTTCTCCCGTGAGTGTCAAGCCTTCTTCAAGAAGGTGTAGGAGTAATTTAGTGGGTGATTTTTACCCAGTGGTTTCGAACGCAGCGGAGAGTGATCCTCCGTTGGGGCTCGTTGTTTCTGTGGGTGGTTCCGGTGTCAGTGTCAGTATAGAGAGAAGTGCTCCACTCATCTCTAGAGTTTTACTTCAAGCAGAAGAAGTTGAAATAGAGGAAGTCCCTCAGCCTAGTGAGTCTCTTCCATCTCCTCTTCCTGCTAGCTGTCCTGACATTATTCGGTACATCGGGCCCGAGTCTCAGAGACCAGCTAGTCCTTTTCTATCATATCCCTTTCTTTTGATGGCCATAACTGGGAACACAATTTTGGCTGTGAACACTACAAGTGTTCATACGCCTCTTTCAGTTGAAGAAGGAGGAACTATTGCCATATCAACAATCACTTCTAGTGTTGCTGTGCTTGGCTCTGGAAACACCCAGGCACATGCTTCTCAATCTGGTCCCTTTTCTTATGGAATGCCCACTAGTGGAATTCCTTCTTTCTCCTTTTCTGCTGCTTCAGCTGTTTCCAAACCCATACCTTCTATGGCTAGTGGATCAGCTTCATTTCAAGGGTTCCCCTTTGGAAGTGGGCATATCCCTCATTCAAACCCTTCCTTAGGATCCTTGCCTTTCACCTCTTAGATTCAAGGTTTCAATCCTTTTTCTGGAGGTCAAAGCTCTAACGTTTTTTCGGGATGGAACCCTGTTTTTACAGCGTTAGGAGCGGGGAGTCAGTTCTTCACTGGTCAACAAGTAAATGTTCCTTTCCCTTCATCAAGTACTTCTCAGGCTTTTTCTCCATTTTCAAATGCTTGGAATCCTTAACAAGGGGTTTCTTCTCCATTCAATACCTCGGTTGGAGGTAATGTTCCTGCGTATAGTAACTCCATGTTGGGAGGGGGTCCTTCTTTGAATGTTGGGTCATAAGGATTTTCTTATGGCCCAAAATTTTCTACGAACAACATCTGGAAACTTGGTGACTCAACAAATCTAGGTTATTCTTTTCAGAATGTGGGGAATCCTTCCTATAGGTTATGGAATTCCTAGGCTCCTCCAAGCTTACCAATTCTGGCAACATTAAACTTGCTAGATCTATCGAAATTGACTAACGTTCCTATTCGATATAGTCCAGGTTGGCCTCCGGTCCCCACCAAGCTCCCCTCAGACATTCCAAAGTTTGAAGGGAAGATTGGTGAGGATCTGACAAATCATATCACCACTTTCGATTTATGGTGTTCATCGAACTCCCTGATCGATGACTCGATTAGGTTGATATTATTTCAAAGAACCTTAATTGGAAATGCGGCCAAATGGTAGATAAAGTTAACAGGGGGAAATTTTTCTACTTTTAGAGAGTTGGCGACTATGTTCTTAAATCATTTTCAGTTACCTGTCTGTTATGACGCCAGGACTGACCTCCTGGCCAATTTTTAGCAGGACAAGGTAACTCACATTTCTGACCATATTCAGGAGTGGTGAAGAAGGAAGAGGCTTATTAAAGCCCAAATCCCAAATGAATTCCTTCTTGAATGGTTTTTGAAATCTTTATAGCCAGAAATATCTGAGGATGTATCCCTTTCAGGGGTATTTTATGAAGAGAAAGCTATTTTTAAGGCTCAGTAGCTAGAACTAATTTATTCTCAGTCTGGAGTCCTTAATAAAATTTTGCCTGATTCTCTTCACTCCAAATTGGACTTACCCAAAATTAAACTTGGTCCTCATGGTGATGGGCTTATCGATTCGATCAATAGCGGTACGGATAACCTGCTAAGTCAATTGCAGCAGTTGTTTATACAATCTGCTTCTTCTGGTCAGGCTGTGCCTTTAGTTTCAACTCCTTCCCAGTCCTTGGAAATTAATGTTGTTCAAACTTCTAACCCCAAAATAAATCAACAATCTGATGGGAAGAAGAAAGGATAGAATAACAAGAAAACGGACAAGGATGGGAAGGGGAATGCGAACAAATCCGACGATCATGTTGGAGAGGGTAAAAAGGATAATAAAAAGAAAGTGAATTTTCCATGCAAATTGTGCACTGGAGACCATCTTATGCACCTTTGCCCTAAAATTCAAGATTTGTAGCGCTTGTTAGCTCAACAGGGTTCTTCTAGTTCCCAAGTTGTGTTGACAAACCTTTTTCCCCAAGGGCAGCAATTAATTGCTGGCACGAATCCAAATACTGGGGCTCCCTCTAGGGGTAGCCAGGAAGGGGAAAATACATCAAACATATACATGATGAGTGCTCACGTAGATATCGCTATGAGATCTCATGATTATGGTGAAGCTGAGTCTTCGAAAGCTAAGGGTGCTCCTAATAGTGCTAAGCCACTTCATATTAGGAGGCCGACTGTTGAGCCTATACCTCGGATGCCAAAAGGGTCTTTGAAGTGTATGATATCAATCCTAATGCCAAGGCTTCCTAGAACTACTCAATTGTAGAAGATCTGGCTCAAATTCCTTGTGCCATGTCTAAGTTAGAGGTAATCCAGTCTTGTCCTCCTCAACGAAGTGCTTTGCTCACTGCTTTTGGGGTTTTTGATCCAAATAATTCTCTGATGATCACATTTGACATGTCAAATTTTAAAAAGAGACTTCCTCATCATATGGCTTTCCATATTAGGTCGACTTATCCAAAATTCAATATCTTTCAAACGGTTTTTGATGAGGGCACTTCCATGTTTGTAATGTCTCTTGCATGCTAGAAGGGTATTGGATCTCCCGTAGCTATTCCTTCAACCGCTCTTCTAACTGCGTTTGATGGTCATTATCACAGGCCACATGGTATTGTTCCAACTCTGCCCATCTGTGTTGGGGGAAAAAGTGTTAATATTGAAGTTGAGATAGTCGATGAAAGCTTAGAATATAACCTTCTGTTGGGGTGAAATTGGATCTATGAGATGTGTTATCATCCATTAATTTCTCCAGGTTCAAGGGAGAACTCACCGAGGTAACCATAGACCTACTTTTAAACTCTAGGATCTAGCCTTCTTAGGGTTCAGAGAGGTCTCTCTCTATAAGATTTACCTTTGTTTGTTTTATAAAATATTAGGCTAGTTATGATTGTGCAATTGGTTTTGGTTTTTATTGGTTTGGTGAGAAAAATCACTGAAAGAGATGGATAGTGGGAAATCTATTTTTCCATTGGGCTAAGGAGTCAAAAATCAAGCATACAGAGCTGGGATCAAGGTCAAAAAGTCAAATGTTTTCAGGGCAAGATAGATAACCCTTGGAGATCTTGGAAAGTTGTTTTGTGAAATGGTATGATTGGGATAAAGTGCACTGAAGGGTTCTTTGATCCGGAAAAAGGAAGTAATAGGTAGAGGTCAAATGAGAGAGGGAGAAATTAAGGGTTCCCTACACTGGAAATCAGATGAAAACATAGAAATGACAAATAGTTAAGATAGGGTGCTTTTAACAAATCTTGAAGTAATCATACTATTCATTCATTCAAATTTAGAACACATAATGGATTGCATGTAACAAAGAAATATAACAATGACAAATTTAGAAAATACCTCACTCCGAATAGCTCATCACATGAATCCTGAAATATGATGCTAGTTGATTTGATCCAGTCTGCTAATCGAAATTTGAACACAAAAAGCCTTCAAGTCCACAAAAATGTCTATAGAAATCTTAAGCAATTTATTCCACGATGAAGTATTTATATAAATTCTAAACTAGAATATCTTGAAAAAATATCAAGATTGGTTTACAAATATCTCAAATTGTTTTACATAAATAAAACTCAATAAAAGGACACTCAAAACTAATGAATCTATTTGGCACTATAATTATGTATTTATGGTGACAAATAAGAGAATTCGAATTTGATATTAACTCTTAGTTGATGATGAGGCATCCAAGTCACTAACTGTCTCCTTCCTTTGTGCATTCTGCTCCAGAAATTCTGCAAAATTGGGGTCCAATGATACCTTTGTATTTCTCACTCAAAAATAGATATGTAAAAAGTGAAAGAGGTTTTTGTAGATAAATATGTTTTTGAGATAAACGTCTCTCAGTTCCCTAAAATGCTGCTTCCGCTGGTCACTATAGATTCTGCAAAAAGATGTGTAAAACAAAGCTTTGCATAGTCTGAATAATAGGCTGTAACTATGTGTATGTATCTCTCATTATATACTTACTGTGAATAAAGTGAGATATTTTTTTGTAGATGGGTCCCTTCGGAACAAAAACCTCCTTCTGTTTTGTAAGATGTAGTTCTGATTGGCCACAATTTTCTCTGCACAATGATGACTTAACAGGCATTTTCTGTAAAAAGTGCTTTCAAATATTGTTTAATATTTCCAACCCATTATGGCTGTTAGAAAAGTGAGAGAGGTTTTTGTAGCTGGACATCTTAGGAACATACACCTCCTTCAGTTTTACAAAATTAATCTTGGATTGGTCACAATAGGTTCTGCAAAACAATGACTTAAACAGGAAATTTCTGCAAAAATGTCCCTTCTTGCTCTGTTTTCATCTTTTAACCTTACTGTTCTTTTAACTTTTTTTACTTTCACTTTGGATAAAATTAATTGTTGTTGGTGAAAGTATTTTCATCTTTGTTTAACGATTACTGTCTCTGTATTTACTTTTACTGTTTTACCTTGACTGCTTTGTTACCTTTTCACTTTCACCTTTTACAGAAAGAGTGAGTAAAATATGTCTTGGAGAATTACTGATGGAAATGTTTTCATCCTATGTTCTGACCACTTGTGTAAATTTCTTCATTCTACTCTGCTACTGTATGAAATCTCCTTTTTTTTGGAAAACAATTCGAAATCATTTTCTTGTGAATTTTTTGAGTAAACAGGGCTTTAACTAGTATTAAGTTGTTTATCCAAATTATTATTTTTCCAATAACCTGCAAAAAAAAACAGTTGTTAATGAAACCTTGGCTGCAGGGAGGATTTATCTGGGACAGTGGAGGTTTTCTTAGGGCTGTTGAAGTCTTTGGAAGTAAATTGGAAGCTTTAAGCAGTCTTAACTGTAGCTGCAATGGATTTTTTCAAGTCCTCTGGGCGTAAAACAATGTACCATGAGCTTTGTTTCTTCAATCGAGATGGATAAACACACTAAAAATTCAAAAAGGGGCTTTATTGGTGCATATGGGGTTTTATGGTTTAAACATAATCAACATTAAATGGCAGTCATGTCGGGAAAATAGGCCGTTTTTGGGCTTCATAGGATAGAAACCGCGAGTGGTTATTGCGCGGGTCTAAGGTGGTAAGTGGTTTCAAATGATTCGGACGCGATCCAATAAAAATAAGCCACGTAGAGGATGGCGGAAAGGCTAAAACAACCTATTTCATGTAGAAATGGAATGTGTTGATATCTCGCAACTTTATTTGCGATATGGGTTATTGATCATTGGATTGGGAAGCTCGAGTGCAAATGACGGAGATTTGATATGGAGATGCTCGGCGTTCGGAGGTGGATTCGAGGTTTTAATAAAATGGCGGGATGGTTTTGAACCTTTATAAATATACATTTATAAAGTTAAAACTTTATGTTATATGATTGGCGGAGGGGTAAAATCATATGTGTTTCAATTAAAACATTAACAAATGTTTCAATCACGGGCGCGGGTATATATTATATGATAATTAAAGCTTTTGACAAGTGTTTTAATACCATAGTGGCGGGGTATTTTTATATTTGATATGTTTGAACCTATGGGAATAAAGGGCAGGGATATTTTCGGCACATGGGATATATAACATAGGTGTAAACTTTAAATAAATGGGTTTTTGGGGTTATTTAATTATAAAGGATTTAATAATATACGGAAGGGTATAATTTAGGGATTTAACAATATAAGTTAGAAATTAATATGAAATGAAGGTGTAATGTATGAAACGAATTAAAATACATAATTTAAAACTAAGTAAAGTGTAAGAATAGGCAATAACGCATGGTTTTGTCCCATTTTGATTTTCTTACACATAGACTTAGGATAAAATGCATTTTATGGGTTTTTGAGTGTTTTTTGAATGAAAATGAAATTAGTCAGGGGGGGTTTTACTTTTCTAAGTAAAAAAGGTGTTTTAGTTAGGAAAAGGGATTGTATTTCTTGGAAAAGGGTGAATATGCTGATGAAATGGGTTTTCATGTAGGGAATCTGATATTTTTAACCAATCAGTTATTAAGCCATGGATCCAGTCCCAACAGAAGTCAGAAAAATGCTCTGAGCCTCTTTAACTAAATGTTTTGAATACTGGATCATTGTGGGGGAGGGGAAATTAGTAATTTTTCCCGATGATGCTTTATTACATGCCTTTCACACCTGCTTTCTACCTACCCATCATTATTCTAACATTTTTTACCTGATTTTCATGGGTGCATTTAAGCTTGCAACCCTAAATCCATTTTTCTTTCAAAGCATAAATCTATCTAAGTCTAACCTTATTTCATCCGAGGGCTCAGATTAAACTATTGAGCTCCTCATTTATTGTCTAAATATCTACTGATTTTTCAAGTTTAAACAGTTTGACAGATCTTTATTCTCTATCTAACAACATGAAATTTAAAGCATGAGAGGTAAAGTTTAAGCTGTTTGACCCTCATGGATTGTGGCATTTAGGACAAGCCGCACACAATATTATTTGCAAAAGTAAACTAAAGTAGTGGCATTTAAACTTGCAACACTTTCATGATCTATTTTTGATGGGGTTCATATTTAATATTCTTTTGATATTTGTTTATTTTTGTCCTTTTATTGTTCTTTTAGGACATAGCCTCTTTTTTCATTTTTTAATTTGGGAATACATTAGCAGAAAGCAAAGGTATGTACAATATTTCAAGAATTTTAACAGAGTCAAATCAAAATTATGAATCCTATATTTATAGGACCCTAACAGCAGCTTCACATGGGGATGGCATCTCCTTGTGAGATGCTAAGAACACCGTCAACTAATAGCCTGATCCATTGGGCCAATCCCAAACATGCATATGCTGTGACTGAAAACTCTTGAACTGAATTTACACCTTTTTTGCAAACTGAAATCTGATCTGAGACTAAAAGGTGCTGCAACCTTCAAACCAAACTACTAAATCATCAATATCTTGGGGCCTTTTCCTTGGCTTCAAATCTTAATGAATTATTTCAAACTAGTTGAAAACTAAAATAAGCTTAAATCCTACTTATTTACTCTAATCAGCTGTCTAACTGCTGGTTAGGTAAAATGAAATAACCAATGCAACCATTCAAGCATTATGTACTTTGATAGATTTTTTTGCATTTGCTTGTTGATTATCAAAACTGTAATTATGCAACCTATTAAAAACTTGTCAACAAATGAGATGATAAGGAAATACTTGATTTCCTTTGTTGACTCTAGAAAATTTTCGAAAGGATCTTCCAAGATATATACACTAATGTTTAACTGATCTAAACAACTGTACATTTGTTTTGGATGGCCTCCATGCCATGAAACTGAAATGTTATTTTCATCTTTATCTCCCTGCAAACTTTCAGATAAGTTTTGTGATGATATTCCTACTGATTGTAATGTTTGACTGTTGAAACCTTTATCATCTTGATTCTGAAACTCATAGTTAGTTAATGGAGAAAGGCTTTGAAGGCATTCATTATCCAACATATCTGCTATTGGATCATGAAAAACTTCTAAGGATGGCTGCAATCTATTGGATATGGAATTCCATGGGACTTCATAAACTTCAACAAGTTGCTCATCTTTTTCTTTAATGATGTTATACCACATTTCCTTTAAAATTTGAAATGATTCAAAACATAGTGGTATTGAATCCTCCTGTGTTATTTTATCAAATGTTTCAATGGAATTTGATAACTATAATTGTGAAATTGAAATATCTTGATCAAGGTTTCATTATCTTCTTTGTTGTCAATCACAATTCCTAAAGACTGCTGATTATTGATGGCATGAAAGTTGTCTCTAATGAACTGAAATGAAGAAAAACAAAGAGGTAAAGAATCTTTACTTATTTCCACATTTTCTACTCTTTCTTCATTACTCTCATAACTGATTTGTATTGGCTGATCACTGTATTCTGGCTGCTGAAACTGAGTTTCCTCATCCCACAAACTAGCTTCTGATTGCTCTGTAAAGTTAGCTTGAGTTTGGAGAACATAACTATCATAATAATGATCATACTTAGGCAAATCATCAAAAGAAGGAATGTCATCAAACATACACATAAAATCGGTAGATTCCTCTTCCACATATTGATCTAGAAATACACTTTCTGATCTATGATAATTGGAATTAGCAGGAATTTGTTCATGGCTATCAACCTCATCTATTTCTTCATGGTGATTTTGAATAAAAAAATCATCTTTCATAGTGATCTTCTGTATGATTTCATCTAGTTTTCTTACCAAAAGGCTGAGTTTTACCTCTGCAATGTTTTTCTTCTCTTCTTCTTCTGCTTTCAACTTTTCCTTTCTAATTTGCAGATTAACTTCTACAGCAATTGCAATATTTTGCATTTGTTAAAGTGTTTTTGAATCTCTTTCTCTTAAATGAAATTCTATTTATGGATCAAAGGCACTTGGATAATGCAGGAGAGCTGAATCCTGAAGAGGTCTTATATTTTCTAGCATTGAATAATAAACTTGATTAAATCTGTCAGAAAATTGTTGTATTGTTTCATTTGGATGTATTTTTAGCTGATTATATTCTTCTATGATCACAAAAAGATTGACTTTAACTATCCATCTGTCAAAAAAAAGTTTGACTAACTGCTGGAAATTTGAGATGCTTGGAATAGGTAGGTTCTTGAACCAAATTTTTACTCTATTTTGCAAAGAAAGAGCAAAAAGTCTGATTCTAACATCATCTTCATCAATCTCAAATAGGTCTAGATAATTCTCAAAACCTTGAATATGTTTTTGGGCAGTGATGTTATTATTTTCTCCATCAAACCTGGGAAGAAATTTGTAATAGTTATTATGGAAATCATGGAGTATAGGAGGTAAAATGAGAGGCTTATATCTATTAGGAACTTTACAAGGTACAGGAATATGTACAGGGATTGTAAGATCAATCTTGATTATTTGAGGCTTCTTAATTGGAAAATTATCATCATTAGATTCAGAAGAAAGCTCCTCAAAGAGATTAAGAGAATTAATACTTACAATCTTCAAGGGAAAATAATTAAAAACTAATCTAATATCTTCTCTAAAATACAATATACATTGAAAAAATTTCTTAATGAGAAAGAACATATTGTCTTGGATTAAGATCCAAGTTAAAAGCTTGATCTTTCCATATTTTTCTTTCAGGTTCATTCCTCCAGTGGAGTCTTGATTGTGAAATTGTTTTGGAGTCGCCAGGGGGATGATTTTAACCTTTGTGTGTCTGATCACTGTCCACCATCATAGATCAGATCTGAACCTGTAAAATATTTCTAAAGAAAATGTTAGTTTTCCCCAATGGAGTTGCCATTATGTTAGTTTTCCCCATTATGTTATCACTCAGTAATTTCTCAAGGTTCAAGAGAGAAATCACCGAGGTAACCACAGACCTACTTTTAAACTCTAGGATCTAGCCTTCCTAGGGTTTAGAGAGGGCTCTCTCTCTAAGATTTAACTTTGTTTTATAAAAGATTAGGCTAGTTATGATTGTGCAATTGGTTTTGGTTTTGATTGGTTTGGTGGGAAAAATCACTGAAAGAGATGGATAGGGGGAAATCTATTTTTCCATTGGGCTAAGGAGTCAAAAATCAAGCATACAGAGCTGGGATCAAGGTCAAAAAATCAAATGTTTTCAGGGCAAGATAGATAAGTTTTTTTGTGAAATGGTATGATCATGATAAAGAGAAATGAAGGGTTCTTTTATTTGGAAAAAGGAAGTAATAGGCAGAGATAAAACAAGAGAGGGAGCAATTAAGGGTTCCCTACACTGGAAATCAGATGAAAACATAGAAATGAAAAATAGCTAAGACAGGGTGCTTTTAACAAATCCTGAAGTAATCATCCTATTTATTCATTCAAATTTAGAACACATAATGGATTGCATGTAACAAAGAAATATAACAATGAAAAATTTAGAAAATACTTCACTCCAAATAGCTCATCACATGAATCCTGAAATATGATGCTAGTTGATCTGATCCAGCCTACTACTCGAAATTTGAACACAAAAAGCCTTCAAGTCCACAAAAATTTCTATAGAAATCTTCAGCAATTTATTCCACAATAATACTTCTAAAGATGAAGTATTTATACAAATTCTAAACTAGAATATCTTGAAAACATATCAAGATTGGTTTACAAATATCTCAAATTGTTTTACATAAATAGAACTCAATAAAAGGACACTAAAAAAATAATGAATATATTTGGAACTATACTTATGGATTTATGGTGACAAATAAGAGAATTTGAATTTTTTATCAACTCTTAGTTGATGATGAGGCATCCAAGTTACTAACTATCTCCTTCCTTTGTGCATTCTTCTCCAGAAATTCTGCAAACTTGGGGTCCAATGATACCTTTGTATTTCTCACTCCGAAATAGATATGTAAAAATTGAAAGAGGTTTTTGTAGATAAATATGTTTTTGAGATAAACCTCTCTCAGTTCGCTAAAGCTCTGCTCCCGCTGGTCACAATAGGCTCTGAAAAATGATGTGTGAAACAGAGCTTTGCATAGTCTAAATAATAGGCTGTAAATATGTGCATGTATCTCACATTCTATACTCCCTGTGCATAAAGTGAGATAGGTTTTTTTAGATGGTTCTCTTAGGAACAAAAAAATCCTTCCATTTTGTAATATGTAAAAATTATTGGCCACAATTTACTCTGCAAAATGATGACTTAACAGGAATTTTCTGTAAAAAGTGCTTTGAAATATTGTTTAATATTTCAAAACCCATAATGGCTGTCAGAAAAGTGAGAGAGGTTTTTGTATTTGGACATCGTAGGAACATAAACCTCCTTCAGTTTTGAAAAATTCATCTGGGATTGGTCACAATAGGTTCTGTAAAACAATGAATTAAACATGAAATTTCTACAAAAATGTCCCTTATTTCTCTGTTTTCATCTTTTAACCTTACTGTTCTTTTAACTATTTTTACTTTCACTTTGGATAAGCTTCATTGTTTTTGGTGAAAGTATTTTCATCTTTGTTTAACCATTACTGTCTCTGTATTTACTTTTACTGTTTTACCTTGACTGCTCTGTTACCTTTTCACTTTTACCTTTTACAGTAAGAGTGAGTAAAATATGTCCTAGAGAATTACTGATGGAAATTTTTTCATCCTCTATTCTGACCACTAATGTAAATTTCTTCATTTTTCTCTGCTACTGTATGAAATCTTATTTTTTTTAGGAAAACAATTCAAAATCATTTTCTTGTGAATTTTTGAGTAAACGGGTCTTTAACTAGTATTAAGTTGTTTATCCAAATTATGTTTTTGCCAATAACTTGAAAAATAAAACAATTGTTAATGAAACCTTGGCTGCAGGGAGGATTTCTCTGGGACAACGGAGGTTTTCTGAGGGATTTTGAAGTCTTTGGAAGTAAATTGGAAGCTTTAAGCAGTTTTAACAGTAGCTGCAATGGCTTTTATCAGGTCCTCTGGGCATAAAACAGTGTACCATGAGCTTTGTTTCTTCAGTCGAGATGGATAAACACACTAAAAATGCAAAAAGGGGCTTTATTGGTGCATATGGGGTTTTATGATTTAAATAGAATCGGCATAAAATGGCAGTCATGTCTGGAAAATAGGCAGTTTTTGGGCTTCATAGGATAGAAACCGCAAGTGGTTATCACGTGGGTCTAAGGTGTTAAGTGGTTTCAAATGATTCGGATGCGATCCAATAAAAATAAGCCACGTAGAGGAGGGAAGAAATGCTAAAATAGCCTATTTCGCGTAGAAATGGAATGTGTTGATATCGCACAACTTTATTTGCGATATGGGTTATTGATCGTTGGATTGGGAAGCTTGAGCGCGAACGATAGAGATTTGATATGGAGATGCTCGGCGTTCAGAGGTGGGTCTAGGGTTTTAATAATATGGTGGGATGGTTTTGAACCTTTATAGATATACATTTATAAAGTTAAAACTTTATGTTATATGATTTGTAGAGGGGTAAAGTCATATGTGTTTCAATTAAAACATTAACAAATGTTTCAATCACGGCCGCCGGTATATATTATATGATAATTAAACCTTTTGACAAGTGTTTTAATACCATAATGGCGGGGTACTTTTATATTTGATATGTTTAAAACTATGGGAATAAAAGGCAGGGATATTTTCGGCACATGGGATATATAACATAGGTTTAAACTTTAAATAAATGGGTTTTGGGGGTTATTTAATTATAAAGGATTTAATAATATACAGGAAGGGTATAATTTAGGGATTTAATAATATAAGTTAGAAATTAATATGAAATGAAGGTGTAATGTATGAAACAAATTAAAATACATAATTTAAAACTAAGTAAAGTGTAAAAATAGGCAATAAAGCATAGTTTTGTCACATTTTTATTTTTTTACACATAGACTTGGGATAAATTGCATTTTATGGGTTTTTGAGTGTTTTTTGAATGAAAATGAAATTATTCAAGGTGGGGGGGTGGTTTACTTTTCTAAGTAAAAAAAGGTGTTTTAGTTAGGAAAAGGGATTGTATTTCTTGGAAAAGGGTGAATATGCTGATGAAATGGGTTTTTATGTAGGGAATCCGATATTTTTAACCAATCAGTTATCAAGCCTTGGGTCCGGTCCCAACAGAAGTCAAAGAAATGATCTGAGCCTCTTTAACTGAAGGTTTTGAATATTGGATCATTGTGGGGGAGGGAAAATTAGTAATTTTTCCCGATGATGCTTTATTACACGCCTTTCACAACTGCTTTCTATCTACCCATCATTATTCTAACATATTTTACTTCGTTTTCATCGGTGCATTTAAGCTTGCAACCCTAAATCCATTTTTCTTTCAAAGCATAAATCTATATTTATAGGACCCTAACAAGATGGATGCCATTGCATCCTCATTATTTCGTATTGTCTGTTTCCCTTACGAAGGGAGAATTGTCACAGTTGACCAACTTGATTGTTCTCCTGTAGATCTGAATACATCTTCTGACTCAACCATTCCTGGTGAAGGATATCAAGCAACCTATTGAGAATATGGGGGTTGGAATGTACACTTCCTTGATGGGTACTTTTGATCTTCCACCTCCTTCAGTTCATATCAATGCTATTTCATCCTCCAGGGTGCCTATTCGGAGAGATTTCTTCAGAACTCATTATTTTTCGGATCCTTGGACCTTACCTTATCCTACCTCCACATTAGAAGAAGGTCAAGTGGTTGGAATGGCATTTCCTATGTCTGCAGCTAAGATTTCTTATAGCTTTGTTGTTGACTCTGCAGATTCCATTCCAGTTTCTCTTTCACCAAAGGAATTGGATGGAGATGTGGCTCTGGCTTGGACTCTCAATTCATCTTCGGCTTAGGATTGCCTTGATACCACTCTTCCATATGAAGTGGCCATCCTTGAAGAATGACTGGTGTAGATAGACCGTGGGATGATTTGCATCATCGATCCTACTTTCTACCGGACTTACGCGAAGTTGAATCAAGTTTCCCTAGCCTTTAGTCTTCTGGTCCTATTCACCTAGTCTTGAACCCTTTAGCACCAACACAGGTATTGGCTGAAGGGAACATGGTTGTTATTTATCCTACTACCCCATTGAACATCTCCAGAGATCCAAACATCATAGAGAATGTCTTCATTATATCTGAGTGTTCCCCTGAAGAGATTTAGACTTACACCGATCTCTTTCAAGAATTTAAGGATGTATTCGCTTTGTCTTATGAGGAAATGCTTGGTATAGATCCATCTATTTTCCAGCATGAGATAAAGATATACGAAAATGCTAAGCCTATCAGGCAAAAGCTTTGTCCAGTCAACCCTAGGAAAGCAACAACTATCAAAGATGAGGTAGAGAAGCTGCTTAAGGCAGGTTTCATTTACCTTGTTCCTTTAACTGAATGGGTTTCAAATCCAGTTCATGTGGATAGGAAACAAGGAACGATTCAAGTTTGCATCGATTTCTGAGACCTAAATAAATCATGTCCTAAAGATAATTACCCCACACTGTTTATAAATCAGACCATCGATGAGTGTGTGGGGAATGAGATTTTCTCCTTCATGGACGGTTTCTCTGGATATAATCAAATCACTATCCGTCCTAAAGATCATCATAAGACTGCATTTATTTGTCCCTGGGGTACCTTGGCTTACAAGAAAATGCCTTTTGGCCTAAAAAATTCTGGAGCTAGTTTTCAGCGAGCCATGTCTTATGCCTTCCAGAAAATCAAACATATTATCGAGGCATATTTGGATGATTTAGTTGCTCATTCTCGCAAGAGAATTGATCATCCTTCTCACCTTCATCAGTTTTTGAATGATATCGGTATTAAAAAATCTGGTTGAACCCGAACAAGTGTGTTTTCGCTGTCACATCCGGTCGGTTGTTGGGATTCATTGTGTCTACGGAAGGGATTCGGGTAGATCCCTTCAAGGTTGAGGCAATACTTCAATTGCCTCCCTTGTCTTCAATTCGTCAACTTCAAAGTCTGCAAGGAAAAGATAATTTACTACGGAGATTCATCGTAAATTATGCTGATATTACAAAAGGATTTATGTGATTATTAAAGAAAGGAGTTCCATTCTTTTGGGATGATTTTGCTCAACGCTCATTTGATGCTTTGAAAAAAGCATTGACCTCTTCTCCTTTACTAAGTCCACCTGATTATAGCAGGGATTTCCTCTTGTACCTCGCGGTAGCAGAATCTATCATTGATATGGTTCTGGTTTAGGAAGATGATGCTCTTTCCGAGCATGTTATAAACTACCTTAGTCGAGGCTTGGTAGGTCTTGAAGTCCGGTATTCTTCGATAGAGAAACTTGCTTTAGCAGTTGTTCATGTTGTTCACTGGCTCAAACATTATATTCTCCTTTGCAAAACATATGTTTTGGCAGCAGTCAATCCATTTCAGTTTGTTCTCAGTAGGTGAGTGATTGGGGGCAAATACAATCGATGGATTGTGATTTTGCAGGAATTTGATCTTGAGTTTATGTCTACCAAGTCCAAGAAATCATTAGTTTTTGCAGAAATGATTTTTGAGTTTCCCCTGTGGAGAATATATTGTTTATGACGAATCATTTCCTAATGAACATCTTTTTCTTATTTCTTCATAGGATCCTTGGTATGGGGATCTCATAGTTTATCTCCAGACTACGAAGTTTCCCTCAAATTTTTTGAAAGATGAGTGCTGGAAGTTACATCACTTAGCCAAAAGTTATTTTATTATTCGTGACACTTTATATCGTCATGGGGTCGATTCTCCTTAGACGTTGCTTAGCTCTCGAAAAAGCTGAGATTGTGCTAAATGATTGCCACAATGGAGTTTGTGGTGGTCATTTATTTGGGCTTTCTACAGCCCAAAATATCTTGCGTGCAGGTTAATTTTGGCCTTCGATTTTCAAATATTGTATTGAATCTGTCAAAAAGTGTCATCCGTGTCAGGTTTCTACTCGAAAGATGTGCACTCATCCAGCTCCGCTCTTTCCTGTCGTCACTGTTGGCCCCTTTACAAAGTGGCGTATTGATTATACTACTTGTAACCCGCCTTCGGCTAAATGTCACAAGTACATTATCGTAGCTGTAGACTACTTTACCAAGTGGGTTGAGGATATGCCTACTTTTGGGAATGAAAGTGAGACAACAACTCTGTTCCTCTTCAATCAAGTCATTTCTCACTTTGGTATCCCCAAAGAAATTGTCACTAACCATGACAATCAATTTTAGAACAACATGATGGCTTACTTGGCTCTGAAATTAGGTTTCTAGAAGAATTATTCATCTCCTTATTATCCTCAGGCTAATTGGAAAGTTGAAGCCGTGAAAAAATGCTTGAAGACAATTCTTCAACGGATGATTGATAAAGCCAGATCCAATTGGAATATTATGTTGTATCCTACACTTTGGGCATACCGTATGTCAGTCAAAACTACAACCAATTTTACTCCGTTTCAACTGGCTTATGGGTTGGAATCTATATTTCCTATTGAATGCAAAATTCCCTCTCTTAAGTTAGATGTTGAGCTTCTTCCTGACACTTCCAGTCTTGAAGAACGCCTTCTTCATCTGGAACATCTCGATGGGAAGTGTCGGGATGCAGCTATGATGAATGAGGCACATAAGAAACAGGTAAAGGTTCAGTATGATAAGGCAGTAAAACCTAGGGTTTTCTCTGAAGGTGACCTTGCCTTGGTTTATGCCCAAGAGAAGGATGCCTTGGGGGTAGCAAGTTCGAATATATGTGGTGTGGCCCCTTTATCGTCAAAAAGGTCCTGATTAAAGGAGCCTATGCCTTGATTGACTTTGATGGAAATGAGTTGGTGGAGCCTAGAAATGGGCTCTATTTGAAAAAGTATTATGCCTAGGCTTCAACCTAGCATCTTGCTTTGTTTTATATATTTTGTTTTTGTACATATCTGAGTTTCAATTTTTTGTGTGATTTTGATGAATTTGATCTGCTTTGGCAGGTAATATTGGATGACATGAGTCACTTTGGTTTCACTGATGGCGCTAGTAGACATACTAGAACTTGGCTTCCACAGATTGGGTACTCCTTTATCCATCCGAACAGTTGTTAGTTTCAAGAGGTGTCTGCATTGGTCCTACTTCGAACAACGTAGCAGAATACACTGCAGTGGTCAACCTACTATCGAAGACAACATCTTTGGGTGTTGATTCTTTAGTGGTTTTCTTAGATTCACAACTGGTGGTTTCACAATTGAACAACACATATAGTGTCCGAGACCCATTTTTACATCGATTGTTTTTGAGGGTACGTTTGTTACGATGATCATTCCAATTTATCACATTCATTCATATTGCTAGGGATGAAAATTGGATGGTAGAATTATTAGCTAATCAAGCAATTGATTGCATATTAATCATTCAATACTTTAAAAATATATCAAATACATCATTTATTATCATAAATTTGAGTCATCACATCATATAATTCACTCTGTATATATATATATATATATATATATATATATATATATATACCAGAGTGTTAAAAAATATACAAAATCTAGACCATCATGTCCTACAAAATTGGGGCTTATGTCTGATCATGTCTATCATCAAAAAATATTACAGTCATCCGATCAAATCTATCATTTATTCCTGAGGTCCTTGCCCAACCTTTTTGTTCCTATAGAACACAATGGTAGTTGCTACATGGTGGAATAACTACACCCAGTCTCGTGGTACTCCTACCACCCGTCTCTAGATAGCCTCCGGTAGGTCCTTAATATCAGCCATAGGCACTTGGCGAGTCAAGCTCTCCAAGTTCCTCTGTACTGCATGGAATGCCTGCCAGGGTCTTCAACATCTGCCTCACCTCTGTGGTGCTTGTGCCTTGGGTACCCCTCCGGCCTTACTGGTCCCATGTCTGCATCATGATCATCATAATTTTGTAAGTCATTTAGTCCAATCAAAAACATTTTTTCATTTTGAAACTTTGAAAAAATCATAAAAAATCATAAATCAAAAATAAAAAAATGCAATCTCACCAATTGTGCCCCATGCTGCGCCAGGTGGCAGGACTAGATCCGGATCTGCACGAAAGTCCATCCCAGCATAGGGATAATCTTCCACTGCGATGAATTATTCTTCCCACCATTGGAAGAACTCATCATCCCAAGTGGTCCAGGGAACTTCACTTCCCCCTAATCTCTTCATCAGATCTGCCCATCGGGCTATTCTTGGATCTCTCGGGCTGCTGATAGTTGAGATGACCTTGGGCTAAAGCCCTGGGACTCTCTCTCGAAGAATTTCGGCAAGATTGTACCATACCCAAAGTGTTTAGTATTTTCTTTTTGGATTGAAGTTAATTGTTTTTTCATATTTCTCAACAAGGCTGTGCACCAGTCAAAGAGATGAATCAGGAATTCCACTGCTATGCTCATTTGTGTTTGTGAAGCCCGATGCAGAGAAGTTGATCCTGCTACTCTTCTAATGGTAAAGAGAAGGATCTTCATATATAAATCCTTCAGATCTTTGATAGGAATCTATGTTCCTACCTTTTTTGCATCGTCTACATAATAGACTTGGACTTAATCCTCTACAGTAAGCCCTCCAACAAGATTTCCATGCAAGTCTATTGGGTCTCCCCTTCGAGAGAGTCTAGTAATGAAATATATATCTTCCACTTCTATGTGTAGTGGCATCTGATCAATTATGAAACAATATTCTTCTGGTTCCTAATGATCAACCAGCATTTGAAGCAAACGAACATTGCTTTTCATATTGGGCATTTTGAAAAATTTGAGCAATCTATAATTCTGGAGAATATCTAAGGAAGTTTGATCCTCCATCACTTCATTGTCAATTGCACTATGCTCACGCTCTCTCCAGTTGATGGACATCCTGGGAAAAACCATTAAATGATTGATTAGATACACGTTTTAAATTTTTGCTCTGCGCATACGCGACCTTGTTTGTACACAGTCACGTATCATACACAAGTTTGTCCACACGAACCCGCATATGTGCAGAGGTTTTCAACAAAAAATGTATTTTCTATGGTCAAAATTCCAAAATTTTCCTTCAAACAGGAACGAAATTGATGAATAAGATGAGTTTAGAGCTTATTTGACTGATTTGGCGTGATTTTATGGAAGATTTCTCCGTATTTGAGAAGAGGAATTTTTGCCCCAAAGCTCTTTCTCCACTTCTGCAATGTGAAAATGATCAAAATGTGAGTCAAATTGTGTATTTATGCCCATAATTTGAATTTTTTTTACAAATTTTCCTTGTGCTTGTTTTTTGAATTTGACTAAGGCTATATAACCGTTTGGCTTGTAAGCGTTGGGCAAGGTATTTTTTTCAGGTACATTTTGCTGAATTCGAGATTGTCCTAGTTTTTATTTGGATCCATGACTGCTGACTTGTCATGTCAGGTATTTGATTTCGAACTGACATATAGGTTAGGGAATTCACTATTATGTTGCATCTTTGCATACTAGCCTTCATTCTGATCACTTTCCATAAGGTCGATCCCATCATGTCATGAGTACTTAACCCATTTCACTCGCCGATTTTTTAATCATGACTTGGTGGTAGAGCCTTCCTTTACATGGGCTTCCTAGTTAGTCCCTCGCTAGCATTTGTCACCCATGTTGAAATTTATGTAGGCTTGGGAATCCTCTTTAGTCCCACCATACTTTATGTGTTGAAGCTTCATTCTTCTTCTTCTTCGCTATCATTTTTCTGGCCGTTTACCCTAGAGACTCCCTTATGTTGTCGAGTTATATTACTGCATTGCATATTGACTACTTATTTATCTTGGCCTTTAGCCGGCTTCATTTGGACTCATGTTTAAGCCATATTTTGACCATGTCTTTCTGTACAAGTTAACCATGCAATCACTTATCTTCTACGGCTTGACACCTTTACCCATGGATGGAACATTCCTTTGAGAGTCACTTACCAGTTTTCACCACCTTGCATTGAGCATATGATTGTTCCTATCCCAGGAACTAGTGCATCTGTTTCACGAAACTTGTTCTATCCATTGTACTATAGCATTTTTTTATTCTTTTTCAGGCTTTGAATATGAAAAAGACAAAAAAATTAAATATTTTGAAAAAGAGCGGGAATGTGATATTACTTCCATACTTATTGGTAGCTACAGTGTCAGTTGTGTCGCCTTTGAACAAAGCACAAAAAAGCTAAGTCTTTTCTCCATTTGGGATGGTTTTAGTTTTTGACTTAGGAGAAGCCATAACCTTATTTCATGAGTTAGTTCTCCTCCGGTTGGTTATCTCTTCCAATCATATGAAGGGTTTGTTTATGCCTCCTGCATGAAAAATTTATACAAAGTTATCATTTGCTGCCATAGTCAACATGAGTCGTGCTTTTTTGCAAGGGAAGTTAACCTGAGTCGACCTTTCTGCGGTGTCTCTTGACTCATTTTTCATTCGGCCTTCCCGGTCTTGTCATTATCTTGTTCTATCACATCATATATTTGGTCCTTTTCTTTGAGAAGGTCCCTACTGACTTCTTGCTGGCAGGTTTGTCTCTTATCAACTACGACATATTTCTCTGAGAGTAAACCTAGAGCCGTACCCTGGCCTTATTTACATCATTGATAGGTGACCTTGTGCTTAGCATTGGATCATCATCATGGGTCTTTGACTGAGTGGTTTCCCTTATGTTCGACTTTAGCTTACATTATCACACCTGGGATTCATGCAATACCTTGATTTCCATTTGACCATATCGGTGGATATCTCGCTGTTGACGGGAAAATCTGTCCGGCCAACAGCAGGGGATCTCCCTGGTAAAAGGTCCCAATTAGACCTTGAACCGTTTGGAATAGGGATCCCGTCTGAGGTGTGGGTCCGGCTACCAATGATTTATCCTTTGCTTTAGGTCTCGCTTAAACTCTATAAAACAGTGGGTACACACCTAAATAAATGATACAAGACATATGTTTGATGCATTAAACATACATGCAGCACTATGAGTAGCAAGAGAAAACAATAAAGCATGAAGACCGAAGGAAGTGTTGTTAGCAACACTTCATTAGGGTCATGCTTGTAGACTGTTCTGACCGCAAAGGAAACAATTCCTCATGGAGAGAACACTCTTCACTTCCTAAAAGTTTAAATGATAACACAAACGCAGATAAAAAAAGTCATCAACATTAGCTAAGAAAGTGAAATAAACTCAACCACCATTAACATACTCAGAAAACCGTTATGCAACTGTGATATGAATTGAAGATGCAGTTCCATTAATCTAAAGATATTCAAAAACTGAAGATATAATACTCAATAGTGCCCGTACATAAAACAACACCAGATCCACAAAAGGGGTTTTACAAAATGCTTGTATTCATCATTAAATGTATATCTACTGGTAACACAATGCACTCAGCTCGAGTCCCAAGCAAAAGATCCCGTTTACAAGCTCCCAAAGGAGTATTTATAATACGAAACCTGCCCTTTGGGCTTCCTTGACTTTTCATCTTCTTGACCGTTGGGCTGCCTTGCGACCCAGTCTTTTCTGCGACCTGCGACCTGAGTTGTTGTTGCGACCTGTGACCTGACTGGGTTGCGGGGTCGCAGGTTGTAAGAAAATGTCCAGGGTACGACCTTGCGACCTTGCGACTGGGTCGTAGGGTCGCAGGGTCGCGGATCGTGAAAACAGATGCACATGCGACCTTGCGACCTTGCGACTAGGTTGCTGGGTCGCGGGGTCGCGAATTGTGAAAACAGATGCACATGCGACCTTGCGACCTTGCAACTAGGTCGCTGGGTCGCGGGGTCACAGATCGTGAAAATATATGCACATGCGACCTTGGGACCTTGCGACTAGGTCGCTGGGTTACGGGGTCGCTGATCGTGAAAACAAATGCACATGCAACCTTGTGACCTTGCGACTAGGTCACTGGGTCGCGGGGTCACATATCGTGAAAACAGATGCACATGCGACTTTGCGACCTCGTCAGATTTGCGACCTCGCGACCTCGGCAGACATGCGACCTGCGACCTCGGACCATCCGCGACCTGCGACCTCCAGCAAATGTGCGACCTGCGGCTTTCATAAACTTGCGACCGGCGAATTGAAGAAATCTGCGATCTGCAATTTCAAGCAGATCTACAGATTTTATAACAACATTCCTCATCTCACGTTCTTTGCTTTTAAAAAAAACTGGTTCTCTTGTTTGCTGAGGAAGTCCTCCAACTCGTCGTGCAAACCCACAGCCCCCACCTGCAATCACATAGCTTAGGTTAAGGGTTTTCATAATCTAATATCGATATTAAGAGCATGTTTAAATAATTGTAAAAAATGAAAATAATAAAAGACTCCTGTGTAGTCCTGCTCTGTAAGCGATATATGAATGACTATGCATATCTTCTGTGGGTCGCACAATTTGCGACCTTGCGACCTCAGAGAGGTCGCATAGTCGCACTTCGGGTAAGGTCGCATCTTCTGGCTAGTAATTACTGTTGTGACCATGCGACTTGATGTGGGATGCAACCTCAATAGGTCGAGGAGTCGCGATTTAATCTGGTCGCACCTTCCTTTGTCCTGTCCGTTCCTTGACTTGGCGACCCGTGTGTCTTGAATGCGATCATATTTTGGATGAGAAAATGTGTCTCATAGTCACAGTCGCATCGTATAGATATTCATTTCCTACCAGCGCTGCATTGAAATAGAAATGCAATGCACGGTCTTACCAAAGGTAGGTGGCGGATCGCTGCCGTTCACTTGTGAAGAACAAACCGATGCCGATCAGGGTGTGTGGTAGCGATATTATCTGCGCGGACCCGACGATCAATGCAGTTTCATTAACGACTGCTTCACTCTTGAATCGAAAGTGTGCTGCAAGTGATGACCAGCTACTTTGGTAAGCCATACGTATCCTATGACCCTATGACGAATCAATGAATCATGACCGCCACCATGTTTGCTTCGGCCAGAAACGATCTGGTATACATTTGAAAATATTTAACAATACAATAACAACGGTAGACAGGCCTGGTGGTTCCTGTCAGTTGAGTGCCTGCAGCCTAGATGATTATCACTGAGAGCACGGTGATGGCAGGCTCTCGATAGTGGGATGACCACGGTAGGGCGGGGCTCGGTGTGCAGACAAATATCTTCGACCATGAAATTTAGCCATGAAAATAATACCCCACCCTGCATGACACAGTACGACTGCGTGGTTCGGCTTTTCAGTGCCTTTGGACAGGGTAACAACAAACACTTTAGGAATTATCGGAAATTTAGCTCGGTGAAGACAACTCGACGTGGTCATTACCGAAAATTCAGCTTCCAAAAAACATGCAATGATAACGCCTTTCTAAAATGGGACCAGCACAGAAGATTTGAAGAGAGATTCTCTCCTGGAAAATCGCCGTCAGGGCTGCAGAAAACAGATTTTATCCATTCCTCTGAAAACAGCGCAGCATGCCTTTTATGGCGCTAGCTTTTTGGTCCATGACTTTAGTTGTAACGCATAAATCATTTGAATTCTATTCCAGCACGACGGTTGCCATGCAGACTTGGAGATAGATACGTTGCAGATTCATCCATACGGTTTTGACTCCTCAACGTGTTATACTATTCCGCTGCCACATGTAAACACCTTTGGACCATAAACTATATCCGCTCCAAACCTCCGCCATCGAACCTTGGCACACCGCTCCACGTTTTAAACAATAAAATCTGACCATTATATATTCACCCAACACATAGACTTCGGCATGGAAAAATTTGCGTCCATATATAAGTCTTTGGCTCCATGCAACGTAAACGTTGGTTTCGTTCCACCATTTTGAACGTAAAGTTGACCACCTCACGTATCTGCCTCATAGACAAAACCATAACTAATGACCCGATCTACGTGGCCAAAAAATGGTCGCATGGCGGTGGTATCGAGTCAATTTTAACTCACCATGGCTATTTAAATATAATATTAGATCGCTATATTTGCTATAGAAGAATTTAGGCTCACTTGTAATGTTTTCCATATAGTCTTGGCTCACCATTTTATATGGCTTGGGAAACCACATGGTCTTGCGCCTTGGTTTTAAACTTGCAATGTGACCTTGGACCATCCAATGTGCGCCTACTTGCAATGGTTTCACATAGTTCTGCTCAACGATCTCCTATGATTTCGACACCACATGGTCTTTATTTGCCTTGTTTTAATTATATAATATCGAAACCATAACCTTGGTCCATCGAATGTGCGTCCACTGTGTAGCTTGGGTTCAACATAGATTGCTTCTCAAAAGTGTGTTAAATATTCATAATTGTGCCAAACTATTAATGCACCCATTGCTTGAACAATCAAGCCTAAATCTCACCAACAAAACTACATCGGTACTTCGATGGATGATGAGGCACTGAGAGAAACAAATCCAAACTTAATCTCCAAATTGACAGTGATGACCTTTCAAATAGTTATTGTGCCACATTGTGAACCTGTGATCCATCTCATTCAACTGAGGAAAAATAACTTTTAGCTGTGCAATTGTCTTGCCACCATCAGCATGTGCGCTTTCGCACTGCATCTCGGCACGAAAAAGCCTTGAATGAGATGGTCGTTCTCTAGGGGAATCTTCTGAGTCCACTTTGTTTACCAGGCTATACTTCAGGCTAGACTTGTCGAAGTGGTGAAATATGTTCTGTTGTGTGCACCCATCGACATTTAGATGGTATGGTGCAGGATCTGGACATTTCCAAACGGAGTGTTTTAAGTATCTAGTGCACACTCGTGAAGGAAGCCTTTGCATCAGTGACACGAAAGGTTCTTTTTTTGATCAACGTGCATCACACCATCTTCCTTTTAACAGCACTGATCATTTGCTCCTGCTCCTCCCATGTTCTGCACTTTGGCCTCGTTGTTGAGCCCAATTTTATTACCCTTGATGTCGTGACATGACTGAAAAGTTTTTCACCCGTGGGGTCGACCTGTGTGGAACATTACGACATCATAATTACTCTTTGATAATGGTGTCTCTAGATAAAACATATGAGATTAACCAGCTTAAAATACGCATTCAATCAACATGCTTAATGACCCACGACGAGAGGGTTGTTAATTGTAAATATACAAAGGTTTCCATTCAAATGCACGCATGGCAATCTCATGGCGCAACTGCGTTAAGAGTGTTTGAGCGGACGCTGGATGATCCCTCCCACATATGGCGTGATTGCAGCGACAACATCTGATCATGATGGTGAGAACGCTCATGAGGGGTTGGGGATAGGTTGGTGGGATGTCACTAACTGTAGGTCGGGTGAAAGACTTTAACGCCTAAGCGAGCGGAGGGGGAACCCGAAATTTTAAATATACCCAAAATTTTGGGTGGTGTTGTAGCGGCTACAACACTCGCCTCTTTGTCAGATTTCATTATTGGTTGGTTGAGAGGGTTTCTGTCGTGCACTAGCTTCATCTTGTGCTTCAGGTTGATTACTTCACTTTACTTCGTCTGATTCCTTCCAAATATTGGCCTGCGGGTTACACTCGTGCTGGATTGATGTGGGATGCCTTAATGCCTTCCTTCCAACAGATCTTTTCCCATTGACTCTGATTCATTGCTCTAGGAATAAGGTCTAGAGTCCTTTTTTGTCAATACCTTAGGGTTTGCAGTCATTAGTGGCAGACTCTTTGCTATCGAAAGTGAGGATACATCATTGCCTCCTGATTGATAGATTCTTTCAAATGTTCGACTTCAACTCATTCATTCGCACTTGCTAGATTATACTGGGGCACCTTGACACTCATTATCATTATCGATGGGTTGTCTCGCATTTGTTAACGGTATCCATCAATGACCGGTAATCAAATGATTTCTCACATGGTCGACTTTAGCTCATTTATTCCCATTGTGTAGAATTGTGCCATGGTGACCGGTGAAGATCTCGGGTTTGCATCAACATGCTTTGGTTCACTTTGAAAGCTCCTTCAGTTTTCTTCCATTGACACCATCCACCCTTATATGTTGCAGTTTCATCACAACATAATCTTATATGTTGGCTCTTGAGTTGCGTGTTGTGCCATTTGTTCCACCACTTATGATTTGGTACTTGGAGATTCAGTTGTGACTTTTGTGATTAGATATCTGTTGCAACATCATTGATCAATATTCTATATGTGATATTTGGACCTGAGTTTGACTTGTACTTTTGGGCAGTGATCAGATGATGTCACTATGTACTCTACATTTCAGCTATACTTGTATACATATTGGATCTGCTATATACTTCATATGTGGACATGCTTTTCTTTAACTGAGCATGGGTATGCCCACCTCAGACATGAGCTATCCTTCTGATCTCTCTCACTAGTTTTTTGGCAAGCTGAAATGTGGTGAAGTCCTCTCTAGTCCTCGCAAGGTTCTTTCTATGCACATAATACATTTCGGCCATTATGTACCCCTTCTAACCTCATATATTAGGGGGCATTTGTTATAGCATCATTTATTACCAGCATATACTTGATGACTTATACATTGGTCTTGGGCAACCCTTCCCTTCAGACTTGGACATATTTCTCAAAAAACAGTTTCTTAAAACCCATACACGACTCTGCCCAAAATTTTCAGCGTATACATGCGAGTCCATACATATATAACCGCGTATGCATTTTTAAACATTAAAAAATATACAATTTCCCTATTTTTGAGGCGAGGTTTATGGTTGTTCATGTAACTTAACTACCCCAACCTGTGGCCTAACTGTTCCCAACTGCAAAAACTAATTTGAGGGAGTATAAAGGCCCCTCAAGGGAATGGCCTAAGGGAGGAAGAGAGAGAGAAATTTAGGTATTATACGTTGTTGGAGCCCTATCCAAGTCTGATATATACCCTATGCCTCCTGAACTTCCCAGATATTTTTAGGAAACCCTTGTTTCCTTGAGATGTTCACTCACCCTATGTGACATCCATTGTGCATTATTCTTGGAAGAAATCTTGAGAGGCTAGGGCTGGACGGATCCAGAGGACGGTATTCTCGAAGGCTATGGTAGATTTCAGGTGATCTCTCCACATTTTTTTTACTGTACATGTCATTAATAACATAAGTGCCATTTTGTTCCTGATGTTTACATGCCAATAATATTTTATACATGTGTAATGATCTTAAATTGTTCATTTAATATTTTTTTTATGAGATTATGCATGATTTTCACTAACATCTAGAACATATATATGTTGTACAACTAGGATTTTTTGCTTGTTCTTTGCTGGTTTACATATTTCAGAGCACAAAGAGTTGCAGGGGGTTTGCACCCCACATGATCTACTACAACCGAAGGATATCCGGGTAAGGTATGCAACCTATAGTTTCTAGTTTAATGCATAGACGTTGTTTAAGTGAGTCCTTCTTGTAATGACATGCCCCTGATCTGTGAAGGTTTATCAACCCAAGACCTTAGGGTAACATTACCCGAAACAACTACTGCATAATTTCGACTCCCTGTAATACTCCAGAACTTCGCACGTGTAAGATAGGGGAGAGAAAATTTCGACTTCCTTAGGCATATAAAGTCCTCTTTATTCTTCGCTATCCCTTTCCTTTTTTTCCCTTGAAATTCAAACTTTTTCTGGCCCCAAAAGTTTTAGATCAGACTTAATGAGTGCGTGTGTCAAATGAGGTCTAGTTCTCGCCTTTATATAGGTGTTTATGTCCCTTAGTTTAGTTCAATTTGTCCTTATTTGAGGCCAAATTCTTGTATGAGGCCTAATTGAGCTATTTTATAATAAAATACATTTCTTCTTTGAAAAATAGAGCCCAAGAAGGGTCTTTTACATTATGACATGGGCAAGGACACTTGAAATAAACCATAGAAGCCTTCATTGGAGGCTTTGACCTAAACACAATTGATCCAAGCTTGAAACCCATGCTTTAATAAGTCAATTTCTTTAATACTATTTTTTCTTTCTTTCTTTTGAAAAATACATTACATCATGATTCAAATACAATTATGAATATTGGCACTAGTTAAATTCTTCAACATCTTGTAGTATATGAGACTGATGAGAAAGAAAAATATCATGATAAAAGATTGTGTAGAAGAGATGAAATAAGTTCATGTAGATAGTTAGTTGGATGACTTGAACCAGATAAAAAAATTAGAGTTTTATCAGAACAGAGATTTCTTTGGACTAATATTGGAGAGGTGCAAATTCTCTTGAAGGAAATAGATTAATGGTTTGCATGGATTTAGGTTTTGGTGTTGGATATGAAAGGAGTCCCCTCACCTTTAGTTTTAGTTCTTGACCCCTCATGTGCACCTCAATAAGCTTGGTCTACACTACCTCCTTAGCTGTTGCAATTGGTGTTGGGGGGGGGGGGGGAGGGCGAGGTGACAGGGTTCTTGTCTCTCCCGGAATGGTCTCGTATACACGTTTAAAAATATTGTTTCTATTTGGACTTTGAATCTCTTGGGAAGTTCTTGATTGAGTGAGATGTATGCCTACATATCTGATATTTTCTTTAGAACTATTTTTTTAGTCTCTTAGTGTCTAAGGCACAAATTTTGAATACAAAATTCAAAATTTCCTAGAATGTATTTGTTTGTATGTCCAAGTCTACATAGAGTTTTACTTTTATGTGTTGCAACCTATGGAACAAATTGTGTCTCATTGCCTCTTTGTTCTAAAATAGTTACTTAGGAGGAATATTTTTTCCATGTAGTTTTTTTTCTATAAGTACAATATGTCTCTTCCATCGACTTCTCTCATGCATAGTATGGTCAGGTCTCTTTTGTATAGTCATCAATACCATAAAATTACTCATCTTCTTTTTGTTCTGATGTGGTTGGCTAGGTTCTCACAATTATAAGCTATGATTCTTGATTGATCTCAATCTACATGCAACTAGGTTGCTTGACATGCTTTTGGCAATGTTTCTATGAACCATGTAGTTAAGATGAAATACTTGCAACTTTTCTCTGCACGAATGATTTCTTAAATCTAGTAAGCCTTCCAACATCCCCCTTCATTTTTTTTCTTCTTTTTTTTCGAAATTTCCTTATTTTTTCCATAGGAAATACATTAAAACTGTTATTATTTTTATTTTTCAAATAAGAGTTGTACAATGGAACTTACAAATTTAAATATGTATGCCTTAACTACTCTTGCAGTGTCAATTCTCTCTTCTTGAACAACACATGGTGCTTTTACTGTTGTTAATCTCCAAAAGGTTATGTTCCTATCCTTCAATTCCCATCCCTTAATATATGTACAATATAGGTTCCACAACTCAAAATTGGTTTGAAGCCATGATAAATTTCATATATTGGGGCATACACAATAACACAATAATATGGACATTGCAAAGTAGTGTTAAGATATTTGGCCTAAAATCTGTCAAATTGGGTGGTTGTGTTAGTTCTCCACATTTTTTGGGTGGAATTAGGGTTTCAAACCAACATCAACAGGTTTTGTACATTTCTGTACAGGTTATGCTTGACACACTACGAAACAACCCCAAAAAAAATTACAATAAAAAATAAAAGCCCCAAACTCTAAAACTAATCCTAGATCTCTCCCATTTTCTATTTAATTTGGTCTTCGTCCTATATTTATCTCACACCCTTCACTTGATCAATTTGGATTTTTGGAGACGACTGTTCATTTGCATTAACATCATTTTTTTATTCATTTCAAGTGCTTATTTTTCTTTTTTATAATGACATTTCTGTTTTTTTCCTATAAACTAAGAAATGCTATGGGTTTATTTGTAGATTTATTATTGTTCATAAAAAAATTGGATGGCTTCTAAAGATAATAGGGATCTAGCAAGGGAGTAGTTCCAAATGTATAGGGGTAAAATCATATGAAACCATTGCTAAGAGAAAATCAGTGAGGGGAGGGGGTATCAACTGTGTTAATTTTCCTTAACTACAACAGCTAGAAAATGATTCTGAGTAATTTCCTTGCACTTAATTAAATTAAATTGCAAAGTATTGAATAAAATGCACTACTAGGATTTTAACTGGTAAATAAAAATTAAATTAGCAGAAACAAATAGACACCAATTTCACACAGGCACACATAAATTTATGCTCTTCAAGATATATTATTCATTCAATAAATTCTCAGCTCACAAAGGCTCCTTTTTTGGGAAAATGTGCCATAGAGGAAAAATACAAGCTACAACAATTATAGAAAATGTCTACACACTTGTGCAAGTTGCATGACCCTATAAATATTCCTTGATTGACCACCTACCCTATTGATCTATTATAGAATCCATACAATTGTGTACGTGTGGATGTAAGACTTGTTACCATAAAATATGGTAGGCACTAAGGAGGGAAATCCTATAGGACAAATATCTATACTAAGTGACAACAATAGGATAATGGCCCACTATCACCATAGTCAAGGTCCCCTGCTCTTTATAGATTTTCACCAATGGGAGGAGTCTTGGTAGGAAGAATATCACTTGGAATATATAGGCTAGATATAGTGAGACAAGTGATAAATCTATATCTCATTCTAAAGAGAGGCTCAATAAAGGCACAAGACTTGAAAGAAGAAAATCATTGTCTAAGAAAAGCCCTAAAAAAGAAGTCACAAGACCTAGGGTTTTGAGGTTTTTATATGGTGATACGTATTCTCAAGGTCAAGGCCTGAAGGAAAACGCTTCCTATTATATAATTCAAAAAGTACTAAGCTCATACAATATTCAAGGAGGTATTCAAGTTGAGGGAGAAGAAACTAGGGTTTCCTTCTTAGAAAAACACCTAAGGAAAGAGATTTTATAGATGAATTTCAAGAATATGCCCACCAAAATTGGAGCATAGGTAGCCTAGACCATAGGCTTTATGTTCATGCTCTTGAAATCTCAAAAAATTACATCCCTAAAATTTCATTGCAAGCCCTATATTTTTGCCCTACCCTTAAAATGACCGAATTTTGAGAGGAAATGTTATGGATAAAAAGTAGAGATGACCACCAAGAACTTGGATTAGTGCCTTGTCCTCTGGGCATATGGAGTCTTAGGATGTTTAAGATGAGATAAAAAAGGAGGCTCACAATTGATTCCCTAGTTACCAATTTCAAACATTTACCCACTTCAAGAGATAATGGAGTTTTATGGAGAATTCAAAGATATTCATTACATGCCACACACTGGATAAAATATGCATTACTATACTAGAAAGCTTTCCAAAATAGATCTTCAACATTTAGGGCACAAATGTAGCATATTATAGAGCAGTAATTCCATATATTAAACAACTTCAAGGGGAAAATTTCATCATCATTAGGCTCTTACTAGAAGACATGCAATATATCCATCCATTATTCAAGAAATAACTCCAAACTTAAAAGTGTGAATCATCTCCAAACACCAAAATGCATCCAAAAGAGTCTCCAAAAGCCAAAGAAACAAGTGCACGTTATTTACAAGAGAAATAATCCAAGTATGATGATGATATTCAACTAAAATGAGCTCTCATATATTTATACATGATCTATCAAATGCCATTTTAGCGTAAAATCCCCTCAACGTTATAAATGGGTAAGACACATCCCTTGGTCACAAGTGTACCAAGTAGATTTACAAAAATATGATTTGGACATCCAAATGAAATTCGAAATGATGATTTAATGTTGATGTAGTGCAATTGAAAGGAAATGTTGAGTCCTCTTTGTGCTAAAATGTGAGAGAGGGCTCCATAAATATCAAACTAGGGGATGGACCTTAACTGTCGAAGTAAATCATCACGTGGGGCCCCAATTTGTTTTTGGAGTGAAAAACATGGTCTCATGGGTATCTTGATGATATAATAGCCCGTAATTCTCTAATACTGAGGGTTATGATGATGATGCTTGCCCTCCCATGTCTCAAGGGGTGAGACAAACCTCCTCTGGGATTTGGATCAACTGCCGCACCACGAGGTAAATTATAAGTTTACTGGGGCACACTGGTCCAAAAGGCATCATCTCATGAATAATGTGGGGCAATGAGCTGACCTTTGAGGGTGTTGATGGCGTGAAATTATGCTCTGCATATGATGGGAGTCCCATGTCTCTCAATGCTTCACCCAATCTTGTAAATATGATCCTGTGGTGGACTTGGGCCCTAATTAAGTTTCCCAGTCCATGATGAAATAATTTTCCAATTACATATAAGGTATAGTGTTTCATCCTCACCATTAAGTACAATAATTTATTAGTGCATATAAGTGAACCAAGATTGTTAATAAAGGGAAAATTGGGACTTCATATGAGGCTTCCTTTCCAAATTTGGGGCTTTGATCTTGAAGCAGTGTTACCTTCATAAGTAGAAGTGGTTGATAAATAAACATATTATGTGTTCTCAACTCTTGAGGGGAAAGACAAGTCACTTGTACATCCTTCGATTGATATGTTTCATGTGAATGACGATGAATGGATGGGGAAATGGGGGTTTCAAGGCTAAATACCATGGATTCAAAAGTGGCAATGATGAGGGATGTCTAGATATTGGGTGTATATATGTAGGAGGGAGAAATCATGGATACATGAGTTACCCTGACCTTTGGTTTTGCTCACTTCTTTATTTTCCTTTTGTATTCTCTTGATTTTTGTTTGTATTACTCCTTAAGGCCCCAAGAAATGAGAGCATGCTATGTAGTATGAAACAATAATTACCTCCTTTAGGTGGGGAAGTGCATCACCCACTATGGGTTGGGACATGCATGGGCTCCTTTAATGATGCGGGGGCACTCATGGGCCCTAGGGACCAAGGTGATGAACATAATGATAAGGGGTAAATCTCATGTTTGGTTTTTGGACACGCGCTATATTAAATGTCCCAACCATCTTTTTCATTTTATAGTATCCTTTTTCTTTGTTTCTTGCTTGTGGCCATGATAAGATTTTATCTTTATTTTAGCTGCATAACCTCCGGGGAAACGTTTTTATGCCTGAACCATATATGTGGACAAGGGGAGGGAATGTGCCACTGCCTTGTGGACCTAGTGGTCATGTGGACCTAGAAAATGAAAATGACGAAATAGGGCTTGTAATTTGTTGAGGGAAGTGAAAAATGTGGAATGGGAAAATGGGACTACGCCACCAAAATCGGTGTTTCCAAAATAGTTACCTTCATAAAACCATAGATCAATAGGGGAGATCTCACAAGACTAGGATTGAGGATTTACCCCCAATTTAAGGTGAGGGAACAAAGCCATGGTCAAAACCATTCCTTCATCCAAGTCACCCAATAATCCATGCCCATGATGACCATGAAAAGCACACCTTTTGGGTTGGATTTCCCATTGTCTAACATATGCTCTTGATAAAGGGGTGAGGGGACATATGAATGATGAATGGATAGGAGATAAAATGACGCAATATATCAGCTACATTGGTGGATATCAGGGGTTGTTGGCTGTCGACTCAAGAGATATTTCAGAGAAAATTTTCTCCTATGGGGTCACCCACTTTTGGTGGGTAACAATTAGTCCCAAATGTATGGTATGTTCATGTTGTCTCTGCTTCCGTTCACACTTGTGTGGAATAAAAGTGTTACCTATGGAACCCATGAGACTGAATAATGGCAATGTTATCAGAACTGTACCAGTTTTAGTCAACCCCAAAACTAGGAACTTGACTAGAACGAAAGAAAAATCTAAAAAAAAAATGGTCAACCAAAATATACATCAATATTTTTTTTGAAGAAAAACATATGTGATGTGCATCCATATGAATCTAAGATATTGTAAAAAAATATGCAAATTTCCTCGCATATATACCAAGTTAAACTACATGTAACCAAAATAACACTATGTGCAATCCATATTTAAACTAAAAATAATCAAACAAGAGACTTTATGTGGCCTCTAGAGTCCAAAAAAATCATGCTACAAGAAATACCTACATATTATCAAAATAAACATCAATATTACCTTCCAAGCATCGCTTAACATGTCAAATTGAGATTTTGTTTGAGCGATGAGTACATATTTTCTTTGGTCGTGACAGGAGTCCAATAATCAAAGGCATCAACATTGAGGTACATATAGGGCTTGGTGATCTTGATTAAATGCTAGTTCAAATCCCTTATACATGATGGAATCCAATGGAAACATTGTAATCCCACCAATCTTGAAATTTGTTAAGTCTATTAGCCTTTGAGTGGAATTTAAAATTCTATTTTATCCATATGAAATCTAGTGAGGTTGGAATCACTCTCAAATATCCCGAAACAATTAATGGTAATGCTAAAATGATTACTTTCAGAATTTAACATTAACATTAATTACATAGAATTAGTAGGGCCCTAGGGTTGAATAATAGATTCCCCCTCTCATATATATATATATATATATATATATATATATATATATAGAACCAAATGAGATCGAGAGGATGGCATAGCTCAGGGAAACCCTATCTAGTTCAATAATGGAGGATCCCTAGCTTGAGGGGGGATCCCTAGCCGTGACTAAGACAATTGACCTCGAAGGCATGGAGGAGTTGGAGGACTTGAAACCGTACCTGGAAGATGGGGATGTTGAGGGTATAGAGGTGACAGTCATAGGTAGCGGACCCGGGGCAGGGTTTCTCCCGTTTCTTTCACAACGGAGGGTGATTTTTCATTTTTAATTTTCATCTATTGGAGGTTTTCCTGTTTTAATCTTCTCAGGAAAGCTTGGAGGTTTGTGGCATAGTCTACCAGGTGTACGTGCTAGGGTTTTGGAGAACGGTGGATCAGAACTACCTCGCTGTCAATAGGATGGATCAAACAACATGGTCAATGGCTCAGAAAGGGTGGAGGTGGATCCTAAGCTGGGTGACATGTTAGCCATGTGGGGTTTGGAGGTTATTGACCAAAATATGCTAGATTTTATTGGAATAGTTGGATTGTCCTCCTAGATCTCAGGAGGCTCGGGGAAGGAGAGGCAAGAGGGAGGTTTTTCGGTCACTGTTTTGGGAAGGGGTCATTGTTAGCCCCAGAAGGACCAACAAAAAGTCAGGAACAATCTGCATGTCATGGTAAGGTTGTTGGAAATAACCCGGTAAATGATAATACAGCTGAATGGTGTCAGCCCTTTCTTCGAACAGGGGGACTGGAGGACATTGGTCATAATTGTGTACCTTGGAATCATCAAGGGCAGGTCACAAGATTCTTGTATCTGCGAAGAGGCTCTGTGGATTTGGAGTCAAGAATAGAAGGTGTAGTGGAGGATTTGGGGGCTCACATACCTCCGATATTTCTGGGGGAGGGGGAGACAAAATTGCAGGGGTTTCTGAGGGGAAAAGGGTTGGAATGCATAACGGACTCCATCTTGGCTAAAAGGTGGGAAGACACACACTCTCAGGGAAAGGAAGAGGGGCTTGTAGCAGTGGAGAGAGTATCTGGAATAAGTGTCAGCTAGGAACCTTCTAAGGGTCCATATTATCATCCAGAAATGGTTCAGGAAGGAAACACTCTGGACCCTCCTTTGTTGCGGGCAAGGAACCTGAAAGCCCTAAGTATCAGGGAAGGGGAACGTAGAGATAAATATGTTCTAGAATTACAAGACATTGACCACGGGGAAGCAGGGCTATTGATGATTCAAGGGACTTAGATAGCCCACGGGGCCTAAGGAAGAAGGTGAAAGCGGTTAAGAGGAAGAATAAAATCCCTAATATAGTTTTGGGGATAGACATCTCGGTGGATGAGGTGATGGAGACTAAGAATCTCACCCTAGTAGGGAGAGCCAAAAAAAAGAAACTATCAACATGCTACATAAAGGAATGGGCATCAAAGGCATGGTCGGAAGTCCCCTATCCTCTTTTTGAAGTGGTAAATTTGACTAATGGTTGGTTCATGATCAAATTCAAGAGTAATGAATTAATTCAATTGGTCCTGGATAGGAACTGGGGTTTTGGGCGAGCACCCATTTTGTTCAAAAGGTGGAGTCCCCTCTTGATGTGCAGAAAGAGAAGGTAGCAGACCTTCGAATTTGGGTAAGGCTACTAGGCCTTCCACATCCCCTTTGGACTGTGAATGTATTTAGAGAGATAGGAAATGAATTAGGGAATTTTTTCTAGGCCGATATGTCCTTCCAGCAGACCAGGGAGCAGGGGATAGCTAGAATCCTAGTGCGACTAAACCCGAGAGAAGGTTTATATGAAGAAATCCAATTACACTATCGTGATTGGTCCTTTTTACAGGTGCTGGATTACAAAAAATTTCCATTCTAATGTTATATTTGTCACCAATATGGACATCTGGCAAAGGATTTGCCACTAAGAATCTGGAGAAGGAAGAAACATTACAAGGGGAAGAAAAAATTGGAGAAGGAGGATAAGGTTTCGGGGAGTAGGCCACTTTTGGATTCAACATGCAGTAATCAAGGAGGGATCCCCGCTCAGCGGATAGTGGAAGGGGATCAGGTTTTACTGATGGAAGAAGTGGATGATCAGGTTTAAGAGAAGGAGATGGAGCTCTGTCAGCCCTCGGCCGAGGATCATCTGGCGGCCTCAACAACTCCTTTGAAAGAGGGTACTGTTTCCATCCCCAATTCCTCTCTTTCTGTTACTTTTTCAGATTCTATGGCTATGTTTTGAGGGCTTGGTCCTTCCAGGCCTACACATTTTACGGAAATAAAAAATCTTGAAAACATCATAAGTGACACTTTGAACAGTATCATCACCTCCATTCCTGAACTTAACTCGGATCCGCTCCCTACACAGCTCTTGGGACCGTATACTATCAAACCAGAAGGGGAGAGAAGCCCGTATAACCTTAGACCTCGTGAAAAAAAATAAAACATGTTGAAGGTGTTTGGGGGATTGGGAACCTCTGGGGATCCTGTTCCTGGGCCAAAATTAAGGGGTCGAAAATCCAATCTATCCAAAGCACAGACGAGAGAGAAATTGGACATTGCAGATGGAAAGCATAAAATTTTAACCGAGGTTCTTAGAGCAATGAATACCTCAGAGAAGGTGAAATAATGATTATCCCATCCTTAAATTGTCGTGGGTTGGCTAGTAAACCCAAAAAAATAGCCCTTAAAGCTCTTATTCAGAAATATGAACCGGATGTAGTTATGCTCTAGGAGACTCTGGGTGTTGGTGTGGAGGTTATGCAGTCACTGGCTAATATTTTCCCAAGCTGTATTTTCCAGTGCCTTGATGCTAAAGGGAGGTCAGGAGGACTAGCCATAGGCTTTAGGGAAGGTAAACTCGGGCTTATCAACACCTAGGGTTTAGATCAGGTCCTAGCTCTAGAAGTATTTTCCCAAGGCTTCTGCTCAAAGCTCCTTTTACTTAAAATTTATGAGCCTTGTCAGGATAGAGTGCATTTCTGGAATGACCTTTGAGAAAAATCCTTCTTGGATAGTTCAAACCTCATCATCGAAGAAGACCTAAAGTTTTCTATAGGGCAGGCAAAAATGTGGGGGCCAAATTCTTGAGCTGATCCCTTGTCAGACTTCTTCTCCTCCAAATCATTGATGAAAAGATGATGGATTTAATTCCCCTTAATATGAGGCCTACCTAGCATAGAAAAAGAGTCGGAGAAGCCAAGGTAGATAAGAGGTTGGACAGATTCTTGATTAAAGAAGAGATCATAGAAACCATCCCGTTGATTAGGAAATGGATTGGAGAAGGGGGAGAATGTGATCATCACCCTATTCTCTTAGAAATCAAAGGATATAATACAAATCTAGGCTCCCCTTTCAAATTCAATCCTGGGTGGCTCAAGGAATATTCTTTCAACTCCCTCTTCAAAGAGATTTGGATTCCCTTGGGAGCTAGGGAGCACGTTAATATTGTTGGCTCCTTCCTAGAAAGTCTCAAGAATATGAAGAAAGCTACAATCGATTGGGAAAAAAAAAAGCATTGGAGGAGGAACGTGTAAAATATATTAGTGAGATTTTTTCAATTAGATATGTGAGGAAAACCCTAGCAGAGCTCTGCACCAGGCTGAACTTCATGACCTAGGGTTTGCTGGTCTCGGCGTTGGCTTCCCCAGGTATACCTCCACCCACAGACTGATAGGTTGTGACTCCACTCCTGGAAATTTTAAGGCTTAACAATCTACAACTTCATTGGGGGACAACTGCTCCCCCCATTACAGGCCAGCCTCCCACAGGGGCGGCGGCAGGGGCTGATACCATCAATCAGCACAACTCTGGCCCATCTCAAGAAACTATAGGGGCAACATCCATAGCACAGCCGAAAAATACACAAGAAACAGCATAAACGAACACTAAATCAACTACATGCATACCAAAGAACTCCAAGAAAACAATGATCGAACTCCCAACGCACCGCATCAATGGTAGAATCTGGTTCATGAAGGATCACACACTAATAGGCAGGTTCATGTACTTTTGGCCCACAAAAAAAGCTTTGAGAGGATGGATTGCTTCAAAATGGAAACCCAAAGGCCATATCGACTTAAAATTGTGCGCTAAAGGCTTCTTCAATGTGTTATTCACTTGCTCAGAAGAAAAAGATAGAATCATGGATGGGGGCCCCTACCTTTTCAATACCGCAGGTCTGAACCTCAGACCATAGACAGAGCGTTTCAACCCTGACAAACAGGACCTCTCTTGGGTATTGGTATGGATCTGGCTCTACTCTCTCCCCCAGGATTACTGGCATGAGCTGACCCTCAAAGACATTGTCAACACCCTAGGAGAGTACGTCAAGATCGCAGAGGAGACCAATATTAATCGCTATGCAGCCTATGCCCGCATATGCATCTATATGAACTTAGAAGGAATACTACCAGGAAAGGTAAGTCTGTTGCACGAAGACTTTGAATGGGCACAAACTGTAGATTACGAGAACATTCCTTTTAGATGCAAGAAGTGCCACCAACATGGGAATCTCTTTAGGGACTGTCCCCTAAACAAGAAATCTATGGTTGAAAAGGAACCCAACGAACAGGAAGCAGAAGGATTCACGAAGGTAGCAAGAAAAAAAAAGGCACAACAAGAGAGATACCTCCAATCATATCCCATGAAGCTCATCTCTTGGAACATAAGAGGGCTCAACAGCCCCACAGAGCACAGGATCATAAAGAAAAGGATTACTAAGGAACACCCTACAATATTATACATGCAAGAAACTAAATGTTATAGCTCTACTCTGGACACAATCGTCAAAAAAATTTGGAAAGGAAGCAATGCAATAGAGGTTGATTCCAACAGGGCGTCTGGAGGTCTGGCAATCATCTAGAACCCCCAAATCATCTCCTTAGAGAACTTTCACGCTAATAGACACTTCATCCAGGCAAAATTTTGCATTAATTTAAACAAAATACATGTATGTCCTGGACTCTCCTGATCTAACAATTAAATCCACTATTAAATACAAAATCCTTCTACTTAATTCTTTGCGGAAATTAAATCGCCAATTGCAAACACATGAATAAAAAATCAATTGCACATAACAAGATGTTTTTACCAAGAAATCTTAAAGCTAAAAACCCCAACTATCATATATTATGTATATCATGGATCATGAAACAATATCATACAAAGCTCTAGCTCCAAGAGCTCTCAGTACAATATACAATTGTCTCACACTGTAATTCAAAAATTGGTTCACACATGCACCAATTTACTGCCTCCTGACAGCCTGCCTCCACTGCGCAATCCCTGATAGTCAAGAACCTCTGAATGATTTTGATATGGCCAGCCTTGACTGCTCAATCCTCATAAGCATCTCCAATGTGTGTGTGGATGCATTGAATGCACCACTATAGTCACAGCTGATAGTCAAACATGCCCTTTCACCTATCTCTCAATTGGGTCTCCACTGGATCTAACATGCATGTAGTTAATAGTAGTATTTCTTCAGTTGCAAGTGAGATCACTCCATGTGAATTAATTTAATATTTAATTCACTGATCTCTCACTACTGTATCTTTAGTTACAACCAATTACAACTAGCACAACTAAGTTTAACTCACTTAACTGAGTTAAACTCACATAACTACACATCCAACTCTGTTACAACTTTGTATCACTTAGTTACAATGAATTCCACTGCATGGTCCACCAACCAACTACTTCAACTTGAAATCCACTTAGCTAACTGATTTTCCACTTCAGTTAACTAGTTCCAAGTGCTCATTGAAAATAGATAATTATTTATTATCTAATTTTTGTTAAGGGCTTAACAAAAATCGACATGCATTCTAATTTTAGACATGCATTCCATGAAACAACTTCGCACATGAATTCCAAACTTAAACGCCCATCCATCCATATAATTTTCTCAACCATCTATAAATAGATTACTACTAAAAATAGACTTTGATCAAAATTCTAAAAATAGACATATTACCTAAAAATAGCCTGTGTGGGCCCCACCTAGTGTAGGTGCTTATTTTTTCACAAGGATCAAGGATGATGTTTCCGGATGCCAATTTCACTATTTCCTGTTTCAATATTCAACACTCCCTCTCAAAAATAAAGGAATGTCTTTGCATGCGACATGCAACTCCATGCATTCGCCCTGCAACCTTTGCATGCAACACTTCCGAAACCGAATAGCCTCCAAACAACTGAATCAGTATAATGCATCTTTCATCAAAGTCTTCTAACTTCTACTTAGCTATTGCACATGTCTTCAGGAACACTACGCTGTTGAACTCTGCACCCATGCACTCTGCACTTGCTGTCAACTCTGATTCGTGCTCCAGTATCTGACACTGTCACTTTGATCTGACTGCATCAATCCAACTGATCCTGCTACTGCTGCTCTCTGGGCTCCTCGTAGCCAAGTTCGATTCATGAGATCCACACTATCTCAATGAATTCTTCCCAGAAATCTCTTCTTGGGATTACTCATGCATGTCGCCCCACCTCTCACCTCGTGGTATATCCGCATGCACTCCCTCTGCCCATCAGGCACAAAATTTCTCTGCATGAGTGGTTTCTCCCACTCCATGATCCTCATCTTATGGCTACTCCACATCTCAAGGTTCACTCTTACCCGCATGCAAATCCTTCTCCCTCTCAAATGTCAATTGTATGGCTTTCTCACACTTCCCAACAGTAGGAAGCTCAATAGAAATCCCATCTACTTCAAGTCTATAGAGATTATTCACACAAATCCAAATCTTCTTGGCTTGCCTTGTTGCTTTGTGTTGCAAGAAAAATTTTCCTTCACTAAAGACAACATCATAGCCTCTATCCTCTAACATTGTGACTGAGATTAAATTTTTCTTCAAACAAGGAACATGCATAACATCTTTTAAATGAAAGAGTTTACCTGACGCCCTCTAAAAGGTAATGGTACCAATGTCTGATCCAAGTGGATATTTGTGGCCACCCGCCTATTCCACTTGGGGCCCCACCATTTTCTCTTTTAGTTTTTCAGTTTCGGCACAACTTACTATTTTTAGTATTTTTTCGGGTCCTGAACTTTCGGAGCCGTTTTGAGACCCTAAACGACGTTTTTTGGGCATCGTTTGTCCAGCTAATATGATTCCATTCTAGAATTTATATTCGTGGCAAAAGTTTTAGTTCTCAGATAGATATTTCTAACGATGTATCATGTGCGTCAAATGGAGATAGTTATCTAAAGTTACGTCCCTGGGAAGTTGAAACACCAATTTACCCAAACGAGGCCAATAGTTTTGGTGCTTCATCTCCTAGGGTTAGGTTTTTAGACATTTATGGTTTTTCATTGTTTATAAATAATAAATAGGCCCTCGAGCCTCATTGTAACTCAGTTCAGAGGCCTGTATCTGCCACATTCCTTCTCAGAGATAAGCTACTAGCGCCCTAGCTAGTTTATTTCCATTCTGTCTGTAAGCAAATTTCAGTTCTTTGATATTAATGAAATAAAGTGTTATTTCCGCTGAATCTTTGTATTTATGGTTATATGTGTATTCTGTTGTGTTCCTACATAAATATGGATCAGTGGTATCAGAGGGGTCTTCTTTTTCTCGATCCTTCTTTACATGTCCCGAACGAGGTCGGGGTATAAGGAGTTAGGGCTCGATTTGGTGGAACCTTTGCAAGATTAGACTTGCAAACCCCAACGGACGTCCATGGGGGATGAAAAGAAAGATGAGGGAGTAGGAGATCCTATCAAAATATTGCTCAAGGAGGCCCTTGAAAAACAAAGGAACGCGATGATGGATAACTTTGCCCAGATCCTTCAACGACTACCCACCGGCGGCGCATCTGCATCCAGCAGCCACTCTGGAGGTGTGACTCCCTTTAAGGTACAAGTAAAATTTGACATTCCCATATTTGAGGGTCAAATATATGTAGATGTCGTAGATAGATGGTTGAATCTATTAGAAGGATATTTCTCAGTTCATGACTTTTTCGATCGGGAGAAGATTATTTTTACACTCCTCAAAGCTACCCCCCATGTCAAGGATTGGTGGGAAAACTACTGTGAGAAAAAGGACGAGACATAACCCTTTCTATTCTCAACCCTACCCACTTGGAATTCTTTCCAAGATGCCATCAAGGAACAATACTATCCCATGGGGAGCTATGAGGACAAATACATATAATGGACCACGCTACGGCAACAAAGGGATCAAGTTGTGCATGAGCTGATGAATCTATTCCATACCCTAAGCACAAAGTTGGGTATCAAAGATTCATAGAAACATTTGGTGCTAAAGTATCACAATTTTTTACATAAATACATTAAGGAGGAGCTGGAGTTCCTCGACATCTCCTCACTTGGTACGGCATACTGGTATGCTACCAAGATTAAGCAGAAATTCAAACAGAAGAAGCGAGACTTTGGATCTACGAATCAAAATCAAGGGAAAGGTGCCCCCAAACTGCAGAACGAAGGAAAAAGCCAAGGTATGGTGGCCCAAGACAACCTACCAAAGCCACAAGCAAAGAACAACACCGCGAAGCCAAAGAAGGAAACGGGAAAGTGGTGTGAGTTCCATAAGAGCTCCACTCACAACACAAGTGAGTGTCGGGCCAGCAGTCGCTGGTGGCTAAGATGAGGGATTCTGAATCAGATGCATGCTATGACTCTGAATCAGAACCTGACAAGGGGAATGAAAAAGGGAAGTATATTATTGATGCGGAGCCCAATGCCACTGTTGCCATTGCAAAGATCCAGGAGGAACCAGAAGATCCAGAGGAGGCAGAGCGTCTCTTCCACTCCCATATGTGCGTAAAGGGTTCTTCGTTACAGTTCATTGTCAACAATGGGAGCCAAAATAACCTCATTTTAGCAGATGTCATGAAGCAGTTGGGCTTCTCGACCACAGTGCACCCACAACCATACACCATCGGGTGGCTTCACCAAGGAGGGGATCTCTGTGTCAGCCAACAGTGCTGCCTTCCCTATAGCATCAAACCCTTCATGGATGAGGTATTGTGTGACACTGCTCCCATTGATGTTTCTGATGTATTATTAGGCCAACCATACTTGTGGAAGCGACATGCTGTGTATGAGTCCCAGCCTCATGATGTTATTGTTACTTTGGGAAATAAGTTGTATAGGATACCAGAGGTACCATCACCTCCCACTATCTCTTTGGTTACTGCAAAACAAAGAAGTAAGCTCATTTTCCGAACGAGGAAATTTTTTTTCCTGATGATCTGCCTCCAGGGAAAGAAGAAGACTGTGGCCACGACCTCCAGACATGGCTCCTCTACACGACAAAAAAAAATGGACAAGGTTGTGGAGGAGTATGGGGACATCTTCACCTCACCCACAGCGGTGCCTCTGCACTGTCAGGTCAAGCACCCCATTGACTTGACCCCAGGTGCGTCGTTACCCAATGGACCAATCTATAGGCGCTCTGTTATGGAGAATGATGAAATCAAGCAGCAGATTTAGGAGCTACTGCAGAAAGGTCACATCCGTCCAAGTTCATCGCCTTGTGGGAGCCCGAATGTGTTGGTACAGAAGAAGGATGGGACTTGGAGACTCTGTATTGAATATTGGGTGTTGAACAAGATCATTGTCCAGCATAGGTACCCGATCCTATAGATTGATGACCTTCTGAACAAACTCAAATGGGTAAAATATTTTAGCAAGATCGACTTGAAGTCTGGGTATCACCAGGTACCAATTGAACCCTATGATGTGTGGAAGACTGCCTTCAAAGCTAAGGAGGGAATTTTTGAATGGCTCGTCATGCCTTTCAGGTTGACGAATGCTCCCGTAACCTTCATGAGGTTGATGGATGACATCTTGCATCCATTCACCAACTCATTTGTAGTGGTGTACTTGGATGACATTCTGATCTTCAGCCGGACTTGGGAAGAGCACCTCCACCACATCTGAGAATTCCTCCAAACACTACAACAACACAAGTTGTGTGCCAATTTGGCTAAGTGCACTTTTGGCATAACCCAGGTTCAATTTCTGGGATACATTATTAATGAAAGGGGGGTGCATGTGGATCCATCCAAGATCCAAGTCATTCGGGATTGGCCAGCCCCAACTACTCTATCAGAGCTTCGCAGCTTTCTGGGTCTTGTTAATTTCTATCGCAGGTTCGTGTTGGGATTCTCTCATATCACTTGGCCCTTGAGTCAAGTCACCAAGGGAGGAGCGAAAGAAAAATGATTTTGGTTGGAATCTCAACAGAAAGCGTTCATAGAATTGAAACATCACCTATGTTCTGCCCCAGTGCTCACATTATTAGACTTGAAACAATTATTTGAGATCGAGATAGATGCCTCTGACTATCCTATTGGAGCAGTTCTTACTCAACAGGGGCATCTAGTGGCATATCAGAGTGAGACATTGTCTGACACAGTTCGAAAGTATCCCACTTATGACAAAGAAATGTTTTCCGTTATGCAGGCTTGTCGACAATGGAAGCATTACATTTTGGGGAAGGAGACAATCATCCACACAAACCACCGACCACTGCAGTTCATACAGACACATGGGAAGTTGCATAATGATTACCATCATAAGTGGTCCACATACCTGCAAAAATTTCATTTGAACATCAAGTACAAGAATGGTAGCACCAATAATGTTGCAGAATGCCTCAGCCGACCACCAATTGTGGCCATAACCACCATTCTTAACTCTTGTGGGCACGAGATTTCTGATTGGATGCTTCTCTACAAGAGTGATCCATAATTCAGCCACACATACAAGGCACTCTTGGGGGGTACACAAGTTCCAAATTTTTACCTCCACGATGCACTGTTATGTCACTTAGGACACCTTTGTGTTCCTTCAAGCGAGCGTGCCAAGATGATATGGGAAGCACACTACAGTCGATTCACTAGGCATTTTGGGGTCGAGAAAATAGTGGCAGTACTGCAAAAGTATTTCTATTGGCCAAACCTTCGACAGGATGTCGGAAAGTACATCAGATCCTACACTGCTTGCACCATTGCCAAATCGACCATCAAGAAGCAAGGGATCTATACTCCGCTACCTACCCCAAGTCGACCTTGGGAATCCATCTCCATGGATTACATGTCAGGAATTCCTTCTACTAATCATGGAAACGACTGTGTTTTCATGGTTGTCGAAAGATTCTCGAAGATGGCCATTATGGAGGCTTGCAAGAAGAATATCACAGCAGAAGCCACTACTAAACTCTTCTTTGAATGAGTGTGGGTGCACTTTGGGATCCCATAGTATATCATATCATATCATGATAGCAGGTTCCTTAGCACATTTTGGTCCAGCCTCTGGTCAATGTTGGACACCAAGCTCACCAAGTCCACAGCTTTCCATCCCCAAACTGATGGCCAGACAAAGGTTGTAAACAGGATGATTGTACACATTTTTCGCATGTACAATTCAAAGCATCCACGCACATGGGATGAGAGCATCCCCTATGTACAACACAGTTATAACCGGGCTCTCCACAGCTCAACTGGCCACAGCCCCTTTCAGGTAGGCTTGGGATTCCAACCACTATGTCCCATTGACGTAGCCATGCCATTTGTGGCTACTCGAGCCGATTTGGCTCATGTCCAGTTTGAAGCTGACAAAGCAAAAAAATTCATCGAGAACATTCAACACATCCGCCAACAGGTTCATGACATATTGGAAAGATCTAATGCTAAGTACAAGAAACGACATGATCAACATCAGGTGCCACACAACTTCCAGGTGGGCAAAAAAGTGTGGCTACATTTGCAGAAGGAGCGCCTCACTAGATCCCACTGCAAGCTTCGCCCACTCCGATATGGGCCGTACACCATCACCAAGGCTGTAGGGAACAATGCCTTCGAGCTCAGTATTCCACCATTCCTTTGTCTGCACCCAGTATTCAATGTAGACCGCCTTCGTCCCTACTTCCCACCTCTACTTGACACCTCTGACATTGCAGAAGAACTCACACCAAAAGAGTTAAACCCAGATTGCATGGAACAGGCCACCACAGATTGTATCATGGACATGCAAATCAAGAACACTTTCCAACAGAAGATCCAACTGTATCGGGTTGTCAAAGCTGGCCAACATCTGCACCAAGGCAAGTGGTTCACCAGGGACCAAGTTTAGTAGAAGTTTCCTCATCTCATGGAGGAACTCAAAGTAATGGGGAACATTGCTTCCTAAGGGGAGAGGAATGATCTAGGTGTATATTGGTGGCCACCTGCCTATTCCACATGGGGCCCCACCATTGTCTCTTTCAGATTTTCAGTTTCGGCACAACTTACTATTTTTAGCAGTTTTTCGAGTCCTGAACTTCCAGAACGATTTTGAGGCCCTAAACGACGTTTTTTGGGTGTCGTTTGTCTGGAAAATATGATTTAGTTTTAAAATCAATATTTATAGCAATAGTTTTAGTCCTCGGATAGATATTTCTAACGATATATCATATTCATCAAACGGAGATAGTATGCCAAAGTTACGTCCCCGGGAAGTTGAAACACCAATTTACACAAACGGGACCCATAGTTTTGGCGCTTCATCTCCTAGGGTTAGGTTTTTGGACGTTTAGGATTTTCCATTATTTCTAAATAATAAATAGGCCCTCAAACCTCATTATAACTTAGTTCAGAGGCCTATAGCTGCCACACCTATTCTTAGAGATAAGCTACAAGCGCCTTAGCTAGTTTATTTCCATTTTGTCTGTAAGCAAATTTTAGTTCTTTGATATTAATGAAATGAAGTGTTATTTCCGCTGCATCTTTGTATTTATGATTATATGTGTATTCTGTTTTATTCCTGCATAAATTCGGATCAATGTCGGTCGCACTGTATCGTCCATCGTCGCCCAACTCAATATGCATCTGGAGATATTTCTCCTCCAAGTCACTGAAAATTTTATCATCTCCCGTCATGTAAAAGGAAGCACCACTATCAAAGTACCACCCCGATCCCAATGCACTAGACACCATGCATACGATCAATGAGAATTCAATCTCAAATTACAATGCAAGAACCTCACTAGCTGCAGCTCCAGCAGCCATCTTGTTCTTCTTCTTATGTGGAAAATTTGTGGCAATATGTCCATACTCGTGACAGTGAAAACACTTCACTTTGGACATGTTGTGCTCCTTTCCATCTTCACCGACCTCAGATTTAGAATGGAATTTCTTCCTCTTCCCCTTCTTCACCTTGGCAGCCAAAGCACAATCCTCTTCATCATCATGCATTGATGAAGAGCCATCTCTGGTGTTCCGTCTGAACTCGGCTCCTGCACTAGATCCGACCATAGTCATTCCCAATCTGACAATTTTTCCCATCAGTTGAAAGAGTCCTAATAGCTGTGCCAACTCTTAGGATGTCCCAAGAGAGACAAGCTCACCAAATCATCATCAGCAACACTTACTCCTACACTCCCAAGCTCATCCCTACATGGGACAAACTTTGTTAAGTATACCGGAATAGTGTCATTCTTCTCCATCTTGATTTTTCTGAGTATATCCTTGAGTGCCAATTTCCTATAGTCATTTTTTCTTTGGAAAAGATCTATCAAAGTCTTCCACATTGAAAATGGAGTGGCTTTCCCATGAAGGATTGAGACAATATGGTCTTTCACACCTTCCAACAGAATCCTCCTCGCCCTTGCTACTTTCTTTTTCCATGCATCAAGTAATGCAGCATATGTCGAAGTAAGTGTTGGGCCAGAATTAAGGTATGTTTTCACCCTATAATCACTTTGAATTATGGCACAATATTAGGAATTCTTCCTCATTTTGACAGTAAAGAAAGAAAATATTTATGGAAATCAGAGCAATTGAGCTAACGAAAAAAGGGAACGTTTCTATAACAGAAATTTGACTTATTGTATCTCCATATGCAGGAAGAAGAGCAGCTGAACCAATGGAAAAAGGAAGACACATGACAAACACAAATGTATGAGTCGGCAGAAGGCAAAGAGATGGATTCAAGCTCGAAGACTCAAAAGATAGCCACGCACAGCGGCTGTCATTTGGAGAACATTATCTCATTACATGGAAATTCCTTTAAAAGGGCCAGGGACGAACTAGATAGGGAGTCGAATAGGAATTTTCCCTCTGTAATTAGCGCATCAAGACAGAGTTGTCATATTGTATTCCTGTATTATATTTTGAGTTTTGATGTTTTGAATAATTACCTTTTGAGGTTTTCATCGCGTTAAAACTTCTAGTGGTCTGGGCCCAACCCCTGGTAGTTTCCTTGCCAAATTCTATGCTGTGCATTTAGTTACAGAATCCATGTCCATTTATCTGATGCGGTTGTAAAATAATTTTCCACTCAATGAAGTTACAGTTTTCCTTCCTTCAGAATAGTTTAGCATTTGTACTTCTTGATTCAGAATCATCGCATTTTGTATCTTCTGGTTTGTATAATAATGCTTCACAACTGTTAGACATTTCCAATCTATTTACAATTGTAGGATAATTACCGATCAATGATTACTTTTCTGTGTGGATCAAATCATCCTTTCAACACAGTGAGGTGTCCAATTGTTGATTAATGTTGATTAGTCAGTTTACAAAGAGAATTCCATTGCAAAATTATATAAGTAAGTGTTTTTTCTTTCATTAAGATTGCTTTCATTTCGATTGTTGTTCAATTCATCAAGATTGATGTTCAAACCTTCATTATGCTGCTCAACCATAGGTTTCTCTTTTCTAAGCTAGACAGAATAATTAGCTATAATATATCAAACCATTCCCCTTTAAGTTGATTGAGTTCAGAAGATTAGATAATCCTTTCTCATAATCAGCATAGAGTAACTATCAGTTGATCTCACTTGCATATATTGTGCTAGCACTCTTGAAATAAGAAGACTTACCTCGTGTTGATAATTAAATGAGAAGCACTAAGGTTGCCTATAATAAGCCACCTCTGTGAAACCAACATTTTTGGTGCTGTTTCCGGGGAGAGTGTTAAAAGTGATATCCTTTATTCATCTTTCTCCATTGCTGTGAAGAATTGGGTATTAAAAACGAGAGGTAAGAACCTGCGTGCTGGCAAGCAAAATGCTTGCTCTCTAGCCCGCTTCTCAGCAAAAATTTTCAAAGACCATTTGAATAGGTACTCTTGTTTTATGACTGGGAAGAAAAAGATAGAAACAATTCGAAATAACTCTAAAAAATCCTCACAATCCCAAGGAATGGTGATCCTTGGAAGGAAAACATATATAGACGAAATCATTAAGAAAGTTGAATCTCAAGCATCCATAAGACCTAGAACTATTTCCATTCAAAGTCCTATCACGCTCCCTCAAGCTACAACCTCAACATCTGTAGCCCACGCCGAGATTCACAGTGAAACAGAAGGATTTGAGCGAAGCCTTCAAACTGCTGATCATATAGGCACTGACCCTTAGAGAGAGGGAGGTCCTTGCAATTTACAAGAAGGGGAAGGAGAAACTAGCAACATAATTCAAATATAAGCTCCTAAACCTAAATCACCTGAAAGAGTGGTCGAGACAGAGGTACTCAAGATCCCAGATCAGGGAAGCGCTTTAAAGCCTCCACTGCATTCACCTCCCAAACCCCCCTGGATCACTCCTCCAGAACAAGAAATCATTAGAGATTTCTGGCATGTATTCGATAAAATGGCCAATAAACAAAATCAGAATCATAGGCAGACAACAACATTGGAATACCCCATCATTGATCATGTTGCAAACTCCCCTATGAAAGCCATTCCCTTGCATAAAATTCCCACCTTCCATGGTTTGACTATGGAATATCCTGATGCATTCCTATTTGAATTTGATGTCTTCTGTAGGGGGTATAACTACACCACTGATCCTCAGAAGCTGAAACTATTTCCCTCTACCTTAAAAGGAACATCACTACGCTGGTTCATGGGACTAGGTGGGGGAACCATCAATCATTGGGATGAAATGAAGAACATTTTCCTCAACAAATATCAAGACTATTACCGAACCCGAGACCTAAAATATGAAATCTTCAATATGTCTACAAAAGACAATGAAACATTAGAAGAGTACGTAAAAAGATTTCAGTACAATTTATAAATATCCCCATATACCACACTATCCAAGGACATTTTAAAAGCTACGAAGATTAAAGGAATGAAGGAAGAATGGGTTGAAACGATTAACATAATGGGGAAAGGAGATATTTACCAGGAAGAATATGATGAGATTGTTTCCTTGTGTATTAGATGCTCTCAAGGTAGTGTGTGCAATAGGCCAATTGGGTGTGATTCTATGAAAAAATATCTTAAACAGTCCAATGGCAACGTAACTAGAGCAGAGTTTGGAAATCTGTTAGAAAATTTCAAAACTGACATCTTAGGTACCTTGAAAACACAGCTTGACGTTTTACAAGCCATGCAGAAACAAGAAATAGCAGAACAAAACCTGGCCATATTTTTCCCACGATGTCGAAAGAAGCACATCCAAAGGGAATGCCCTTTAGGCATGGTTCAGACTTGTGCCATCTACACTAAGGATCATACCACAGACCAATGTCCTTCACTTCCCGGGCTGAAAGCAGTTTACAAGGAAGTAGAGGAAGAAACATAACTAGTCTACCTAATGAATCAACGTCGACAATGGTAGGCATGACCAGGTATGCCAGAAGACCTGCCTCAGTTCTTCTCATCACCGTAGTTTAACTAGCAAAACCCCACAACAGCTTGGAAAAATAAAAACCCTTTTTGTACTTGGCCAAACCAGTCATTTCCTATACCACCCTAGCCTACCCAACCATCATTAGGGAACAATTGGCCAAGCTTTCCTTGTTCTCCCCCTTATTGGCAAAATGTTCCATATCAAGCCCAATGGCCAAACCCTCCTCCTCAAAACACTAATTGGAATTGGCAGTGATCCCTGGGAATGACCAACCTACCAATGGGGGCAGGAACTCAAAATCAAACTATGTTGCCAAGTCCATACCCAGTTCAGAATAACTCGCAGCCTGTCATATGCCCCCAATTACTAGCCCAACCCAATCCTAATCCCAAGAATAGACTATTTCAACTAATTCATATCATAGAAAATACAAATTCTGGAAACGAACTAAGGTCGAGATCAGGACGTACTATCTTACCTGTAGAAGCCATGACTCCACATCAATCCTGAATTGAGGCTTCAACTAAACCTAGCCAAGAAAATATAATAGGGAAAGAGGTAGGAAAAGATAAAGAAATGATTGACCAGCAGGGACCTGAAAAACTTAGGATATCTCTGCCTCCATTCCCTGAAAGGTTAAATATACCCAGACCGATAATCTCTCTAGACTTTGACATCTTGGGGGAGTTGAGAAACCTCTGTATCAAAATTCCTCTCCTCCAGGCCATCCAAGACATTCCCATCTATGCAAAGACAATTAAATAAATATGTGGGAAAAATCAAGTAACAAAACAAAGGTTGCACCCACCGTTCATGTGGTAGGGGCGCTATCTAATTTGTTACTGGGTAAGGAACCACCTATGAAATATGAAGACCCAGTAAATCCCATTGTGACTGTACAAATCTCGAGCCACTCATTTCCAAACACATTGGTCAATTTAGGGGTAGCCATTAACATCCAAACTATGGGGGCCTGCGAAAGGCTGGGCATATCAGCTTTAGAACCTACGGCTACACTAGTAGAACTGGTTGACAGTTCTGTTATCAGACCAGAAGGAATAGTGTAAAAAATCCTGGTCTCTGTGGAATCATGGGAATATCCAGCTGATTTTCTAGTTATTAATCCAAAGAACAGGATGGACGAGCACCCGTTGATTCTTGGGCGACCTTGGTTGGCCACATAGGATGTCGAACAGGCAGCATGACTATCACTAGAGGGGATTCTATAAAAAATATCATTATTTATATGCCTACCATACCAAGCTTACCAACGGTGAAAATTCACAAGCATCCATGTACATACTAGGAACAAAACATTTGTTCACCCTTGAAACTAGTGGAAGCTCTTGAATTTAAGGATCAAACTAAAGACGACATAATCAATAATTTTATGAGTCAGCCACCTACATCTAGAAATTTAAAATGTCAAATGTTGAAAACAGTCCTTGAAGACGAAGCTCAAAAGGATCCCGTGACAAACCTTGAGGATCAATACATTCCCACAACTGTTGTACATAACAACATAACTATTGAAATTGAGCTAGGGAAGATTCTAAATATTAATGGCAATTTGGATGATGACCAAAAACAAGAGCTCATAAAATTCCTTCGAAAGTATCAAGGGGCATTTTCTTGGGATTACCCAGACATGAAGGGTTTAGACCCTCAGCTATGCACTCATCACATTTATACCGAGAAGGAAATCCATCCCATTAGGTAACCCCAGTGACGGATAAACCTGCACTTAAAAGAGATTGTAAAAGAGGAACTATAAAAGCTATTCGATGTGAATTTCATTATCCTATTTCAGACAGAAAATGGGTCTCCCCTCTGGTAGTCATCCCTAAAAAGAATGGGAAATGGAGAATTTGCGTAGATTACAGAGAATTGAATAAAGCAACACAAAAAGATCACTTCCCCCTCCCCTTCATTGACCAGGTCCTGGATACATTGGCAGGGAAACGGTTCTTCTCCTTCCTTGATGGGTTCAATGGTTAAAATCAAATCCAAATAGCTCCCGAAGATCAGGATAAGACAACCTTTACTTGCCCATGGGGTACTTTTTCTTACAGAGTTTTACCATTTGGCTTATGCAATGCCCCAACCACATTTCAAAGGGCCATAATAATAATTTTCTTTGACTTAATAAGTGAGGGGCTGGAAATCTATATGGATGACTTCACACCATATGGAGAGGACTTTGATCAAGCTCTAGAAACGTTAGAAAAGGTGTTAGAACGATGTATTGCTACTAGGTTATGTCTAAGCAATGAAAAATGTCACATGATTATGACTGAGGGGGTGATCCTAGGTCACTACATTTCGGCAGCTGGAATACAGGTAGATCTAGCTAAGATATAAGTAATCCTTCTATTAGCCACACCTTGTACACAGACATAGGTACACAGTTTTTTGGGATATGCAGGATATTATCACAGATTTATAAAGAATTTCTCACAAATAGCTGCACCTTTATATGCATTAACTGGAAATGTCGAATTCCATTGGACTGACAATGTGACACCGTTTTTGCAGATTTGAAGAAACTGGTCTTGACAACACCGATTCTACGAGGACCTAACTAGAAACTGCCTTTTCGCATCTCTTCATATGCATCCGATACAGCAATAGGAGCAGTCCTTGGCCAAGAAGAAGACATAAAACCTTATGCCATTTATTATATCAACAAAAACCTCACTCCTTCCGAATTAAATTATACCCTGACTAAAAAGGAGTTCCTAGCTGTCATTTATGCTATTAATAAATTTAGGCACTATATAACTGGGTATCAAGTATTCTTGTATACTGATCACTCTGCCATTAGATATTTAGCCAATAAACCAATCACAAATGGGAGAGTAACTCTTGATTGCTGTTATTGCAAGAATTCGATATAACAATCAAAGATCGTCCAGGAAAAGAAAACATAGTCGCAGACTTCCTGTCCAGGGTTCCAAAGTCAGATGAAACCCTAGCAGTTGATGATCAGTTCCCTGATGAACATATGTTTGTTGTAACAGTAAAAACACCATGGTATGCATACGTGGCAAATTACCTAGCAGTAGGGAAGCTGCCCAGACATTTAACATCAAGAGAAGAGAAATTTATTCTACAACGCAGTGCAAGATTCTCTTGGATCGGTGGATACCTCTTCCATACAAGGGCCGACATGCACATACATAGATGCATAAGAGAAGACAAAATCTATGACATATTACGAGCCTGTCACGATGAACCTTGTGGCGGCCATTTCGCAGAATGCAGAACAGGGCATAAAGTGTTAAAATTAGGCTACTATTGGCCTACAATTTTCAAAGACGCAAAAAATATGTCCAGGCCTGTGATAGCTGCTAGAGAATGGGCCGCCTAGGCCAAGTTGATGAAATGTTGTTACAACCACAATTGGTGGTAGAATCATTCGAACGATGGGCACTAGACTTCGTTGGACCATTCAACCCGCCATCAAACCAGAAAGTCTACATGTTAGTTGCCACAGATTATGTAACTAAATGGGTAGAAGTAGTGGCCTTTTCAAGAGCCACGAAAGAAGCGGTGATAATTTTCTTTTCGAGCTATTTGTCTGATACGGTCTGCCACGAGAAGTGATAACCGATGGAGGAGCACAATTCATAGGTAATAAAATTATAGCCACCCTAAGGAATCACCATATCATCCATAGAGTTATGTCTCCTTACCACCCATAGGAAAATGGGCAAGTCGAAAGCACCAACAAAGTCCTGGAGACAATCCTTACCAAAACGGTATCAGCACATCGCTGGGACTGGGCCACTAGACTACTAGAAGCCTTATGGGCTTATTAGACAACCTGGAGAAACACCACTGGATATTCACCATATTAGCTAGTATTTGGGAGAGAACCTATCTTCCCTATTGAATTTGAAATCAAAACTCTGAGAACAGCCTAGGAAGTAGGGTTGGACTTAACGGAAGCCCAAGCTAGAAGACTCCAACAAATAAATGAACTAGACGAAATACGACTGCTAGCCCTGCAACGCACAACGATAATCCAACAACAGCAAGCTAAGTGGCATGACAACCCTATCAATAAGAAGGTATTTCAAAAAGAATATTGGGCACTCCTTTATGACTCTAGATTCCAATATTTTCCAGGTAAATTAAAAACAAGGTGGCTCGGTCCATACGAGATTCAAGAAGTACATAACAATGGCACACTACCCTTGACCACCATAGATGGGTCTGGTTCAACATTTAGAGTCAACGGGCACAGAGTACGCCTCTATCAGAAACCTCTCACGAAAGAATCTTTTTTCCAATAGGTATGAAACGATCCCACCATCCAAGTTGTGGCACAAAGGGGTGATAGCCTTACAAACTCAAGTACATGAGAAGTTTGCTACCATCATTTGTAAATAATGTATATAAGTTCTTTACTTTGTTGTACATTCTTCGTACTCGCAATTTTTCTCCTCTCATATTCTTGAGAGTTGTGTTTTTTTGTTTCTTGCTGTTCAATCCCTAAACGGCTACTATTTAATCCAATTGAATAGATGCTGCTCAAACGGATTGAACAACCGTGTTTTTTTTTTTTTTTTTTTTTTTTGATTCTCGAACGGGTATTGTTCAATCATCAAATGGTTGTTGTTCAATCGTTGAACAACTGCTGTTCAACCGGATTGAATAGCCGTATGTTTCAATTTTTCTCGTTGTTCAGTCATTGAACGGCTGTTGTTCAATCCAATTGAACAACTGTTGTTCAATCGGATCGAACAACCGTGAGTTGCGTTTTTTGTTTCTCGTTGTTCAATCATCGAATGGATGTTGTTCAATTATCGAACAACTGCTGTTCAACCGGATTGAACAGTCATGTCTTTGTATTTTTTATTTTTCTCTTTCCCGCTGTTCAATTCTCAAACGGCTGTTGTTCAATTCTTGAACGGCTGCTATTCAACCGGATTGAACAGCCATGTTTTTTCATTTTTATTTTTCCTGTTGTTTAATTCTTGAATGACTGTTGTTCAATTCTTGAATGACTGTTTTTCAACCAGATTGAACAACCGTTTTTTTGCATTTTTATTTTTCCCGTTGTTCAATTCTCGAATGGCTGTTGTTCAATCTTCGAATGACTGCCATTCAACTGGATTGAACAGTCGTGTTTTGCGTTTTTATTTTTCACTGTTCAATTCTGGAACAACTGCTGTTCAATTCTGGAACAACTGTTGTTCGACCGGATTGAACAGCCAAGTTTCGCGTTTTTCTCCCTGTCGTTCAAACTTTCCAAACAGTCGCTATTCAATCCAATTAAACAACTACTATTCAAATTGAATAACATTGTTTTTACATCCTATTATTCCCTTTATCCATCACCCCTTCCCTAATCTGCAACCGAGCTATAAAGGCAACTATGAGCAGGGAATGGCCGTAGAAGAAAAAGAGGGAAACATTAAAATTACCAATATGATGATTCTTTGGCACCATAATCCTTAAACAGGAAGCTGACATTGTACATACATGAAATGAAAGGCTAAGTCCTCCCTAGTTCAAATATGTTATCATAAAATACATGACCTTATGATGGTATATATTTATGCACTATTCGAGTAATATTTTTTTCCAATATGAAGAAATGGGAATAAGGGGTATTAATTGTATTGGCATTTTTTTTTCACTTTTCTCACCATCCCTAATTCTTAAGGAGTTAATGAGTCCCCCTCCATGTATAAAGACACATCCATATGCATTCATACAAATTTTTAAAAGAGGATAGGGGGTCTCATCATGAGCCAGCCTACCATGATCATAAGGATTTAACAAGTGATATGCCCACAATGGCCACCACACTAGGGTAATGACCTTCTCATCTGCTTGAAGGACAGGAGGTCTCATCATGAGCCGGAATGATCACTATGTTACAATCCTAGTGAATGGCACTGTGACTATCTGGTTATCACACCAGCACAGTGACCTCCTTATAAATCAAAATGATATGATTCAAAAAGAAGTACTATGCTTACATGCAAATTTTTAAGAGAGGATAGGGGGTTTCATCACGAGCCAGCCTATCACGTTCATAAGAGCTTAGCAAGTGACATGCCCACAATGGCCACCACACCAGGTTAATGACCTTCTTATCTGTTTGAAGGACTAGAGGTCTCATCACAAGCCGACCTGATCACCTTGCTACAACTCTGGTGAGTGGCACTATGGTTATCTGGCTATCATACCAGCATGGTGATCTCTCCACAAAATTGGCAGAATAACTATTTTTACATAAGGATTCTGGCTCATTCTTTTGGGTTAAAATAGAAACCCTGTCGAGGCTATGAATGCCTGCTGGTAGCAGTGGCTTTACTTATGGTATAAAAGTATGTTTCATCAAATAGCCAATTACTCTTATATATACTTTATCTTCCATTCTTCTTCCATAAGCTATTACTCGAATTAGTGATAATTATAATCTACCACATGAATAACTAACAGAGATATGCTTACATATTTGGACCCCGGGATGACAGCACCAATCATCACCTGTCTCAGTCTTGCTTCCATCATAACTTTTCATTGAAGAAAGACATCATATCATAATAATAGTTATACTATTCCCTCTCCCTTTCCGGTCACTTCCGCACAAGATGTAATTATGGCAAAACTTCCAAATCTGACCTTTACACTGTGTATGCTAGTAATTACTCAACCCCCTGAAGCTTGAAAGCCAATACCTTCTCCTTCACGTATAGGTCATTATTACCAAATCCTGACATCCCCCTGTTCGCATTCATGATTGGCCAAATCCCTTTTGTACTTGAGGACGTGGGCGCCCTTTCTTCGATGGAGGGGGTGTAATTAGTCTTAAATTGGCAAGCATGCAAAATTTCTGCACAAATCTCGTTAGACACAGCGATAAGACTAGAGGAATATTGCAATTAAGGCATGAAGTTACCTACTTAGAACCGCAATTTCTCTTTCGCCTGCATACAAAATTCAGTCAAAACAATAGAGCTGAGAGAGAATACAAGTAGAAGAAGAGACCCAGGAAAGCACACCATCTATGGGAGGAAATTCCCTTCGGAATGAGCCTGTAAACTTTCCAATTTCAGATACAGCTAGCGCCATCCTCCAGCAAGTCGGCTGGCTGACATACGTACACCAATTACAGGGATTTGATACAGAAATTGCAATTGAGTTTCTGCAAAATCTGCAAAAAGGTCATACCAAAATCAAGGGTCAAATTATACCAATCACAGAGGAAATTATTGTTGGAGTCTCCAGAATACCAGCAGAAGGAGAAAGATGGATAGAGAGACATCTCCTCCTAAGAGAGGTAGTAGCAGCATATCAGGATCCGGAGGAGCCATTGGATCGAAAAGGTAAAGGGATTAATCCTACCTCTCTACACCAACCACGGCAGGAACTGACAACGTTCATCCAAAGGTTCATTACATGTGACAAACGTCAGGACGTGGTAAAACCTCGCCAACTTAAACTCTTAGCTGTACTTAAGAAAAAGATTTCAATTAATTTTCCTACTTTCTTAAATTCCATATTGCATGATACTTCTGTTCGATTAAGAAGAGCCAAAAATCCCCAAGCAGTAGTCAGTCACCATGGGTTAATTAAACTAGTCATCATACATGAGTTGGATAAGCAACAGATAGCCTGGGACAATTTTGTTAACCCTGCTGCACAGGAACCTGAAATAAACCTTGGTGAAATCGAAATTGAGCTTCCTAGGGTAAACATACCTAGAAGAAAAAGGACCCAAACTGCAACCTCATAACCAAGTAGGCAAAAACGGTCCAAAACACTACAAGGAACCTTGCACCTCATAGAGGAGTCAGGACCATCCCACCCTCAAAACGCACCCTTACAAGACTTTGAGGAAGAAATGGTTTGAGTCCTAGAACAATTGAGGACAGACTATGTATCTAGAAACCCATCGAGAGCATAAGAGTAAGAGGAACCCATAGATAAGTCTGCTATAGCCAGCAATTCTAGTCACACTAAAGTTCTACCTGACCAACAGGAACTACAGGACAATGGGGCTCTGTCCCCTCTTGGGAATTTTGAGGTGAATAGCGAAGGGCAGGCAGAGGAGAGAACGGAATCAAAAAATCAGTCAGGTGACACTGTCCCTTTCACACCGGGAGGTAGCATTGCCCCACCCAGTCGAGACCCTCATGTAGAAGTAAACTCTGAAGATCAAATAAGAAACACCATCACAGGCAACCCTGAGGTTGGAAACACCATCCCTAAAAATGGGAATACCGCTCCTTCACCACCTGCTGAAATCAGGTCAGGTGAGGATTCAGCCGAAAATAAATTTAAGAAACTAAGTAGGGCCTGCAGAAGATTAAAGAAAATGGTGAAATATCTGAGGAAACAACTGAAGGAGGAGAGAAGGGCCCGAAAGCCAAAGAAGGAAACCACCACTGTAGGAACTCAAACAGAATTAGCTGCCAACTTGATAAACATTATTGAAGCCGAGATGCAGACTGACTTGGCTGACATTGTTGAGGTTGAGGTACAAACCGACTTTGTAGCCACTACAGAGGCTGAGGTACAGACCAATTTAATCGATATAGCTGAAACTGGGATACAGACTGACCAAGCAGGTACTACTGAGGTCGAAATTTAGACAGAACTAGAAAATACCATTGAAGCTTCTACACAAACTAAGTAGAAAAATACAGAAGAGGAGGAGACCCAAACAAAGGAATCCCTTCCCTATACCCCCTGGTAGAGAAAGTTGTTTATCAGAAATTACACAATGAACTGGTGCAAACGTAGCATGAGCTAGCAGAATGTAGGAAGGAGGTGGTTCCAGCACAAGAATACCAAGAACTACTAAAGAAATTCACAGACCTCTCCTCTATAGAAGACGAAACATTTTCCAGCTCAGAGAAAAACAGATAAAGGTAAAAAGGGCATAGGAGTAGGTGGAGCAAGCCAACAAATCACCACGATTTTTTCTCTGTATAACGATGCACTATCATGCAGGGCATCAGCCACCAATTATGCCCTATTCTTAACAGAACAATATTTACTGTTGAAACTCAAGGTCGTCAAAGAAGGAAAGTCTACAACCTTTAGGACTATAGAAGAGTTTGTCCACTACTGTAATGATGAATATGAACAAGTCCAACGCCTTCTATGTGAACTTTACATGCACAATTTCTTTTTAGAAGAGGACACGGACAACAATCCTAGTCCCTTTATAGGAGATGTCCAGCTCCAAGCCTTCCTCTCATTCTCCAAGAACTAGATTAAGTGGGCCAAGGCCTATAACATCTTCCAAAAGAGAGAACATGGCCTAGAATTGTGGGTTAGAGGGGAACCTACAAAACCCTTGCAACTATTTATCCAGCATAAGAACTTCATGCGAAGGCAAGGTGTAAGGACTCGGTTGGGGCCCATCCATAAGGAAATCATAGAAAATGGACAGGAGTACTTTGAAGACATTCGAGAAGCAACCTTGGCAGCATCTAAACAAAGGTGGATGGCCTCCACGAACAACGTAAAGAATAGGGAACCATTTGGCTACAGGAATTTCAAGGCTGTTGCCTCCATCTTCCTCTCATACAATAACTTGGTCTTTAGCATGCGACATGCATGGCTAGGATGTAGGTATAGAATCCCTCTCCTCTGGTATCCTCCTGAGGACTATAATCATAATTTTGAGTTACCAGAGGGGCCTTCAAGAACTTCCTTCGCAATAATGAGACAAAAGCAAGGTTTTAGAGCATACAAGGAAAAGTTCTACCCCGCCTACTCTCTAACACAGTTGCATCTCAACCATCTGTTTGCATGAGGACATGCAATTAGGTAAGCAGGGGAGTATATGTTGGGCCAGAATTAAGGTATGTTTTCACCCTATAATCACTTTGAATTATGGCACAATCTTAGGAATTCTTCCTCATTTTGACAATAAAGAAAGAAAATTTTTATGAAAATCAGAGCAATTGAGCTAATGACAAAAGGGAACATTTCTATAACAAAAATTTGACTTATTGTATCTTTGTATTTAGGAAGGCAGAGCAGCTGAACCAATGGCAAAAGGAAGACACCCGACAGACAAGAATGTATGAGCCGGCAGAAGGCAAAAAGAGGGATTCAAGCTCGAAGACTCAAACGAAAGCCACGCGCAGCGACTGTTATTTGGAGAACACTATCTCATTACATGGAAATGCCTTTAAAAGGGCTAGGGACAAACTAGATAGGGAGTCGAATAGGAATTTTCCTTCTGTAATCAGCACATCAAGACAGAGTTGTCATATTTTATTCCTGTATTATCTTTTGAGTTTTGATGTTTTGAATAATTACCTTTTGAGGTTTTCACCGTGTTAAAACTTCTAGTGTTCTGGGCCCAACCCCTGGGAGTTTCCTCACCAAATTCTATGTTGTGCGTTAGTTACAGAATCCATGTCTAGTTATCTGATGTGGTTGTAAAATACTTTTCCACTCAATAAAGTTATAGTTTTCCTTCCTTCATAATAGTTTAGCAATTGTACTTCTTGATTCAGAATCATTGCATTTCGTATCTTCTGGTTTGTATAATAATGCTTCATAGCTGTTAGACATTTCCGTTTTCTTCCAACACCTTTGCAATCGATTTACAAATCGTAGGATAATTACCGATCAATGATTACTTGTCTTTGTGGATTAAATCATCCTTTCAACACAGTGAGGTGTCCAATTCTTGATTAATGTTCATTAGTCAGTTTACAAAGAGAATTCCATTGCAAAATTATATAAGTGATGTTTCTTTCATTAAGATTTCTTTCAGTTAGATTGCTTTCATTTCGATTGTTGTTCAATTCATTAAGAATGCTATTCTATTCATTGTTGTTCAGTTCATCAAGATTGATGTTCAAACCATTGTTATGCTGCTCAACCATAGGTTTCTCTTTTCTAAGCTGGATAGAATAATTAGCTATAATCTATCAAACCATTCCCCTTTAAGTTGATTGAGTTCAGAAGATTAGATAATCCTTTCTCATAATCAGCATAGAGTAACTATCAGTTGATCTCACTTGCATATACTGTGCTAACACTCTTGAAATGAGAATACTTACCTCGGGTTGACAATTAAATGAGAAGCACTAAGGTTTCCTATAATAAGCCACCTTTGTGAAACCAACAATAGGCTTAGGAACATCACTTTCGATGAATTCCTTCAAGCCATTATCTTCAAGCACCACCTCCATCATATCCTTCCATGCAATGTAGTTCGAGCTGCCCTCGAGTTCATACTCCAACCATAAATCATTAAAAGCCATTTCAATGTTTACTCAATTGTCGCACCAAGAAATTTTTGCAGCAATTTCGAATTGTTTCCACCAACAAAAACTTAGCTACTCCTTCAATATTGCAATCTTTTCTGTGATTAACATAGCTCTGATACCATGTAGAAATTTTTAAAAAAATACATGTATGTCCTGGACTCTACTAATCTAACAATTAAATCCACTGTTAAATACAGAATCCTTCTACTTAATTCTTTATGAAAATTAAATCGCCAATTGCAAACACATGAAGAAAAAGTCAATTGCACATAACAAGATATTTTTACCGGGAAAGCTTAAAGCTAAAAACCCCAACTATCATATATTATGTACATCATGGATCATGAAACAATCTCATACAAATCTCTAGCTCCAATAGCTCTCAGTACAATATAAAATCGTCTCACACTGTCATACAAAAATATGTTCACACATGCACCAATTTACTGCCTCCTGACAGCCTGCCTCCACTGCGCAATCCCTGATGGTCAAGAACCTCTGAATGATTTCGATATGGCCAGCCTTGACTGTGCAATCCTCATAATCTTCTCCAATGTGTGTGTGGATGCATTGATTGCACCACTATAGTCACAACTGATAGTCAAACAGGCCCTTTCACCTATCTCTCAACTGGGTCTCCACTAGATCTGACATGCATGTAGTTAACAATAGTATTTCTTCAGTTGCAAGTGAGATCACTCCATGTGAATTAATTTAATATTTAATTCACTGATCTCTCACTAGTGTATCTTTAGTTACAACCATTTACAACTAGCACGACTGAGTTTAACTCACTTAACTGAGTTAAACTAAATAACAAATCACATAACTACAGATCCAACTCTGTTACAACTTTGTATCACTCAGTTACAACAAAGTCCACAGCATGGTCCACCAACCAACCACTTCAACTTGAAATCCACTTAGCTAACTGATTTGCCACTTCATTTAACTAGTTCCAAGTGCTCATTGAAAATAGATAATTATTTATTGTTTAATTTTTGTTAAGGGCTTAACAAAAATTGACATGCATTCTAATTTTAGACATGCATTCCACGAAACAAATTTGCACATGCATTCCAAACTTAGATGCCCATCCATCCATATAATTTTCTCAACCATCTATAAATATATTACTGCTAAAAATAGACTTTGATCCAAATTCTAAAAATAGACATATCACCTAAAAATAGCCTATGTGGTGTAGAAATTTATAAACACAATAATGTATTTCTGGATTCTCCTAATCTAACCAAATTAATCTTATGTTAAATAAAAAATCCTTCCACTTAATTATTTGCGGAAATTAAATCGCCAATTGCAAAACACATATGAAGCAAAATCAATCGCACATAACAAGATGTTTTACCGGGAAAGCTTAAAGATAAAAACCCCAACTATCATATATTATGTATATCATGGAATCATGAAACAATCTCATACAAAGCTCATCTCATAGAGCTCTCAGTACAATCTCATAGAGCTCTCACACTGTCTTGCAGAAATTTTCACCTCCATGCACCAATTTCTTGCCTCCTGACAGCCTGCCTCCACTGTGCAATCCCTGCTGAAGAAGAACCCTGAATGAATTCGAACTTACCTTGCCTTGACTGCACAATCCTCATAAGCATCTCCAATGTGTGTGTAGATGCATTGAATGCATCACTATAGTCACAACTAATAGTCCATCTCACCCTTTCACCTATCTCTCCACTAGGTCTCCACTGGATTTGACATGCAAGTATTTAACTGATGTATTTCTTTAGTTTCAAGTAAGACACTACTTGTGAATTAATTAAATAATTAATTCACTCATCTATCACTAGTGTATGTTCAGATACAACTAGCACAACTGAGTTTAACTCACTGTACTGAGTTAAACTAAATAACAACTCACATAACTACTCTTCCAACTCTGTTACAACTTGCCACTATTAGTTATAACGAAGTCCTCCATGCATGAGTCACCAACCACACTAGGAATTGCGTAATCCCTTCAGCCCACTGATGTGCCACGTCTGTTCACTGAAATAAAGTGCTCCAAGAGAATAAGTTACTATTTATTGTCTGATTATTATTAATGGCTAATAATAATCGATATGCATTCTATTTTTAGATTAGTGATCTATAAATAGACTTCGCCCACCTTCTAAAAATAGAAACTCATCTAAAGATAGAATTTGCTCAACAATCTAGAATCAGCCTCCTGCTAATTTTAGAATATGCTCACCATTCTAAATATAAACATACACCTAAAAATAACCTATGTGAGCCCCACCTAGTGTAGGTGCTTATTTTTTACTAGGATCAAGGAATGATGTTTCTAGATGCCAATTTCACTATTTCTTGTTGAAACATTCAACACCCCCTCTCCAAAAGCAATGATTGTCTTTACATGCGCCCCACAACTCCATGCATCTGCCCTGCAACTCTTGTATGCAAAACTTCTGAAACTGAATAGCCTCTAAACAAATAAATCATTATAATGCATCTGTCATCAAATTCTTTTGACCTCTTCTTGGCTACTGCACATGTCTTCAGGAACCACTGCGTTGTTGAACTCTGCACCCATGCACTCTGCACTTGCTATCAACTCTGATCTGCGCTCCAGTATCTGACACTGTCACTTTGATTTCATGTCCTCATGACATCTTACTGCATCAATCTAGCTGATCTTGCTACTGTTGCTCTATGGGCTCCTCGTAGCCAAGTTCAATTCATGAGATCCACACCATCTCAATGAATCCTGCCCAAAATTTCTTCTTGGGATTATTCATGCATGTCTCCCCACCTCTCACTTGGTGGTATAGCTACATGCACTCCCTCTTCCCATCTAGTATGAAATTTCTCTACATGAGTGGTTGCTCCCACTCCATGATCCTCATCTTATGGCTGCTCCACATCCCAAAGTTCGCTCTTACCTCATGCAAATCATGCTCCCTCTCAAGCGTCAATTTCATGGCTTTATCACATTTCCCAACAGTAGGAAGCTCAGTAGAAATCCCATCTACATCAAGTATTTAGAGATTCTTCACTCGAATCCAAACCTTCTTGGATTTCCCTGTTGCTTTGTGTCACAGGAAAACTTTTCCTTCACTAAAGACAACATCATAGCCTCTATCCTTTAACATTGCTAATGAGATTAAATTCTTCTTTAAACCTGGAACATGCACAACATATTTTAAATGAAAGAGTTTACTTGACGCCCTCTGAAAGGTAATGTTACCAATTCTGGTCGCACTGTATCATCCATCATCACCCAAATCAACATGCATCTGAATATCTTTCTCCACCAAGTCACTGAACAATTTCTCATCTCCCATCATGTGAAAGGAAGCACCACTATCAAAGTACCACCTCGATCCCAATGCAATAGACACCATGCATGCGATCAATGAGAAGTCAAGCTCAAATTACGAGGCAAGAGCCTCATCAGCTGCAGCTCCAGCAACCATCTTATTCTTCTTCTTATGTGGACAATTTGTGGTAATATGTCCAAACTCATGACAGTGAAAACACTTCGCTTTGGACATGTTGTGCTCCTTGCCATCTTCTCCGGCCTCAGATCTAGAATGGAATTTCTTCCCCTTATTCTTCTTCACCTTGGTAGCCAAAGCACAATCCTCGTCATCATCATGCTTTGATGAAGAGCCATCCCTGGTGGTTTGCCTTATCTCCTCCTGCACTAGATCCGACCACAGTCGCTCCCAATCTAGCAGTTTCTCTCGTCCATTGACAAAGTCTTGATAACTGTGCCAACTCTTCGGAAGCCCAAGGAGAGCCAAGCTCACCAAGTCATCATCCATAACACTACCTCCTACACTCCCAAGCTCATCCCTACATTGGAAAAACTTTGTCAAGTATACTGGAATAGTGTCGTTCTTCTCCATCTTGATTTTTCTGATTTTATCCTTCAGCGCCAATTTCCTATAGTCGCTGCTGCTTTGGAAAAGATCTGTCAAAGCCTTCCCCATTGAAAATGGAGTGGATTCACCATGAAGGCTTGACACAATATTGTCTTTCACACCTTCCAATAGAATTCTCCTCGCCCTTGCTACTTTCTTTTGCCACACGTCAAGTACTATAGCATCTGCCGAAGTGGGCTTAAGAACATCTTTCTCGATGAATTCCATCAAGCCATTATCTTCAAGCACCGCCTCTATCCTGTCCTTCCAGGCTATGTAGTTCGAGCTTCCCTTGAGTGAAAACTACAACCGTAAACTGTTGAAATCCATTTCAATGTATACTCAACAGTCGCACCAAGAAATTATTGCAACAATTTCAAATTGTTTCCACCAACAAAAACTCAACACTGCTTCACTATTGCAATCTCTTAAGCTCCGATACCATGCTGAAAATTTATAATACAGCTCTGATACCATGTATAAATTTATAAACACAATAATGTATTTCTGGATTCTCCTGATCTAACAAATTAATCTTGTGTTAAATACATATTCCTTCCACTTAATTCTTTGCGAAATTAAATCGCCAATTGCAAAATACATATGAAGCAAAATCAATCGCACATAACAAGATGTTTTACAGGGAAAGTTTAAAGCTAAAAACCCCAACTATCATATATTATGTATATCATGGAATCATGAACAATCTCATACAAATCTCAGCTCATAGAGCTCTCAGTACAATCTATAATTGTCTCACACTGCCTTGCAGAAATTTGCACCTCCATGAACCAATTTCTTGCCTCTTGACAACCTGCAATCCCTGCTGAAGAAGAACCCTGAATGAATTAAACCTTACCTTGCCTTGATTGCAGAATCCTCATATGCATCCCCAATGTGTGTGTAGATGCATTGAATGCATCACTATAGTCACAATTGATAGTCCATCTCACCCTTTCACCTATCTCTCCACAGGGTCTCCACTGGATCTGACATGCAAGTAGTTATCTGTTGTATTTCTTCAGTTGCAAGTAAGACACTACTTGTGAATTAATTACATAATTAATTCACTCATCTATCACTAGTGTATGTTCAGTTACAAATAGCACAACTGAGTTTAACTCACTGAACTGAGTTAGACTAAATAATAACTCACATAACTACTCTTCCCACACTGTTATAACTTGCCACTATAAGTTATAACGAAGTCCTCCATGCATGAGTCACCAACCACCCTAGGAATTGTGTAATTCCTTCAGCCCACTGATGTGCCACATATTTTCACTGAAATAAGTGCTCCAAGAGAATAAGTTACTATTTATTGTTTGAATATTATTAATGGCTAATAATAATTGAAATGAATTCTATTTTTAGATTAGCAATCTATAAATAGACTTCTCCCATCTTCTAAAAATAGAAACTCATCTAAAGATAGACTTTTCTCAACAATCTAGAATCAGCCTCTTGATAATTTTAGAATATTCTCACCATTCTAAAAATAGACATACACCTAAAAATAACCTGTGTGAGCCCCACCTAGTGTAGGTGCTTATTTTTCTATAGTAGATCTGACAAGAAAATGTATAAAAATGGAAAATATGCCGAAGAAATAACACCATTGAAGATAAAACTTCAGATCTTCATTAATATCAAAACCCTTGAGGTAGGGCAACACCATACATTCACTCCTTAAGGAAGGAGATCACTCCACAAGCCATATGCTTGCCAATACAATAATCCTTGACATCTCTTAATGGAGAGTCTCTAGCCTCTATATAGGTTTCATACATGCAATACCATGGGTCTTTCAATACCATACATCCAATACAATGGGCTTATCACTTTATTCCCTAGCTACATGTGGTCCCTTACATAATGTGGGTTAACCACTTTATTTATTAACTATGACCTATTTATTTATCATTCTTATATTGTTACATCATATTATTCCCTTGGGTACCTCCCTCTATACCCTATATTATCCCCTCTAGATACACTACATTACACCCCCCTTAAATATGTTTCGTCCCCGAAACATGAGAAGAACACAAATAATAAGATCTACTCAAAAGAGTATTCCACTGGTACCATTCATGTGCATCTAGCCATCCAAGGGAAAGGTGAACACTTGATCTAGTCGGTGCCTCGCTCACTTGAGATGGAAGCGGGTTCTGGTGGTTCTTCATTGTTGATGTGTTGTTAGTGGATCGTCGCACCTCTTTATGTGTTGTCCAGGGGTTGTTGTCCTTGTTGCTAATTCGTTGCCACCTTGCTGGTTGTTGTCTTGCTGGGTGATGCGGGTGGTGATATGTTAAAGCTTTAACTAATGTAATATCTTTCCTTAATTCCTCCATTATTGGTGATGGAGTGGTGTCTGGTTCTTTTGTTGGTACTTGCTTTGATGTCTGTGTTTGACTGTCTACCATCAAAGGCTCATCATCTGATGTGTCTGTCTCGTTAGATATTTGTGCTTCTGCCTCCCCAGTCTCTGCATGGTTCTTAATGCAAATATCGTGCAATGTAATTTTCTTCTTTTTATACCAGAGTTTCATGAATTTCTTTTGCACATTAAAATTGACAGTACCAACGGATTCCATCCAAGGGTGTCCCAAAACAACGTCCACAACATCCATATCTAAAGCATAAAAATCAGAATGCAACACACACTTATCCATAGAAATCTTCAAATCTTTATAAATTTGAACATCTTCATTATCAACCTGTGTGTTTTCAATATGCTTTGCTGGAACTTGCAATTTTTTTTCCAAATTCACATTGATACAATTATGCTTGCAACTAGGAATGATAGACACAATGATGTTCTCTTTCTGAATACTTCCATGAACCCGTAATATGGAAATATTAGTATAAAATAAGTCTTTATGGCTCTTACTATCCTTCTTTCCCACTTGAGACCACTTGCCCAAAATGACTTTTTCAAGTTTTTTCTCAGGAAGTTTCCTCACTGAGCTGTCAAGTGAGGTCCACCATTTATTTGCCTCATCTTTCATATCAAGCCCTATGGAGCATATCCAAAAACTTCGGTATTTAGCCTTGTGATATTGTAAAAAATCTTCAATAGTAGGGCCATCATCTTTTCCTGTAAACTTCATCTTGCGAGAACCTCTAAAACAAAATAAGAGCTTTGAAGAAAATCACTTACTTTGGAAAAAAATTAAAATGGACATTACTTCATAAATATAACTCAGAATCCTTAATATAACCTGTTTTCGGAAACGGAATAGCCATTTTGCATCTAGCCATGTGGCTGAAATCCCGATTTAGGTGCTCTGAAAACACAGATCTGCGCTGCAACAGTCCTGCCGTCACAAAATTTCTGAAAAAATGACCAATTTTAAATCAGTGATAACTCCATCATCCGAACTCTGATTTGACCAATTTTTTTTTGACATCGGGTGATTTTTCAAGAGGAGCTCAGATATGTAATTGGTTGTCTGAATTTTTTCACCAAAACCTACAAAAAATGTCAAGAGATCCGTCGTACACAAATTGTCGTCAAAAACATTTCTGCAACACAGCTGAATTTAAATCAACGATATCACCCTCATCCAGACTCCGATTCGAGTGATTTTTTTTTTGAAATTGGGTATTTTTGCGTAAGGAATCCAGATATGATATCTATTTCTAAAAATTTTGTGCCAAAAGTTTCATATCTGCTCTACAATCTCGCCGCCCAAAACTTTCCTGCAAAAAATGAAAAAACAAATCTCCCAAACTCTACCCAAGAAAGTGCTTTGATACCACTTGTAGTAGATCTGATAAAAAAATATATAGAAATGGAAAATATGCCGAAGAAATAACACCATTGAAGATAAAACTTCAGATCTTCATTAATATCAAAACCCTTGAGGTAGGGCAACACCATACATTCACTCCTTAAGGAAGAAGATCACTCCACAAGCCATATGCTTGCCAATACAATAATCCTTGACATCTCTCAATGGAAAGTCTCTAGCCTTTATATAGGTTTCATACATGCAATACCATAGGTAGTTACCATGGGTATTTCAATACCATACATCCAATACAATGGGCTTATCACTTTATTCCCTAGCTACATGTGGTCCCTTACATAATGTGGGTTAACCACTTTATTTATTAACTATGAACTATTTATTTATCATTCTTATATTGTTACATCATATTATTCCCTTGGGTACCTCCCTCTGTACCCTATATTATCCCCTCTAGGTACACTACATTTTCACTAGGATCAAGGAATGATGTTTCCGAATGCCAATTTCATTGTTTCTTGTTGCAACATTCAACATGTGGGCCCCACCCAGTGTAGGTGCTTACTTTTTCGCTAGGATCAAGGATGATGTTTCCAGATGCCAATTTCATTGTTTCTTGTTGCAATCTTCAACAACTTTCACCTAATTGGCACGAACATCCATGGTCTGCTCACAAATGTCTACTATCCACAAAACACCCAACAAAAATTGGCGCTCCTGGACAACCTAACGGAAATCAACAAACAATGAGCCCTTCCTCTCCGGCTCCTCGGAGGAGGCTTCAACATGATAACCAATCTTCAGGAAAATAAAGGAGGAAGGATGCATCTAGAAACAGACAGTAACGGATTCAAATAAATTCATGTGGAACAACTAAAGAGGAGGTTCCCATAATATATCCTCTAGATTAGATAGATTCCTAATCACATAAGATCTCATCCGTCTCGGAGGTGATATAGATGCTACCATCATCCCTGCAGCAGGATCTGACCACTGGTCGATACAAATTCAATGGTCACGACCAGGTAAGCATGCTCCTAAACCCTTCCGCTTTGAACATTGTTGGTTTCAGAACTTGGGATTCAAGGAAATGGTTTCCAAATGGTGGTCCTCCTTAGCACCTCCACAAGGTACTAAAATGCTCCAGTTCCAGAAAAAACTGAAACTACTCAAAGGCAAACTGAAGGTCTGGAATAAAAACACCTTTGGCAATATCTTCACAAAAAAAAAATAACTAGATGAAAAAATGAAGAAAATGCAAAATATTATCATCCAAGAGGGATGAACATTTAAGTCTAAAAGTCAGGAAAAAACCTTAACTATTCAGCTAGAAGAAATACGAAACTAGGAAGAAACCCTATGGAGACAAAAATCAAGAATCAACTGGCTCAAAGAGGGAGAAATAAATACCAAATTATTTTGTCATTCCACCATTCAACATAGGATGCACAACAGAATCACTGCCCTCAAGAACCAAACTAGGGAAAGGCTTGAAATGCAAGAGGCCATCACTGAGGAGTTGCACAATCATTTCAGTGATATTCTGTAGGAACCCAACCACTAGAGGCATGAGGCCATTGGGGAAACCACTCAAAACATTCCCAAGATGATAACAGATGATCACAATAGGATGTTTCTTGTAGCATCCACCCTAGCTGAGGTGGAACAGGCAATCTTCTAGTTGAAGGCAAGGAAAGCTCTTGGTCCGGATGGATTTACCACCAACTTCTTCCATTTTTTCTAGGAGACCATCCAAAACGATGTTTGGGACATAGTGGAGGAATCACATACCACTCATTGGCTTTTACCTGTGCTAAATGCCACCTTCATCACTTTGGTACCAAAAGAAGACAACGTAGCCTCGCCAAGTAATACAGTCCCATAGCCCTCTGCAATGTCATTTAAAAAATTATCTCCAAATTAATAGCTAACATGATGAAGCACCTCCTTCCCATATTCATATCCCTAGAACAAACATGTTATGTGGAAGGAAGGAAAATTCTAGATGGCATCATATTAACCCATGAAGTCATTCACTCTCTCAAAGCCACCAAAAAGCCAGGCATGCTTCTCAAAATTGACTTATCAAAATCTTTTTATATACTCAGCTGGGACTACATTGAAAAAGTTCTTATATCCTTTGGCTTCATTCACACCTAGGTTCGATGGATCATGAGCCTCATCACCTCCCCTTTCCTCTCCATTTTGGTCAATGGCATCCCCTCTGCAACATTAAACCCCTAGAGAGGTATCATACAAGGGGACCCTATCTCTCCCTTTATCTTCATCATTATGATAGAAGGACTAGGTCGTCTCATTAAAAGCTCTGTCTAGATAGGCGCTCCTCTTGGTTTACCCCTCCACAACTTTCCTCCCTCCACTCATCAGCAATTTGTGGATGACAACATGATTATGGGTTACCCCTCAGTCCAGGAAGCCCGCTCCCTCAAATGCATTATCGATTCCTTCTCTAAAGCCTATGGCACAGAGGTCAAGCCAGACAAATCGTAGATCTTCTTCTTTCATACCCCCCCCCCCCCCCAACTCAGCACACTATTGCCCACATCCTTGGATTGCTTATATGCCTACCAAATACCTAGGAGCTCTGTTGACTGACTTTTCCATCAATCATTCCTCCTGGAGAGCTTTGATGGACAAAATGGAAACCTTACTATCCAACTGGACCCACCGCTCCCTAAATATTGCTAGTCTTCTGGTCCTCATTAAAATTTTCCTGCAATCCCTCCCCATCTACCTCTTCTTGGTCCTAGAAGCCCCCAAATGGGTCCTCAAAGCCATGCTCAACTTGAAACGATCTTTTCTCTAGGGTGGCACAAAGGAAAAAAAAAATGGGCTTTAGTCGATTGGAAGGATGTCTATACCCCTAAAATTTAGGGAGGATTAGGATTGCGCAACCCTTAGCACAACAATAACATAATGGGTGCTAGCATCTAGTGGAAATGGGTTTCCAACCCTAACACTCCATGGGCCAACCTATGGGCAGCCTAGTATGCACACTCCTGGCCAAAGGAGGATCTCATAAGATACAACTTAGACCCAGGAGGATCCCAAATCTGGAAAGCAACAAGTAACCAAAAAAGGATGATACAAAATAATAGCTTCTGGGAGCTGCGAAGTGGTACCTAAGAAAGATTCTAGGAAGATTCATGGCAACAGATGCCAAGCCTTTCCTCCACCTTCCCTAGACCTCTATGGAGTGCGACTCTCCAAGGCAGGCAAAGACAGAATGTACAAGACTTCTGGCTAGATAACACCTCCCAAGGTTACAGGCAATGGATACACACGAGCAGATGGCAAGAGGACTGGAGAAATGAGGTCCATATAGACATCTGGGAGGATCTCAGTATCAAAATAAAAATTAGAGTAAAGACAGGACCTGATATCCTACATTGGGGGCATATGCTTAGTGGAAAATACTCAACCAAGGAGGCCTACAACATACTACATCAGCAGAACCCCCGTCCAACAGATCTCATCTGGAAAAAGATATGGAGGGCCAAACTATGGCATAAAATAGCCACCTTCCTGTGGCTTCTTAGTAAAAAACGCATCCTCACATTGGAGAATCTTTTGAAGAAAGGGTTTGTAGGACCCTCCAGATGTCCTTTATGTCGAGACAACTCAGAAACCATCGACCACCCGCTAGACCAATGCCCCACCGCCAAATTCCTATGGGACAGAATTGAAGTCTTATGTTATCATTCCAACCGAGTAAGGGGCAACATCATCAACACTATCAGCAGCTGGCAGAACACTCCTTATACTAGTCCGCTCCTGATTAGACTCTAGCAGATCATTCCGGGCATCCTCATTTGGAACATCTGGAAGGAAAGAAACAACTGCATCTTCAAATATAAGACATAAACATCAGATCAACTCTAGTACAGGATCCACAACAACCTCTCTGAAAATTTTGCCTTAGATGCTTGGAGTCAAGAGGACCTCCCTACCTCTGCAGCAAAGTGCCATATATGGAACAATTGGAAAATGAGTCTTAATACACCCCTTGACATCAATCCTAGAAGCGCAGGCAGAACCCATGCTCCGGAAAAATGGTCTCTCCCATCTAATGGCTTCTTCAAATGCAATTTCGATGGTGTGTCTAAAGGCAAACATGGAAATGCAGGATTTGGTGGTATTACCAGGAACTCCCAAGGAGACCCTCTTTGGATTTACTACAGGAAAATAGGTTGGGACATCAATAATTCTGTGGAGTTGGAGGGGCTTATACATGGTATTCAAATTTCCATCGAGTTTCATTACTTCCCCCTGGAAATGGAGGGAGACTCGCAAATCATAATCTTGGCAGCCATAAAAATCCTCCAAGGAATGCCTTCCTCTAAAGTATCCAAAATCTAGAGGCTTTCCCACAAGCTCAATATTCTGGAACAGTTGATAAGAAACCACAGAGCCATTACTTTTGGTCATGTCTGTAGGAAGGCCAACTTCGTTGTGGATCTCCTCACGATCAAAGGGGTGGAAAGCAAATATGAGCAGCATCAGTCCACCCTAACTCAGGTTGAGGAGGAATCACTCAGACAAGACTACCACACTCTCATTCAAAAGGATCTGCTTCCCCCGGATGCAGGTGAGAGAATTGACACACTTGACAACCACATCTCACACACCTTATAGGACGGAGATCTTTTGCGCAGAGCCTCACCTACTGCAGATCCTCAAACCGTTAGCCATCCACACGAAACTCACATAATCAAGAATTATTACGAGATGATGGGAACTGTATCGCCCTATCCAGGTCATCCCTTCGCACCCATCACCATAAATGACCATCATGATTAACTCGTATCACTTCCATCCCCCTTCCCTCGAACCTACTCAGGTGAACGATCATGGCACGCAGTTTCCTGCGAGGCCCACTCATTGCTATCCTCCTCACACACATCCTAGCCCCATTAAAATGATAATCTTATAGCCCCTTTCAAACCACAGTACTCTATCTCTGCATTTCGCCTCCTTACCCCTACTCCGGCATCTCCTGGTTTTTAGAAGGCCCTACTCTCAGAGCTGCATTATGAAGTCCCTTCTGGGATGTTGTTTCCCTTCCTGAGAAACTCTCCCCAGCTATTCCGACCCCCTGCACTCCCGTGTTGCTTGCCCTTCTGTATCTTCCTACCTGAACACCTCCCCCATGCCTCTTCGAGCCATGGCCCCTAGACTTCATCAGAGAACCATCTGAGGTGGACAGCGAGGAGCTCTCCCTGTTTGCTATCACCATGGAGAGGATAACTAACTAGAGTCGATGGAAGACTCCTAATCCAGCTCTTATGTGCGACGGAGTCCTGATCCCGAGTAGGAGGGAGCAGCCCCTGGGCGGGTTGCACAGAGAAGAAGGCGTGGACCATGAAAGTCTACCATCGCTCCCCAAACGCACCCCCAGATCTAAAAAACTAACCCAATGCTGGTTCAAGAGAAGGAAGATGATGAATCAGACATCTATTTGATGGAATTTGACGATAACTGGACGAGTGTCCCTAATTCCGTAGATCCGGACTCCCCCATTCTATTCACACCAGTCCACACACCTAGGTGTACAGTGGCAGACTCGATCGAAGCCGCTATGCAGGCACCTGCTTGCCCCATTGAGGAGGAAGTCCCTAACAGTGATGATGAAGATGAATAGTGAGGTCTGCACAGTTGCACAACCCTTCCATGTTTTTTGTCAAGCTTTCCATCAATGCTTTTTTGCTACTGCTTATTTTTTGCTATATAGTTGCTCTAGCGCTACTGCGCATAATGTAATTTTTTGTTTTAAGTTTTGTTTAGGTTATTTTCCTCCTCGGAGGCAGCCTTGAAACCATGTAACTAAGGCTGGGATTGGCTAAGCGCAGCTTTCCAACCCAGCCTGTAGCATATGTAACTCCTATGTTTTAGAATTAATAGAGTAGCCTAACTTACCAATATATATATATATATATATATATATATATATATATATATATATATTAGTGAGGATTTGGACAGATTAGAAAGCCCAGATGAAGATGAGTATGCAACAAAGGAGAAAAGATACAGTATGAAAGCCTGGAGGTATGAAATCCTTTTAGGTAGGGAGGAACAATGGAGACAAAAGAGCAGGGATATTTGGTTGTCAACTTGAGATGAGAACTCAAAATTCTTCCACAAGTATGCAAACGGGAGGAAGAATATTAGTACAATCTGGGGGATGAGAATGGAAGAAGGCAGGACTACACATTCTTTTGAGGACCTAGCCTCTATGGGACAGAATTATTTTAGGAACCTCTACAAAGCCCTTGTGGAAACCACTATTGAAAAGGTAGTCAAAGTGGCTCAACTCTTCCCAAGATATGTCGATGAAGAGGAAAATGAGATGCTTTCGAGCTTGATGACTAAAGAGGAAGTGGAAGGAGTCCTTAAAACTATGCAAAAGGATAAAAGCCCTGAGCTAGATGGGTGGACAATGGAATTCTATCATCATTTCTTCGAATCTCTGGGGGAGGACCTCACAGCTGTGGTGGAAGAATCTAGAGTAAAGGGAGCCATTTTTGAACCTTTGAACACAAATTTCATTGCGTTCATCCCCAAAATGGATGAGTCGAGCTCCTTTGGTGACTTTCATCCCATATCCCTGTGTAACTGTGTATACAAAATAATTGCAAAAGTCATTGCTATAAGACTCAAACTGATTCTCTCTAAGAACATCTCGAAGGAAAATTTTGGCTCTCTAGAGGGACGGTACATCCATGAAAACATTGGAGTAACGCAAGAAGTAATGCACAACATGAAAAGGTTCAAGAGGAAAGGGTCAGTCATCAAAATCGACTTATCAAAGGCCTATGACAAAATTAGTTGGATTTATATCAGGCTGCTACTGACTCATCTGGGTTTCCACTATGATTTTATCAACTAGGTGATGGGTTGCATCACTAACATCATCTTTGCAGTTCTAATCAATGGGGCGACATCCCATTTTTTCAAGAGCGAAAGAGGGATCTGTTGGAAATGTTGTCATTGATGGCAAAGGAGGCAGCGCTGAAGTAGAAACAAAGCGACAGAAGCAGCAGAGGCAGAGGCAGAGGCAGAGCGACAGAAGTAGCAGAGGCAGAGCCGTTATAAAATTCCGAGAATCATACCCCAAGCCGGGCGTTACACATATAATACAGAACCATATTCCGGGAATCGCACACTCCAACTGGCGTTATACATTTAATATAACACAAATATTTTTTCGGGAATCGCACACTGTTATATATGAGTTCGTGATGATTGAATGTGTTTGTTGTCTTTATAATGGCTTGAAATGTTGGCGGACTGTGTTTTTTTAAAAACTGTAGAATTCCCGTGTTTAAAGTGAATCTGGCAGTCAGTGAATGGAAAAGCTCGTTATCTCAGAGAATTGGCGTAAAGACACTTCATGGACCCTTTGAACAGCTTTGAAACAATATATATATTGATATTGAGAATTGTGGGTCCGTTTAACTCATCACGTCAGAATGGAGAAGTGTTCACATAACGCTGAATATAACAATAGGTCCCGGATGCGAAATGTTAAAAGTTTGTTTGATGGAGGATCGGAAAGAAGTTCACAAATCACATTATATGACAATAGGACTGGATGCGAAAAGTTATGAAGTTTGGTTGAAGATTAGATCGGGTCCAGAATATCGCATCGGCACTGTGTGCAGTTGCAATGGTTGTGACATCGATTTATAGCGATCTCCGATCGCCAACTGATCATCGCATCGGAACAAAAACGGATGCGAAGTGCTTTAAATTTATTTGATGTGGGATCGGGTTCGGAAAATATCGGAACTTTGGAGAGCCGAAAAGTGAAAGCCGCAATACAATTGCCGATTGGCGATTTCCGATTGAATCGGATCGGAGCTGTGGAGTAATCGAGAGCTTTGACATTCAAACCATTGCGACGTGCGATTGCCGATTGAATTGCATCAGAGCATATTGGAACGTGGAGCTCATTGTAATTGTGAAGTTATATTGAATCGCGTCGGAACCGTGGTGAATGATAAACCTTGTAGCACATTGCAATCCACTGATTGCGATTTGTTCTGAGCCGTGCAATCGACAATATCTGTGGAGCGGAAATATATATAAACTTTGTTGGAAATAGCATTTAAACACTGTTTTAGCATGGGCGTAGAGTGTAAGCAGTGATTTTCAACTACGATGATAAGTGGGAGCAGAAAATCAAAAGAAATCAGATACCATGGAATAAATGCCAAGAAATGGGGCTATTTGTTGAAATCAAAATTTAACACAGCGTTGGAATAATCTTACTGCAGAGTAAGGTTAAAACAGTAATGCATGGCGAAGGTGAATCAGATTTATGAAGAGCGATGGCAGACTACAGAATTAAAGAATTGGGCACATTGTGAATTGCGTTGGCATTGAATGGAATGGGTTTTTGAACCATATGAAGACTTTTGGAGTTAATAATGGTTATGATATGTGTCGAGAGTTACTTATATTTATATGTGAAAAGGGCGTTGTTATATATATATATATATATATATATATATATATATATATATATATATAACATTGTTGCGGTGGTATTAAAATATGCCACGTGGTCTGTAGACCCACGGGCCTCGGCTCAAGGTGGAGGGCAATTCCTTATTTAAAACAATTGCGATATATGTATGTTCTGCCTGCGGAACATTCTACATCAACAAGACACTTGCTAAGCACAAAAGCGTTGGAAAATGTTCGATTTACAGTCAGCTGGTAAAACACAGTCACAGAAAAGACAGACACAGTCAAAGAAAAGACAAATGCGCAACTAGCCAAGAGGCTGAATGAGTGAGCCGGAGTTCTCATTGTAATTTGAATGTAAATATTTTTTTTGATTTATATTGTTGTGATGCATTGGCAAGTCTCCGGAATAAAAACAAAGATCCCACTGTAATATTAAAATAAGCACCTACAGTTACATTTTTCTGAGTGAGCTGGAAAAGAAATGAACAGGCAGAACGCGAAGAGGTATGGCTGTATATTCCAAATTCTTTGAGGAATGCTAACAGTCACAAGAAAATTCTATAAATAATATCATCTTGATATGAAAAAATAGGTTAGAGAGAGTAAATCTAGAGAAGGCAGAATATAGAAGTGTGAGGCAGAGTAGATCAAGAAAGGAGGAGCAGAAAGAGAAGCTACAGAACAGAGCTGATATCTGAGGTAAATTAGCAAACATTCAGTTTGATAAATTGAGGAAGTTGGAGCTTCCCTATCAAGTTGCAGCTTGATAGCTGTTAGTTGTAGTTGACTAAGGTTGGAGCCTCCTGTAGGTTGGTGCCTGCAGAAAATTGAAGGGAGTTGGTGCTTCCTTGCAAGTTGTAGCTTGCATAATTGAGTATAGAGCCTCCTGTAGGTTGGTGCCTGCAGAAAAAAGTGGTGAGAGGGAGTTGGAGCTTGCCTTTGCATCACAACAATAATAAGATGTGGTTTTCTCCCTTTATGGGTTTCCACTTACATCTGCTGTCTCTATGTGTGCTTCTTATGTGTTGATGTGATTATTTCAATCTGCTCAATTGCTTGTTGCTTTCAACATAAGTATGGTGTCACAATAAATTAATATTGGCTGCAAATAAGACTGTTCACATATTAAGCTGTAAATAATTTTGGTAATAATTTTAAAAGGCTTATGTATGTATTAAACTCATTCACCCCCCCCCCCCCTCTCAGTTTAATTAAAGATTCAACAATTGGTATCAGAGCGGGTTCCTTTGTACCAGTCTAACAGCTGAAAGGAGATCCTAGGTTCCCACGATGGCTAGCAAAGAAGGATGCTCAACCAACAAAGCCCCTTTCTTCACTGGTGAAAATTATGCTTTCTGGAAAATCAGAATGAGGACATACATAATGTCTCTAGGAATAGAAGTCTGGGCTGCAGTGGAATTAGGATATGCCCCAAAGGCAACTGACACAGAGAAAGAAACAAAACAAGATTTTGTGGCTAACGCAAAAGCCATGAATGCCATCTTGAATGGATTATGTGAAGCAGAGTTTATTAAATTAATGCACAAAGACTCTGCCAAAGAAATATGGGATACTCTTGAGAACATACATGAGGGAGACAAGAAAGTAAAGACTACGAAAATTCAAGTCTATAGAGCCCAGTTTGAGAACTTAAGAATGAATGATGATGAATACATTGTCAGTTTCTTCCTAAAAGCTGCAAAAATTATTAACAATATGAAAGCTCTTGGAGAAAAAATGCCAGAAAGTATAATTGTACAAAATATTCTAAGATCTCTTCCATCTAAATTTAATCCAAAGGTGTCTACAATAGAAGAAACAGCTGATTAGGAGACCTTGACCATGAACCAGCTACTTGGAAATCTAACAGCCTATGAAATGAGGCTCCCACAGAAAAATCCAAGTATGAGGGAAGCAACTTTTAAAACAGAAAAGAAGAAAGAAGAAGAGGGAGACATATGCTCATGCTCGGATGAAGAAGAGGCAAAGTTTGTCAAGAAATTGGATAGAGGCTCAGGTAAATACAAAGGTAAACTTCCTTTCAAATGCTTTAACTGTGGAAGAGTTGGACACTATGCTGCTAAGTGTCCTCACAAGAAAGTAAGGAATCTACCTCAAGAGCTAGAGAGAAATAAATCAAAGAACTGGCAGAAAGGAAAGAAGTTCAGCAGAAAATCCTTCTATGTTCAACAAGACAGTAGTACATCTAAAGTTTCAGATGAATCCTCAAGTGAAGAAGGAACCTCCGAATTCTTATTGATGGCCATAGAAGAACTTGAAGATGATGAAGAAGAAGGGGAAGTCGACCTTGAGGGGGAGCTAAGAAGTGCTCTGGAAGAGATTGACAGGCTCAAACTGAAATGTAGAAAACAAAAGGACATTCTTCTCAAGTATGTAAGAGATGAACAAAACTCAGAAGTCCTCATGCAACTGAAGGTAAAGCTTGAAGAAGCCAAGAAGATAGAAGACATGTTACTTCAGCAAATCAAGGATAAAACCCGAGAACAAGAGAAACTGGAAGAAGAAGTAGTATGTCTCAGGAAGAAAATAGAAAATACTCAAAGGAAAGTGGTTATAAACTCTTCTTAAACAGCAAGCTCTAGTAAGTTGAATGAAATTCTGGTTGCTCAAAGATCCCCAATGATAAAAACAGGAATTGGCTATGAAGGAGAATCAAGTAAAGGCAAAGAAAAGGAAAACAAAAATATAATTTTTGTAAAAGAAAAGAAGACTGATAAAGAAGCCCAGATAATTCCTACAAAAGAAGATACATGTAATAAGGATGACAGAAATCAGAAGAAATCTCTAGTAACAAAGAATGCAATAAATACTAAGATGACAGAAAAAGAATCATATGCCCCTGAGTATGTCAAATTTGGAAGCCATCAAAGGAGATTCTTCCCTCCTATGAAGAATGCCACCTGTTATATCTGCCATAAGCTGGGACATATTGCTGCATATTTTCATGCAAAGAGGAGCAATTCAAACCTACAAAAGATGCAAACAGTGAAGAGACTGTCTCAAACAAATAAATGGAGAAAACAACATTACATCAGGTATGCAAATAATTTCTATGGTTATTGTTTTTATTGTAAGGAATTTGGCCACAAAATTATTGAATGTAGAAAGTATGGACAAAGATTGATGTTCAAAACCTCAAGGAGGTTCATGAATCAAAGAAATTTTGTTCATACTCATAATTCTGCAAAAGCCATGATCAAATGTTGTATATGCAATCAAGTTGGACATATACCTTCCAAATGTCCTTTGAAAGGATGTGATTCACCAACTCACAAAAGATACCAAACAAAAGGATGCCTCCAATGGATAAAGAAGGAGAATAAGTGTGACTTAGCTCTAACTGCTCAAGACCTGAAAAGTCAGTGGTACCTGGACAGTGGCTGCTCAAAACACATGACTGGAGACAAAAGCAAGTTTATAACTCTTGATGAAAGAAATCTGGTAATGTTACTTTTGGCAATGATAAATCAGGCAAGATAAAAGGAAAAGGATCAGTCAGCATAGACAATGGCAGAGGAAAGTCCCAAGATGTATTATTTGTAGATGGGCTGAAAGCAAATTTACTGAGTGTTAGTCAGATGTGTGACAAAGGGTGTGAAGTTATTTTTAGAGCACAGGATTGTGAAGTCAGATCAAGCACCACAGGTAAGAGTTTGCTCAAAGGAGTTCGAACAGAGAGCAATGTCTACATCGTAAAAGAGGAAGATGAAGCATGCCATCTTAGCAAACTTGAGGAGTCATGGTTATGGCATAAAATATTGGGACATCTCAGCTTCGATCACATCATCAGACTAAGCAAGAAGAAAGCTGTCAGAGACATGCCAGAAGTAAAGAAGCCATCTAATACCACATGAAGATCTTGTCAATTGGGTAAACAGACTCGCACATCCTTTAAGACCAAAGAGGATTTATCAACAAGAAGACCACTTCAGCTTGTGCATATGGATATGTGTGGACCTGCAAGAACTAAAACACCAAGTGGAGAATCCTACTTCATGCTGATAATAGATGATTTCTCCAGAATGACATGGGTTGCTTTTCTCAAGAATAAATCAGAAGCTCTGGACAAATTCAAAATATTTAAAGCATTAGCAGAAAATTAGACAGGATGCAAGCTGAAATGCATCAGATCAGACAGAGGAGGTGAATTCACTGATTATGACTTTGCAGACCTATGTAACGAATATGGCATAAAACAAAAATTTACTATTGCAGGAACACCTCAGCAGAATGGAGTTGCAGAAAGACAAAACAGATCTGTTCAACAAATTGCCAGAGCCATGATGCAAGAGAATAATATTTCTCAAACCTTCTGGGCAGAAGCAGTGCACACAACAGTACATATCCTTAACAAAGCTCACTTAAGGCCAAGCAGTGACAAGACACCCTACGAACTGTGGCATGGAAAGCTAGATTCAATCAAACATTTCAGGATCTTTGGTAGCAAGTGTTACATAAAGAATAGTGATGAAAATATTGGAAAATTTGATGCAAGAGCTGATGAAGGGATATTTCTAGGATATGCATACAAAAGTAAAGGGTACAGGTGCTACAACAAGACTCTTCGAAAAATAGTTGAATGTATTGATGTGAGATTTGATGAAGAATTTCCAAACAATACAAGAAATACAGACTGTTGCAGTCCATCAGAAAACCATGAAGAGGAAGACCAGAATGATGATGAAACAAGAAAGACAACAGAAGATGCAGAGCTGAGCTCGAAAACCCCCTCAAGATACACTCAGAAAAATCATCCTGAATATCAGATCATAGGAGATAAGAAAGCAGGGGTCCAGACAAGAAGGCAGCTAACAGAACAAACTGAAGAAGTATACATAGCCATGCTATCACAAATAGAACCAAAGAAGTTTGAAGAAGCCAGCAAGGACAAGTATTGGGTAAAAGAAATGAATGAAGAATTGGACCAAATTGAGAAGAACAATACCTGGGAACTAGTTCCTAGACCAATTGAGAAAAATATCATTGGTTCAAAATGGGTATTCAAAAACAAAATGAATGAGCAAGGACAAGTAATCAGGAATAAAGCCAGGCTGGTCTGCAAAGGATACTCACAAATTGAAGGACTTGACTATGATGAAACATTTGCACCTGTAGCCAGAATGGAGGCTATCAGAATGTTCCTAGCATTTGCATGCTACCAAGACTTCAAGGTATATCAAATGGATGTAAAGTCTGCTTTTCTTAATGGAGATCTAGAAGAAGAAGTGTACATGGAACAACCGGAAGGCTTCTCATTGACAGACAAAGAAGACTATGTGTGCAGACTGAAGAAGGCCCTATATGGACTGAAACAGGCTCCTCGTGCTTGGTACTCAAGACTGGACAAATATTTGCAAAAACAGGGTTTTAAGAGAGGTGGAGTAGATAGCAATCTATACATAAAAGCGCATGAAAATGAACTCCTAATTGTTGTTGTATATGTTGATGACATTATGTTTGGAAGCAACAAAGATGAACTAGCAAAAGGGTTTGCTGATGAGATGAAAACAGAGTTTGAAATGTCTATGATTGGAGAACTCAGTTTCTACTTAGGACTGCAAATTCAGCAAAAGAACACAGGCACATTCATCTCTCAAGAAAAATACTTAAAAGAAATGCTGAAAAAAATCAAAATGGAGGACTGCAAACCTGTGACAACCCCCATGATCACGGGATGCAAGCTGTGTGCTGATGATGGGACTGCAGATGTAGATCAAAAACTCTATAGATCCATGATAGGAAGCCTGCTGTATCTGACAGCATCAAGACCAGACATCATGCTAGCAGTAGGACTAGTGGCTAGATATCAAGCAGCACCTAAACAAAATCACCTTCTTGCAGTCAAAAGAATATTTAGATATCTACAAGGAACAACACAATATGGACTTTGGTATCCTAAAGGCAAAGGCTTCACTTTAACAACATACACAGATGCAGATTGGGCCAGCTGTGTCGATGACAGGAAAAGTACAAGTGGAGGTGCTTTCTATCTAGGAGAAAGTCTAGTGGCATGGTTAAGCAAGAAACAAACATCCATCTCTCTATCTACAGCTGAAGCAGAATATATAGCAGCAGTAGCATGTTGTACACAAGTCATGTGGATGAAGAAAACTCTTCAAGACATGAAGGTAAGCATTGATGAACCTATTTCAATCAAATGTGATAATACAATTGCTATAAGTATATCTAAAAATCCTATACTTCACTCAAAAACTAAACATATTCCAATCAAGTATCATTTCCTCCGAGAACAGGTGGCTCAGAAGATAGTAAAGCTGGAATATGTACCAACGAAAGAACAAACAGCTGATATATTTACCAAACCTCTTGCTAGAGAACCATTTCAATATTTGAGAGATAAACTAGGGGTAGTATCTGCAGATTCTACTCTCTGATATAAAGAGAAAGCACAATTTCAGGGGGAGAACAAAATGAAAATATCATTCCAGGGGGAGAACAGCTAGCAAGAAAAGCATAAAACAGGTCCACCGGATCAAAAAGCTATAAGATAATATTCTCAGTATTATCAGCATTCAGCATGAAAAAGGTTAGTAGCCAAGCAAAAAATAACATTAACTTGCTTACACCTAAAGTAGTATATTGAGCGTTGAAGCAATATCTTCTTCTATATATATAAAATTGCATGCCTTCCTGAAGTCGGTACATGTATATCTCCAAGGCCATTTTTCTTAATATCAGTTACAAAACTGTGCGAAGGCTGCTTGCTGAGTTTTCAATCAAACATCATGAATATGCTTTTGTGGAAATTCACTCGAATATAACAGTCAAAATATCTGAAGAATAAATAAATAACGACGTTTACCATCTAAACAAAACTGCACGGTTGACAAGTAAAACTGACCAAAACATTGAAAGATTTGTTTTGAAAACACATTATACAAAAAGGAAAATCAGTTGGCTTCTAATATTGAAATATATTACCCATTCTTACAATGAGCTGTAAGCTCTAGTTTCATTCATTGTTTACATCAGCAACAAGGACCTTTCAGTCGTTAAATGCATCATCCCTGTCTACAATCTAGCACAGATTACAGGCACTATAGATGAAACACAGCTATACAAAATATATCGACTCACTATATCAGACAGAGACAAAACGTATATTCAAGTTCGATAATCCTCAAAGTGTTCTCTCAACAAGTCTTATACATCACTCTGGAGCAACATGGTACAAAGTTAGCAAAAGAGGGCCTAAACATAACTCAGGGAAAGGAAATGCAAAAAGCAAGCCTTTGCCATTGATGTCAAAGGGGGAGGAAGAACAAACAACAGGAGGAAGAGCAGGCAAAAAGGAAGAGCAAGCAATAGGAGAAAGAGAAGGCGGACAGAGAAAAGTGGATTGCCATCAATGCCAAAGGCGGAGACTGTTGGAAATGTTGTTATTGATGGAAAAGGAGGCAGCGCTGAAGCAGAGACAGGCAAAGGAGGCAGCGCTGAAGCAGAAACAAAGCGACAGAAGCAGCAGAGGCAGAGGCAGAGGCAGAGCGACAGAAGCAGCAGAGGCAGAGCCGTTATAAAATTCTGAGAATCATACCCCAAGCCGGGCGTTACACATATAATATAGAACCATATTTTGGGAATCGTACACTCCAACCGGCGTTATACATTTAATATAACACAAATATTATTTTGGGAATCGCACACTCTTATATATGAGTTCGTGAGGATTTAATGCGTTTGTTGTCTTTATAATGGCTTGAAATGGTGGCAGACTTTGTTTTTTTTTTAACTGTAGAATTCTCGTGTTTAAAGTGAATCTGGCAGTCAGTGAATGGAAAAGCCCATTATCTCAAAGAATTGGCGTAAAGACACTTCGTGGACCCTTTGAACAACTTTGAAACAATATATATATTGATATTGAGAATTGTGGGTCCGTTTAACTCATCACGTCGGAATGGAGAAGTGTTCACATAACGCTGAATATAGGTCCCGGATGCGAAATGTTAAAAGTTTGTTTGATGGAGGATCGGAAAGAAGTTCACAAATCGCATTATATGACAATAGGACCGGACGCGAAAAGTTATGAAGTTTGGTTGAAGATTAGATCGGGTCCAGAATATCGCATCGGCACTATGTGCAGTTGCGATGGTTGTGACATCGATTTATAGCGATCTCCGATCGCTGACTGATCATCGCATCGGAACAAAAACGGATGCGAAGTGCTATAAATTTATTTGATGTGGGATCGGGTCCGGAAAATATCGAAACTTTGGAGAGCCGAAAAGTGAAAGCCGCAATACAATTTCCGATTGGCGATTTCCGATTGAATTGGATCAGAGCTGTGGAGTAATCGAGAGCTTTGACATTCAAACCATTGCGACGTGCGATTGCCGATTGAATCGCATCGGAGCATATTGGAACGTGGAGCTCATTATAATTGTGAAGTTATATTGAATCGTTTCGGAACCGTGGTGAATGATAAACCTTGTAGCACATTGCAATCCACCGATTGCGATTTGTTCTGAGCCGTGCGATCGACAAGATCTGTGGAGTGGCAATATATATAAACTTTGTTGGAAACAGTGTTTAAACATTGTTTTAGCATGGGCATAGAGTGTAAGCAGTGATTTTCAACTACGATGATAAGTGGGAGCAGAAAATCAAAAGAAATCCGATACCATGGAAGAAATGCCAAGAAATGGGGCTATTTGTTGAAATCAAAATTTAACACAGCGTTGGAATAATCTTACTGCAGAGTAAGGTTAAAACAGTAATGCATGGCGAAGGTGAATCGGACTTATGAAGAGCGATGGCAGACTACAGCATTAAAGAATTGGGCACATTGTGAATTGCGTTGGCATTGAATGGAATGGGTTTTTGAACCATATGAAGACTTTTGGAGTTAATAATGGTTATGATATGTGCCGAGAGTTGAAGTTACTTATATGTATATGTGAAAAGGGCGTTGTTATATCTATATATATATATATATATATATATATATAACATTGTTGCGGTGGTATTAAAATATGCCGCATGGTCTGTAGACCCACGGGCCTCGGCTCAAGATGGAGGGCGATTCCTTATTTAAAACAATTGCGATATATGTATGTTCCGCCTGCGGAACGTTCCACATCAACAAGACACTTGCTAAGTACAAAAGCGTTGGAAAATGTTCGATTTACAGTCAGCTGGTAAAACGCAGTCACAGAAAAGACAGACACAGTCAAAGAAAAGACAAATGTGCAACTAGCCAAGAGGATGAATGAGTGAGCCGGAGTTCTCATTGTAATTTGAATGTAAATATTTTTTTTGATATATATTGTTGTGATGCATTGGCAAGTCTCTGGAAGAAAAAAAAATATCCCATTGTAATATTAAAATAAGCACCTACAGTTACATTTTTCTGAGTGAGCTGGAAAATAAATGAAAAGGCAGAACGCGAAGAGGTATGGCTGTCCATTCCAAATTCTTTGAGGAATGCTAACAGTCACAAGAAAATTCTATAAATAATATCATCTTGATATGCAAAAAGAGGTTAGAGAGAGTAAATCTAGAGAAGGCAGAATATAGAAGTGTGAGGTAGAGTAGATCAAGAAAGGAGGAGCAGAAAGAGAAGCTACAGAACAGAGCTGATATCTGAGGTAAATCAACAAACATTCAGTTTGATAAATTGAGGAAGTTGGAGCTTCCCTATCAAGTTGCAGCTTGATAGCTGTCAGTTGTAGCTAACTGAGGTTGGAGCCTCCTGTAGGTTGGTGCCTGCAGAAAATTGAAGGGAGTTGGTGCTTCCTTGCAAGTTGTAGCTTGCAGAATTGAGGATAGAGCCTCCTGTAGGTTGGTGCCTACAGAAAACAGTGGTGAGAGGGAGTTGGAGCTTGACTTTGCATCACAACAATAATAATATGTGGTTTTCTCCCTTTATGGGTTTCCACTTACATCTGTTGTCTCTATGTGTGCTTCTTATGTGTTGATGTGATTATTTCAATCTGCTCAATTGCTTGTTGCTTTCAACATAAGTATGGTGTCACAATAAATTAATATTGGCTGCAAATAAGATTGTTCACATATTAAGCTGTAAATCATTTTGGTAAAAAATTTAAAAGGCTTATGTATGTATTAAATTGATTCACCCCCCCCCCCTCTCAGTTTAATTAAAGATTCAACAGGATATGACAGGGATGCCCCCTCTCCCCTTTACTCTTCCTGCTGGCAGTAGAAAGACTAAGTCAGATGATAGGGGAAGCTAAAAGGAGAGGGGAAATCAAAGTTATTGAAGTGGCTACAAACCTTCACATCACTCATTTTATGTTTGTGGATGACATCCTATTGTTCAGTGATGATAGTCGAAGAGACATTTCTCATATTAATTCCTCCCTACATCTCTTCCTTACTGCCACGGGAATGAGTGTTAATGTTCAAAAATCATCTGTTATTGTGGAAGGTCTCTTGAGAGAGAAATCAAGAAGAATTGCAGAAGACCTCCTCTTTGAGCTAAAGTAGATGAGCGAGAGCTTTAGATACCTTCGATTTCATCTCAAGCCAGACTCATAGAAAAACAGAGACTGGCTGTGGATGGTGGCGAAAATAGAAAGAAAAAAAAAGTAAAAATCTGGAGCTTCAAGTGGTTATCAAGAGCAGGCAGGATGGTCTTAATCAATTTTGTGCTTATGGATATTCTGCTCTTTTGGGCCATGCTCTCATGGATGCCTAAAGGAATCCTAGAGAGGATCAAAAAAATCTGTAGCAAATTCTTATGGGTTGGCTCAACGGAAGAGGTATTGCTCCCATGGGTGGCATGGGAGAGGATTTATAGACTAAATGATTGGAGGGATGGGGCATCAAGGAGCTCCCCTCCTTTGTGTTACCTTTAGCTACAAAAATGGGGTGGAACATGTTGTCAAAGGACTCTCTTTGGACACTGGTTATGAAAAGGAAGTGCCTCTGATACATTGGATGAGGTTCCCTATCAAAAAGTCATCCAACGACTCGGTGGTGTGAAGGGAAACCCTGGGGTCCAATAAGATCATTGAGGAAGGGTTGGTCTGACAGGCTAGAAATGGACTGCAGGTTCAGGTAGGATTGGATCCCTGGGTGGGATGTAATGTGGGGTTTTCTGTTCCTGAAGGCTTAAGGGCACACTTAGCTAACAAAGGTATTTTTTTCCTGAACCAAATTGTAAATGAAGGAGCCACCTCTTTATGTCATCAAGGATGGATGACTGGAGAGGAACTTTAACTGGAACCTCAATGGATGGAGGCTTGGCATTAGTATACAAGCAAGTTGGCTAGAACAAATGTTTTGATCCGAGATAGGTCAGATGAAATTCGGTGGGAACATTCCCCATCAGGAAAATACTCTCCAAAATTTTGATATGCCTATCTCATGTCCAAGAACGGGTGGGTAATCCTAGAGTGGTGGGCCAACACCCTCTGGAAACTGAAGTGTCCAGAAAAAAACCGCCTTTTCTTTTGGTGCATCCTAAAAAATAAAGTCCCCACCTGGGATAACATTCAAAAAAGTAAGACGAAAGGTCTTGGTAAATGTCCCCTCTACAAATCAGCGGATGAAACTGTCCATCACCTATTTATCCACTACTCTTTCTACAAATCTATTGGGCATAATTCAGGAAACTGATTGGAATATCACAAATTTGGAGGGGGGACTTCATCTCTGAAACTTGGCAGAACTAGTGGAATAGTTGTCAAGAGGAGAAAGGAAAAGTGATCCCACTTCTTATAGCATGGGGTCTCTAGTTAGCAAGAAACAGATCTATCTTCAGAGAGCAGGAGATCCCTTATCACTTAGTATCTTCTGAATTCACAACTATATATGAGTTATTTCCGGAACAAAGCCTAAAAACATCTTATAGGAATATCATCCCTGAGCAGATAAGGGGCAACATCCCATGGTCTTACTTTGATGGTGCCTCTAGTTCAGATAATATATGTGGGCCAGGATTAGTGATTCACCTCAGCTCTGATAGGAGATTGGAGCCTTCTATAGGGCTTGGGATGGGGACCAACAATTATGCAGAAATAAAAGCTCTCCACACCCTCTTAAGCTAGCTCTCAAATCTGTGTCAAACTTTAGTTCAGATTTTTGGAGACTCTATAAACATCATCAAATGGTTAAACAAGGAGTATACCTGTCAAAACTATATTTTAAGTCCTATTCTTGAGGATATTTGGTTGTTGAAAGAACGATTTACTTATATATCTGTTTGTCACATTTACAGGGAAACGCTGAGGAAAACCTCCTTTATAAGGAGGGTTTACAACAGGCTATGGGTAGGTGGAATATTCAAGAAATAGGGTCGGAAGGTCCTGTGGAGACGGATCAACCCCCATTTTGATCAGAAATATTTACAGTTTTCCCTCAATCTTTCTACATACTAGCTGATCTGGTTTTTTATGTTTATTGTGTATGTACTATGACTATAAAACTTATCTCTAAACTCTTTGGAAAACAAATTATATTTTTTTTCCTAGTTTTGGTAAGGTTGCAGATTAGGAGCTGATACTCTGGAGGCATTAGGGGAATTTTGAGGTCTAAAATGGGCCTCCTAAGGAAAATGTACAATCAAAATTCACTTTATGAAAACCAATCACATTTTAGGAGATGACATCATCCCTAATGGTTGAGGTGGCATTGCTTGAGTTAAAGGTACTTACTTGTCACATTCTCAATGGTGGATAAAAATTCATGGTTAACTATGGTAGTGCTCTAAGTACTTTTAAAGTCATAAAGTAAAGTACTCATAATAAATGTCATTTCACACTTTTTAAATAGAATATTATTATTGTCATTTCATATTTTTTGAAAGAAACAATGCATATCCCTACACAATCTTCATGTCTTTACACACTTTTGAATAAATATTATATCTGTATATTTTCTTATATTTATTTTTAAATTATATATTCATCTAATTTTATTTAATATTACAATTTCAAATTAATTATAAGTTAATATCTATACATATATTTTTTACGTATGAAATAAAAATAAATAAAAATGTAACTTTGTAATTTTAGGATAAATCAATTCTATAAATAATATTATTATAATATTGATAACAATACAAAAATATTAAAATTAAATAAAAAAACATTTTATTTTTGTATGATGAAAAAAATATATTAGTTTTGTATGTTAAAAAAAAATTATATTAGATTCAATATAGTTTAGGGCAAAAAAATATATAAATTTCAATGTATATAAATCTTATATTATACTTATAAATATAAATTAAATCTATTTCAATACTTTTTTTTCTTTAATTTTAAATATAACTCAATTCATTTCATTATTATTATATTAATATTATATATTATTATCTATAATATTATGAACAGTTATCTAAATGATATATAATATATATTATAGTCTTTTTTATATTATATATTTTTCTTTCTTTTTTTTTAAATCAAATCAATTTAATATGTAATATAAAATTCATACATAAAATAATATATTACATTTATTATATTATATTATTTTATTTTTATATAGTACATTAATTACATGTTATTATACAATTTAAAAAATATAAATTTTAATTAATAATGTATTATATAATTGAGAATTTATGAATTTATATTTATATTTTATTTTAAGTTATTTAAGTATAAAAGACAAAAGCATTAGTTGTTCAATGATAATGATTTTTTTTTAAAAGCTCATTTTCATTTATAGTCACATCAATACAATTTTTTTATTAATTTGATTTTGGTACAACATTTGAATTGAATTTAACCATAGTTACATGGATTGTGGTGCAAAAAGTGAATTGCAAATTCATAAATATTATTTTATTGGTTTAACTATTATTTTATTATTTCTTTAAGAGGTCCATTTTAGATCTCAAAATTCCCCTAATCCGAGATATGGCCCAGTCTTAGAATGCTTCAATGCATGTACAATGTAACTTTTTGTTTTCAATATAAAATGTTCAATTTTTTCCCTGGAATATATATATATATATATATATATATATATATATATATATATATATATATATATATATATTTGCATTTTGAGGGTCCTTAGTTTCATTATATAGAACCTGTTGGTATTGTTTTGAACTGATCAATTTGGTTTAAAAAGGTTGCTTCAGTATTGTTGACACCTAATCTTTGGGATTATGAAAATCCATGTACATATTGTAAATAAAAGAATAAAATAAAATGGAAGATGAAGAGACATTAGGAGATGAAACCTAATAGTCTCCCTCTCCTTTTATATAACCATGCTTTCTCTTAATGCAAAAATACAATTGATTCATGGAGTTACCCTCCTGTCCTGATATGGTCTGACAGCCAACCACCAAAATTTGTTTTTATGCCCTTGTAACTCTATTTCCTGCCATATTCTCTGTCCTTCGTCTCATGCATCAATTCTTGGAAGTTGATTTTTTGTGTGTTGTGTTGAATCTGACCTCTACTAACTGTTGAAGTAGTTCTTGAGCAACCTATGCATTGGTACGACCTGCAGTTGTGTTAGAATATTCTGACATGTAGGAAATAATTAATTATAACTTGGTCTAGTGTAGATTTAGGTAAAGTGTGTTTCTTTACTATGTACTTTTGTAACTTATAATCCGATGGTCATGATATGTGATCCGGCGATTCATTCTCTCCTCGGTTTTGACCGACACTTGATCTGTGACTTAACACTCGATTTGTCAATGATCTCTATTTAAATAGCATGGAGGGTCATTTTTCCAGTGACCGTTTATGAGAGAAGCTTATGTAAATTCTCTTTATTTATATTAATAAATTTCTTGAAGTGGCCGCGTTAGCTTAGGCCATGGACTATTTCCCTCTTCAAGGGTTTTAACCACGTCAAATATTGGTGTATTGATCTGTGATTTGTTTGTGAGCGGTGACCTTTGGTATTTTATCTAAAGAACTTACCATGTAAATTCATACATGGTATCAGAGATGTTTTGAGGGCCGCATCTGTTGTTGATCCAAATCCGAAGCTGATTTGACTGCATGCAATTTTCGTTATCTAGATTTACAATTTCTGACTACTTTCGGGCTCATAGAACTTCTCTTTTGTGTCTGGAGCCTCTCTTCCAATGAGGAACCCCTTTCATTTCATGCGAAAAGGTTTTTGGTTGGCCAAGTTATGCCATTTTAGAGCTGGACGTATAAAGTATTTTTTTTGCAGTCATATTTATTAACCCCTCTTTTTATTTCAGTTTATAGTCTTTTTTATTACCAGATCTATATCCTCTTATCTGCTTATGCTCTTTGATCTGCTTTGTGTGTGATCTAGCAAACCAGAAACATGAAGACGAGATTTTTCTGCTATGTATGCTCTTTCCCCGTGACTTTGCGCGATCTCGGGAAATCATAATTAGAGAGAAAAATATATAGTTGTTGGACGGACTAACTGGAAATCTAACGTTCTTCCGTAAGGCTTGTATTTTGTTTTGTCGTTTTCATGTTTTTTTTTTTGCAGGAAAAAATGCACGCACACCGGTTAAAAAAAAAAAAAAAAAACCTTCCTCCTTTCAAACAATTACATAATCCTTTTACTAGCTCACTTAGTGTAAAGTTACTTTATGAGAACAGAGGTCTTGGGTTCAAGTCTCTTTTTCAAGCTTCTTTTTCTAATAACCTTTTTTTCAAATTACTTTTTTTTAAAAAGATTTTTTGGCAAGTTGCGTTTAAAAAAATAAAAATTTAAAAACAAATGTAAAAGTAACATTGTAAAAGTGATTCTCACTTATTTATAAATGTGGGTCACATAAAGTAGTATTTTTTTAAAAGTGAGCTTATTATATTAAGTTTGGAAAAGGTGGGGCTTTTTTTTTAAAGTACAATTATATCATCAAATTTCAACCTATTATGTGACTACTCGTCATCTACTATAACTTTTCTTCAAAAATACATAACTTCTTCATTCGACAGTCATTTTCAGAGCTGCGTTTTTTAACCGGCCTAATTTTTCGAGATATCTCCATTAGAGCAGTTAGTTTCAACATTTCAGCTTTAGTTTTTAAAAATGGAAACTGCATGCTCGGTTATTCTTAACAACACTAATGATTTCCAATGGTTATCCTACATGGTAGACTTACTTAGAAGTAAAAAGATTTATAGAATAGCCTCAGGACAATAATCTAAACCTACCGGTGCAGATAAAATGACTAAATGGAAAAATAAACAAGATCAATCACGAGGGTTGATAGGAATTTCCTTTTCTCAATATCTTAGATTTCATATCCAAGAAATTGACTCCCCTACTAAAGCTATGAAAAAGCTAAATATTTTTTTGGCATTAAAAATGAAATTAGAGCCCACCAGCTTGGAAATGAGTTGTTTACTTTGGACCCCAATAATTTCTCCTCTATTGAAGATTTTTTGTCCAAATTCAAGACCCTTAGACTTCTTTTAGAAGGTTTTTAAGGTAAAAAAGTAAGATGGTAGTCTTATCTATTATTTTCTTGCTAAGTAAGGCCATGCATACTCTATATTTGTTTCCACCTTCCATTCCACTAGAGAAGCCCTCATTTCTCAAGGAGAAACCTACAAGCCCTTCTCTTTTGATGCCTTTTGTGATTCTTTGATAAGAGAACAAGAAAAAATATTACACCTTAGTCTTATTCATACTGGAAACTCTTCTAAGAAAGCCTTAGCAATCTAGTAGCAACCATATCCAAATAATCCTAAGAAGCAACTTCCTAAAAATAATGGCCCTAAATCAAACAAGGGTCTTAAAGAATTTCAGCTGCAAGCTGAAAAAGAAACTCAACAAACTAATAAGGAAAATAAAAACATAGGGAATAATATAGATATACATTGCAAATTTTGTAATTGTGATGGCCACATAGAGTCAAAATGTTTTAAGAAGATGGAAGCCTTGGAAGCATCAATGAAGAAGCACAACATCCATTTGGAGAACTCTTCAACTTCATATTTGGGAAAGGCACTTTCTACATATGGTTTTCAAGCATCAAGATCTAGTTATGCATTGAATGTACCTTCTTCTTCTCATTCTTATGAGTCGCTCATTCATTCTAGAGCCTCTTACCACATGGCCAAAAATAAATCCATGTTTTCTTCTTTAAATGATTGTAACACCAAAAATATTTATGTTGGTGATGATAGATCTCTTAGTGTTTTAGGGTCTGGAACTATTCATCTAGATAAAGTTCAATTTAATGATGTACTATGTGTTCATACCTTGTCCTAAAAAATTCTATCTGTTTATCAGATAAATCATTCGGGTGAAGGGAAAACCATATAATTCTCACCTCATGATGTTGTAATTAAGGACCTAAGGGATCCTAGACATATTTTAGCTACTGGAATTACTAATGATTCCACAAGGTTGTATAATTTTGACAACTTTGGGTCATCATGTCTTGCCTCCATTTTTGTTTCTCATAATGATGAAGTGAGAAAACTTTGGCATGAGTGATTGGTCACTTAAACTATCGCTCTCTTCAAACTCTATATAAAGAAAATATGGTGACAATCCTTCCTATGATATCTTTCCAAGATGGTGTTTGTTCTGGTTGTGTACTCAAAAAACATCATCGTGATATTTTTGACAAACGTGCCCCTTGGCACGCTTCATCCCCTTTGCAGCTTGTGCATAGTTAATCCAGGCGGATATTGGTGGCCACCCACATATTACACATGGGGACCCACCATTGTCTCTTTCAATTTTTCAGTTTCGGCACAACTTACCTTTTTTAGCAGTTTTTTGGGGCCTGAACTTCCGGAGCCGTTTTGAGGCCCTAAACGTCGTTTTCTGGGCATCGTTTTTTTGGAGATGTCGATTCTGTTCCAAAACCTATATTCATAGTTAGCATTTATAGTCCTCGGATAAATATTTCTAACGATGTATCATGTGCTTCAAACAAAGATAGTATGCCAAAGTTATGACCTTAGGAAATTGATGTACCAATTTACCCCGACGGGGCCCATATTCTGTCGTTTCATATACTAGGGTTAGATTTTTGGATGTTTAGGGTTTTACATTGCTTATAAAAAATATATAGGCCTTAGAGACTCATTGTAACACAGATTTTAGAGGCCCGTAGCTGCCACATCTCTTCTTAGAGATAAGCTACCAACGCCCTAGCTAGTTTATTTCCATTATGTCTGTAAGCAAATTTCAGTTCTTTTATATTATTGAAATGAAGTGTTATTTCCATTGCATATTTGTATTTATGGTTATATGTGTATTATATTTCATTCCTACATAAATTTGGATCAATGGTATCATAGCGGTTTTCTTTTAATCGATCCTTCTTTGCATGTCCCCAACGAGGTCAGGGTATAAGGATTTAGGGTTCGATTTGGTTGAACCTTTGCAAGATCAGCCTCACAAATCCTGACGACCGCCCATGGGGGATGAAAAAAAAGATGAGGGAGCAAGATATCTTATCAAAATATTGCTCGAGGAGGTCCTCGAAAAAAAAAAGGAACACGATGATGGATAACTTTTCCCAGATCCTTCAACGATTGCCCACCAGCGGTGCATCTGCATCCAGCAGCCACTCCGGAGGCACGAATCCCTTTAAGGTATAAGTAAACTTTGACATTCCCATATTTGAGGGTCAAATAGATGTTTATGCCATAGATATATGGTTGAATCTGTTAGAAGGATATTTATCGGTTCATGACTTTTCCGACTGGGAGAATATTGTTTTTTGCACTCCTCAAAGCTATCCCCCATGTCAAGGACTGGAGGGAAACCTACTGTAAGAAAAATTACGAGACATAACCCTCTCTGTTCTTAACCATACCCACTTGGAATTATTTTCGAAATGCCATCAAAGAACAATACTATCTTGTGGGAAGCTATGAGGACAAGTACATACAATGGACCACATTGTGGTAACAAAGGGATCAAGATGTGCATGAGCTGACGAATTTGTTCCATACCCTGGGCACAAAGTTGGGTATCAAAGATTCAGAGAAAATTTTGGTGCTAAATTATTGTAGGTATTATCACAGATACATTCAGGAGAAAATGGAGTTCCTCAACATCTCCTCGCTTGGTACGACATACCAGTATGCAGCCAAGATTGAGTAGAAATTCAAACAAAAGAAGTGAGACTTTGGATTTGCAAATAAAAAGAAAGAGAAAGGTGCCCCCAAACCGTAGAACAAAGGACAAAGCCAAGGAGTGGAATCCCAAGACAACATGCCAAAGCCACAAGCAAATAACAACACTGCGAAGCCAAAGAAGGACATGGGAAAGTGGTGTGAGTTCCATAAGAGCTCCACTCACAACACAAGTGAGTGTTAGGGCAAGCAATCACTGGTGGCCGAGACGAGGGCTTCTAAATCAGATGCATCCTCTGACTCTGAATCAGAACCTGACAAGGGGAATGAAAAAGGTAAACAAATTATTGATGTGGAGCCCAATGCCACTTTTTCCACTGCGAAGATCCAGAAGGAGGAACCGGAAGATCCAGAGGAGGGGGAGCATATCTTCCACTCCCAAATGTGGGTAAAGGTTTCCCTGCTATAGCTCATTATCGAAAATGGGATCCAAAAGAACCTCATTTGAGCAGACGTCGTTAAGCGGGTTGGTTTGCTAACCACAACACACCCACATCCATACACCATCAAGTGGCTTCACTAAGGATGGGATCTCTGCGTCAGTCAACAGTGCAGCCTTCCCTACACCATAAAGCCCTTCATGGATGAGGTATTATGTGACATTGCTCCTCTTGATGTTTGTGATGTATTATTAGGCCAACCATACTTGTGGAAGCGGCATGATTTGTATGAGTCCTGACCTCACGCTGTTTTTGTTACTTTGGGAAATAAGTTGTACAGGATGCTAGAGGAACAACCGCCTGCTGCAATCTCTTTGGTTACTGCAATGTTGGGTGTGGAGCCTGATTATCTTGTTTATTTTGTATCACAATGTTGGACCCCTATACCTTAATGGGGTGGCAATGCCGTCCGTAATTAAACACTGCCTGGGGGGTCTAGGGGGGGCGACTGTGACTTTATGGAGCCCCCCCTGACGTGGGGTTTCAGGGGCAGCACCCCCGAAGCTAAAAACAGAAGTAAAATTTCCTTGTAAAAGTATAGTAATTTCTAGTCAATCCGGGTCATTCATTAGACATATGATCTGACAGTAGAAGTTATGTTTAGTTTAGGGTTTTTTTGCCCTAGAAGGCAACCCCTCTTTTGTATGAGGGTATTGCATTGGGTCTATGTATTGTATATGTATTCTCAGAGTGAAAAAATGATAGGGATACTGTGAGAGAGAACAGAGGATATTACAACGGATTAGTTGTAGGTTGTGTCTCTTCATTTTTTTGGATAATAGAAAGGAAGGATTGGTTGTTCGAGTGGACGTAGCCCAAACTTGGTGAACCACATATATTTGTGTCTCTTTAGCTTTATGTGTTTCTTGTGTTTGTGATTCCGCATATATTTTATTTGTTCCATTGCTTTGTAATATATAATTTTCTAACATGCAAAACAATGCAGTAAGCTCATTTCCAAAACTAGGAAATTTGTTTTCCTGATGATCCGCCCCCAGGGAAAGAAGAATATTGTGGCCATGACCTCCATACAGGGATCCTCTGCATGACAACAAAAAATGGACAAGGTTGTGGAGGAGTACAAGGACATCTTCACCTCACCCACAGGGGTGCCTCTGCATTGTCAGGTCAAGCACCCCATTGATCTGACCCCAGGTGCGTCGCTACCCAATGGACCGATCTATCGACACTCTATTCTAAAGAAATATGAAATCAAGAGGTAGATTCAGGAGCTGGTGCAGAAATGTCACATCCGGAAAATTTCATCATCCTGTGGGAGACCAATCATGTTGGTACAGAAGAAGGGTGGGACTTGGAGACTCTGTATTGACTTGTTGGGTGTGGAGCCTAATTATCTTGTTTACTTTGTATCATAGCATTGGACCCCTGTACCTTAAATTGGGTGGCAACGCCACCCATAAATTAATCGCTGTCGTGGGGGGTCCAGGGGGGGCGACAGCGACTTTATGGAGCCCCCCTTGGCGGGGGGTTTCGGGGGCAGTGCCCTCGAAGCTAAAAATAGATGTAAAATTGCCTTGTAAAAGTATAGTAATTTCTAGTCAATCTGGGCCGTTCATTAGGCAAATGATCTGAAGGTAGAAGTTATGTTTAGTTTAGGGTTTTTTGCCCTAGAAGGAAACCCCTCACTTTTATGAGGGTATTGTATTGCGGCTGTGTATTGTATGTGTATTCTCAGAGCGAGAAACAGAGAGGGAGACTGTGAGAGAGAACAGAGGATATTACAGCGGATCTACTGTAGGTTATGTCTCTTCATTTTGCTGGATAATAGAAAGGAAGGACTGGTTGTTCGGGGTGGACGTAGCCCAAACTGGGTGAACCACGTATATCTGTGTCTCTCTGGTTTTATGTGTTTTGTGTGCTTGTATTTTCCGCATATTTTATGTGTTACATTGCTCCGTAATATTTAATTTTCTAACAACTGGTATCAGAGCCAAAGGTATATTTAGCTGATAAACTCATAGGAAAGAAGGGTTCTTGGTTCGAGTGGGAGCAATGGCGGAAGATGGTAAGTTTAGGGTCGAGAAATTTAACGGCCAAAACTTCCCGTTGTGGAAGATGCAGATGGAAGATTATCTGTATCAGAAAGATATATACCTACCATTGAGCAGAAAAATAAAGAAGCCGACAGCCATGACAGATGTGGAATGGAGCATTCTCGATAGAAAGGCACTCAAAACAGTACGGTTGTGCCTTGCGGCGTCAGTCGCCTTCAATATTTCGAAGGAAACAACAACAGAGGGTTTGATTCAGACATTGGTGAAACTCTATGAAAAACCCTTGGCCTCAAACAAGGTATTTCTTATGAAACGACTATTTAATATGAAGATGTCGGAAGGTGGATCTGTTGCAGACCATTTAAATGATTTTAATACAGTTACCAGTCAGTTAAGTTTTGTAGGGGTAAACTTTGATGATGAAGTTAGAGCTCTGTTATTCTTGTGCTCATTGCCAGAGAGTTGGAATGGTTTAGTAATGGCCATTAGAAACTCTGTCTCTGGATCTAGTACTTTAAAGTTTGATGATGTTGTCGGTGCTATCCTTAGCAAGGAAATGCGACGGAAAAGCTCTGGTGAGACATCGGGTAATGCTTTGAGTGCAAAGTCTAGGGGAAGAAGAATGGAAAGAGGAAAGAGCTCAGGATATCGTAGTAAATCAAGGAAATACAGATCCAAGTCCAGATCGGGGATAGTGTGCTGGAAATGTGGAAAGAAAGGACACCTAAAGAAAGACTATAGATCTCGGAAGGGAAAAGAAGGAGACACACAACAAGAAAACAATCATGAAGTAAATGTGACAGGTGATGTGTTACAAGATGCTTTGATTCTTTCTTTCAAAAATGTTACTGATTCTTGGGTTGTAGATTCAGGGGCTTCATTCCATGCCACACCTGATAAGAAATATTTTCATGACTATGTTCAAGGAGATTTTGGACAAGTTCATTTGGGTGATGATAAAACCTGTAAAATTGTTGGAATGGGTAAAGTTCTTGTAAAAAAACAGAATGGAAACCAATGGCTACTAAAGGAGGTAAGGCATGTTCCAGATCTGAAGAAAAATCTGATTTCAACAGGGCAGTTAGGCAGTGAAGGTTGTGTGACAACTTTCACAGATAAAACTTGGAAGGTCACCAAAGGAGCCCCGGTAATAGCAAAAGGCGAAAAGGTTGGTACATTGTATTTATGCAATGGTATTTCTAACTCTGTTAATGCTTTAACTTCCAAAGGAGCAGATGCAGCATTATGGCATCATAGGCTCGAACACATGAGTGAGAAGGGAATGAAGATTCTCCACTCAAGAAATTTGTTGCCAGGTTTGAAGAATGTTGATTTGGATTTCTGTGAGAATTGCATTTATGGAAAACAGAAGAGAGTCAGATTTCTCAAAGTTGGGAAAGAAAAGAAGAGCGAAAAATTGGAGCTTGTGCATACAGATGTATGGGGACCTGCTCAGGTATCATCTCTCGGTGGCTCTCGTTATTATGTTACTTTTTTTGATGATGCAACTAGAAAAACATGGATTTATTGTATTCAGAATAAATCTGATGTATTTGATACTTTCAAGAAATGGAAAGCTTTGGTTGAGATTGAGACAGGAAAGAAGTTGAAGTGTCTCAGATCAGACAATGGAGGTGAATATTGCGGCAAAGAGTTTGATAGGTACTGTTCAGAGCATGGAATTCGTAGAGAGAAGACAGTTCCAAGAACACCACAAGAAAATGGTGTGTCAGAAAGGATGAACAGAACAATCATGGAGCGTGCAAGGTGCATGAGATTGCATGCAGGATTGCCTTTAAAATTTTGGGCAGATGCTGTAGATACTGCTGTTTATCTAATAAACAGAGGGCCTTCAAGTTCCTTGGATGGTGGTATTCCAGAGGAAGCATGGACAGGAAAAAAGGTAAACTACTCCTTTTTAAAGCCTTTTGGTTGTGAGGCCTTTGTCCATATTAGTAAAGAAAATAGAACAAAGCTTGAGGCAAAATCAAAGAAATGTACCTTTATTGGATATGGTGCTAATGATTTTGGTTATCGCTTATATGATTATGAAAATCAAAAAATCATTAGGAGCAAAGATGTAATATTCAATGAAAAGGTCTTGTATAAGAATCAGTTGCAGGAAAAGAAACAGGAAAAAGAAAGCAAGGAATACACGGTTCTTGATGAGATAACTGAAAAAGTAAAGGTGCCTGAAAATAATAATAATCAATAACCACAGCAGCAACAACCACCACAACAGCAACAGGCACCTCAAACACCTGAAAGTGGTGTTAGAAGATCTACCAGGATAAGTAGACCCCCTGAACGATACTCTCCTTCATTATATTATTTATTTTTGACTGATTCCGGTGAACCTGAATGTTATGAAGAAGCAATGCAGGTTGAAAGTAGGAAGAAGTGGGAGCTAGCCATGGAAGAAGAGATGGACTCCTTAATGCATAACCAGACTTGGGACTTAGTCAGGTTGCCTGCAGGTAAAACTACATTGCAGAATAAATGGGTTTACAGGCTGAAGGAAGAATATGGAGGAAAACAGAGGTACAAAGCTAGACTTGTGGTGAAGGGGTTTGCACAGAAGAAAGGCATTGATTTTGATGAAATATTTTCTCCTGTTGTTAAAATGAATTCAATCAGAACTATTTTAAGTCTTGTAGCAGCGGAAGATTTACATCTTGAACAGTTAGATGTAAAGACAACATTTCTCCATGGAGATTTGGAGGAAGAGATATACATGCAACAACCAAAAGGATATGAGGTCAAAGGGAAAGAAAAATTGGTGTGTAGGTTAAAGAAGAGCTTGTATGGCTTAAAACAGGCTCCAAGGCAGTGGTATCTAAAATTTGACAAGTTTATGTCTGAACAAGGTTATACTAGATGTCACTCTGATCATTGTGTTTATCTAAAAAGGCAAAATGATGGCAGCTATATTATATTGTTATTGTATGTAGATGACATGTTTGTTGCAGGGTCTAACATGCAGGAAATAAATGTGCTCAAAAGAAAATTGGAAAATTCATTTGCAATGAAGGATTTGGGAGCTGCAAAACAAATCCTTGGTATGAGGATAACTAGAGACAGGAAAAATCGCAAATTAACACTGTCTCAAAATGAGTACATAGAAAAGGTGTTGAAAAGATTTAATATGTAGAATGCAAAACCAGTTAGTACACCTTTTTCTAGCCACTTCAAACTTAGTAAGGAGATGTGCCCCAACACCCATGAAGAAATGGAATATATGTCTAAAGTTCCATATGCATCAGCAGTTGGAAGCTTAATGTATGCAATGGTCTGCACAAGGCCTGATATTGCACATGCAGTGGGAGTTGTAAGCAGGTACATGAACAATCCAGGAAAAGAACATTGGATGGCAGTAAAATGGATTCTCAGATATTTGAGAGGTACCACAAATAAAGCATTATGCTTTGGTGGTTCAAACATTGATCTACAGGGATATGTTGATGCAGATATGGCAGGTGACAGAGATAACAGGAGGAGCACTACAGGATATGTATTTACTATAGGTGGAACAACTATCAGTTGGGTTTCAAAAATCCAAAGTGTTGTTGCACTTTCAACAACAGAAGCAGAGTATGTTGTTGCTGTAGAGGCTAGTAAATAAATGATTTGGTTACAAAGTTTTATGGATGAATTGTGTAAGAAACATGATATGGGCACGCTATATAGTGATAGCCAAATTTCCATTCATCTCTCAAAGAACTCAGCATTTCATTCCAGGACTAAACTCATACATCTCAAGTACCATTTCATACGGTCAGTATTGGAAGATGGAGAGTTGAAGCTAGAAAAGATACACACTAGCCAGAATCCTGCAGATATGCTAACAAAATTTTTAACCAGGGAGAAACTGAGAACGTGCTCAGTTTCAATTGGTCTTCAAGGATGACGATGAAGATGAGAAACAACCAGGTCCAAAGAGGAGTCATTGTCCAGCAAATGAAGCAGCGGTGGAGTTGCTACAATCAGTCTCCAAGTGGGATATTGTTGGGTGGAGCCCGATTATCTTGTTTATCAGGCATCGTCAAAGATTGGACCCCGTACCCAGTCGGGCGGCACCGCCGCCACCACCGCCGTGGGGGGTCCAGGGGGGGCGGTAGCGACTTTATGGATCCCCCCCCTGGCGGGGGGTTTCGGGGTAGCGCCCTCAAAGCTAAAAACAGATGTAAAATTGCCTTGTAAAAGTATAGTAATTTCTAGTCAATCTGGACCGCTCATTAGGCAAATGATCTGACGCTCGAAGTTATGTTTAGTTTAGGATTTTTTTCCCTAGAAGGAAACCCCTCGCTTTTATGAGGGTATTGTATTGCGGCTGTGTATTGTATGTGTATTCTCGGAGCGAGAAACAGAGAGGGAGAATGTGAGAGAGAACAGAGGATATTACAGCGGATCTACTGTAGGTTTTGTCTCTTCATTTTGCTCGATAATAGAAAGGAAGGACTGGTTGTTCGGGGTGGACGTAGCCCAAACTAGGTGAACCACATATATCTGTGTCTCTCTGGTTTTATGTGTTTTGTGTGCTTGTATTTTCCGCATATTTTATGTGTTGCATTGCTCCGTAATATTTAATTTTCTAACATGACTATTAGGCACTGAACAATATCACTGTTCGGAATAGGTACCCAATCCCATGGATTGATGACCTTCTGGAGCAACTCAAAGGGGTGAAATATTTTAGCAAGATCGACTTGAAGTCTGGGTATCACCTTGTACCAATCGAACCCTTCGATGTGTGGAAGGTTGCCTTCAAAGCCAAGGAGGGCCTTTTCAAATGGCTGGTCATGCCTTTTGGGTTGACGAACACTCCCGAAACCTTCATGAGGTTTATGGACAACATCTTGCAGCCATTCACCAACCCATTTGTAGTGGTGTACTTGGATGAAATTATGATCTTCAGCTAGACTTGGGAAGAGCACCTCCACCACATCCAATTGAAGTCTTCCAAACACTGCAGCAACACAAGTTGTCTACCAATTTTGAGAAGTGCACTTTTGGCATGACCCAGGTTCAATATATGGGATACATTATTGATGAAAGGGGGGTGCATGTGGATCCAACCAAGATCCAAGTCATTCAATATTGGCTAGCCCCAACCACTCTAACAGAGCTTTGCAGCTTTCTAGGTCTTGCTAATTTCTACCACAGGTTCATGTTGGGATTCTCTCATATCACTTGGCCCTTGAGTCAAGTCACCAAGGGAGGAGTGAAAGAAAATTTATTTTGGTCGGAATATCAACAGAAGGCGTTTGTGGAATTGAAACATCGCCTCTATAATGCCCTGGTGCTCACATTACTAGACTTGAAACAACCATTTGAGATCGAGACATATGCCTCTGACTATGCTATCATTAGGGGAATTTTGAGGTCTAAAATGGGCCTCCTAAGGAAATTATAAAATAATAGTGGAAAAAATCAAATAAGATTTGATGACATCATCAAATTTTAGAGGGGAAAATGAAAAAACTACTTTTTCAACTCATATTTTCAACTTATCTCCCAAAGTTTTTACTCAAATTTTGAGCGGGAGTACTCGTTGGATGCGAAATTTAATTCCTCATCCAAGGAGTACCCATGTTGCATAATTTCGATGGGTCCTACTACACGAAAAATGAGAAATACATAAAAAAACGTGATTACAATCACATTTTTTATGTATTTCTCATTTTTCGTGTAGAATAGTTCATCGAAAGTATGCAACATGGGTACTCCTTGGATGAGGAATTAAATTCCGCATCCAACGAGTACTCCCGCTCGAAATTTGAGTAAAAATTTTGGGATATAAGTTTAAAATACGAGTTGAAAAAGTAGTTTTATTATTTTATTATTTTTTAATATTTTTACTTTTTTACTCCAAAAATGGTGAATCATCCCTCATGGTTGACATCATCATCTTGAATCCTATTGGTTCTTATAAAGTTTATTTTGGTTGTACATTTTTCTTAGGAGGCCCATTTTAGACCTCAAAATTCCCCTAATGTGGGGCAATTCTTACTCAACAGGGGAACCCAGTGGCATATCACAGTGAGACATTGTCCGACACAATCTGCAAGTATCCCACTTATGACAAAGAAATGTATTCCATTGTGCAGGCTTGTCGACAATGGAAGCATTACATTTTGGGGAAGGAAACGATCATCCACACAGACCACCGACCCCTGCAGTTCATACAGACACAAGGGAAGTTACAGAATGATCACCATCAGAAGTGGTCCACATATCTGCAACAGTTTCATTTGAAAATCAAGTACAAGAAGGGTAGCACCAATAATGTTGCAGAATTCCTCAGTCGACCACCAATTGTGGCGCTAACCATCGTTCTAAACTCTTGTGGGCATGAGACTTCTCATTGGCCACTTCTCTACAAGAGAAATCTAGAATTTGGTCACACATACAAGGCACTCTTGGGGGGTATGCAAGTTCCAATTTTTCACCTCTAAGATGCACTGTTATGTCACCTAGGACACCTTTTTGTTCCTTCAAGCAAGTGTGCCAAGATGATATGGGAATCACACTATGGTCGAGTCACTGGGAATTTTAGGGTCGAGAAAACAGTCATAGTACTGCAGAAGTATTTCTATTGGCTAAACCTTCGACAGGATGTCGGGAAGTACATCAGATCCTGCACTTCTTGTGCCATTGCCAAACTGACCATCAAGAAGCAAGGCCTCTATACTCTGCTACCTACCCCTAGTCGACCTTGGGAATCCATATCCATGGATTACATGTTGGGCCTCCCTTTTACTAAGCATGGAAATGACTGTGTTTTCATGGTCATCGACAGATTCTCGAATATGGAAATTATGGCGGGCTACAAGAAGAATATCACAGTAGAAGTCACTGCTAAACTCTTCTTTGAACGAGTATGGGTGCACTTTGGGATCCCACATTCTATCATCTCAGATCGAGACAGCAGGTTCCTCAGCACATTTTGGTCCAGCCTCCGGTCAATGCTGGACACTAAGCTCACCAAGTCCACAACTTTCCATCCCCAAATTGATGGCCAAAAAAAGGTCATCAACAGGATGATTATACACATTATGCACATGTAAAATTCAAAGCATCCATGCAAATGGGATGAGATCATCCCCTAGGTACATAAAATTTATAACCGGGCTCTCCACAGCTCAACTGACCACAACCCCTTTCAGGTGGGCTTGAGATTCCAACCACTATGTCCCACTGACGTAGCCATGCCATTTGCGGCTACTCAGGCTGATTCGGCTCATGTCTAGTCTGAAGCTAACAAAGTGAACAACTTCATCAAGCACATTCAGCGCATCTGCCAACAGGTTCATGACATATTGGACAGCGCAAATTCTAAGTACAAGCAACGACATGATCAACATCGGGTGCCACACAACTTCTAGGTGGGTGACAAAGTCTAGCTACATTTGTAGAAAGAGCGCCTCACTGGACCCCACCGTAAGCTTCACCTGCTCCGATATGGGTCGTACACCATCACCAAGGCTATAGGGAACAATGCCTTCGAGCTTAATATTCCACTATTCCTTGGTCTGCACCCAGTATTCAATGTGGACCGCCTTCGTCCCTACTTCCCACCTCTACTGGACACCACTGACATTGCAGAACAACTCACACCAACAGAGTTAAACCCAGGTTGCATGGAACATGCCACCACATATTGTATCATGTACATGCAAATCAAGAACACTCTCCAATAGAATATTTGACTATATCGGGTTGTCAAAGCTGGCCAACTCCTGCACCAAGGCAAGTGGTTAACCAGGGACCAATTTCAGCAGAAGTTTCCTCATCTCATGGAGGAACTCAATGCAATGAGGACCATTGCTTCCTAAGGGGGGAGGAATGATCCAGGCGAATATTGGTGGCCACTCATCTATTCCTCTTGGGGCCCCACCATTGTCTCTTTCAGTTTTTCAGTTTCAGAACAACTTACTATTTTTAGTAGTTTTTCGGGGTCTGAACTTGCAGAGCCGTTTTGAGGCCCTAAATGACGTTTTTTGGGCATCATTTGCCTGAAAAATCTGATTTTGTTCCAAATATACATTCATAGTCAGCAGTTGTAGTCCTCAGATAGATATTTCTAACTATGTATAATGTGCGTCAAACGGAGATAGTATGCCAAAGTTACGACCCCGAGAAATTGATGTACCAATTTACCCCAACGGGGCCCATATTCTGGTGTCTCATCTCCTAGGGTTAGGTTTTTGGATGTTTATGGTTTTCCATTGCTTCTCAATAATATATAGGCCTTCAAGCCTCATTGTAAAACATAGTTTAGAGGCCTGTAGCCAGCACATCTCTTCTCATAGATAAGCTACCAGTGCCCTAGCTAGTTTATTTCCATTCTGTTTTTAAGAAAATTTCAGCTCTTTGATATTAATGAAATGAAGTGTTATTTCCATTGCATATTTGTATTTATGGCTATATGTGTATTATATTGCATTCTTGCATAAATCCAGATCAACAATTATTTATGTGGTCCACTTCTAGTTGTTTCTTTCTCTCACTATAAGTACTTCTTAAATTTCATTGATGAATTTTCCAAACACACTTGGGTATACTTCTTAAAACTCAAGAGTGAAGTTTTTAACATGTTCTTGGCCTTTAAGGCCTTTGTTGAGAAACAATATAGACATAAAATTATTAAGTTAATATCTGACAATGGAGGAGAATATGTTAACAACAAATTTATCAAATTTTGCATTGAGCACGACATTCAATTGCATCATACTGTTCCATATACTCCACAACAAAATGGTGTAGCTGAAAGGAAGAATCACACTCTAAAAGAAATGGCTAATTGTATGCTTCAATATAAAGGACTTAGTCTTAATTTTTGGGAAAAATAAATTAACTATGCAAATTACATAGTAAATCACACTCCTACTAAGGTTTTAAGTAAGATCACTCCAGAAGAAGCCTGGAGCTCAATCAAACCAGATGTAAGTCACTTTCGTGTTTTTGGAAGTGAAGCTTGGGCCCATATTTCATATGAGAAACATAAAGACTTAAAACCTAAGAATGAAAAATGCATTTTTGTTGGATATTCTAAAGATGTCAAAGGTTATAGTCTTATTCAAACCAAATCTAAAAATGTAATCATTAGAAGAGATGTAAAATTTGATGAAAACATATTGGCCTGCGAGCCTAGTTTGGCGAGTGTGCCACCTTTGGCCTGCGAGCCTGGTTCGACATATGTGCCACCTCAATCTATATATTCTACTTCTGACAACATTCCTTCTAGTTCTGATGATGAAAACGAGGATGAAAATCCTCCTCCACCTCCTCAGGATCTTCCTTCAGCTCCACAGCTTCCAAAATGGGTCCGCTCTACTTGGGATGTTGCAGGTTCTCTTGCAGGTGACCCTACAGATCAATGTCGTACATGTTCTTAGTTCGACAAAGCCTCTTCCTCATTGGTTCAAGTTCCATAAAATCTTGATACAAACACCTTTGAATAAGCTTCACGTCGTCCATATTAGGATGTCGCTATGAATGAAGAATATAATTCCTTATTGGAAAACGATACTTGGGATCTTGTTCCTCTTCCAAAGGGAAGAAAAATTGTCAGATACAAATGGGTTTACATAACAAAGTTTGGACCAGATGGAAAAGTGGATAAACATAAAGCTTGTCTTGTTGTTAAAGGATTTTCACAAGTTTAAGGCATTGACTATACTGAAATGGATAGCTTTCTCTTAGATAATGGATTTTCTAGATGTCGTTCCGACAACAATGTCTACACCAAGAAAGTGGGTAAGTCCTTAATCATCCTTGTTCTTTATATTTATGATCATATCCATACTAGTAGTGATCCCAACCATATAAACAATGTGAAGTCTAGCCTCAAAAATAAGTTTGAAATGACTGACTTTGGACACTTGCTTTATTTCCTTGGTATTCAAGTCTTTCATTCCAAAGAAGGTATTACCCTTTCTTAGTCCAAGTATGGTTGTGATCTTCTACTCCATTTTCAGATGGAAGACTGTAAATCAACCCCTTCTCCCTTTCAGTCTAGAGTCAAGCCTTCAGTCACTTGTACTTCCCTTGAAGTTGATGCTACCTTATATCATCAACTTGTTGGAAAACTTCTGTATCTAATCCATACCCTTCCTAACCTTTCCTTTGCCATCGGTCTTGTTGCTCATTTTATGCACAAACCTCATGAAAGTCACTGGAAAGAAGCTAAAATAATACTTTGATATATTCGAGGTACATTTTAGTTTGGGATTCATTACAGTGTAGGAGCATCTCCATTTTTTATTGGTTTCACTGATTCTTATTGGGTTGGTGATTGTGATAATCGAAATTCTACTACAGGTTATGTATTCACTCTTGGTTCAAGACCTATTACATGGTCTTGTAAGAAATAAAGTGCCATCTCTCTTTCTTCGGTTGAAACAGAGTATCGTGGTGTTGCCCTGTGACTTCTTCAGATTCTGTCTGAATTTGGTCTTCATTAGCAGCATCCAACTACACTTTGGTGCAATAATCAGAGTTCCATTCAACTATGCAAAGATCCAGTTCAACATCAATGCATGAAACACATTGAGCTACACATACAATTCATCGGAAAGTTCAATCATGATTGTGTTCTTGAAGTGCACTATTGTTCAACTAATTATCAAGTTGTCGATATCTTTACAAAGGGGGGATAGGCTTTAATTCCTTTTTCCTTATCCTATTGTGTCACCTTTTTAAATCCTTCAATCCTATCCTGCTTATTTCGTATATGATATTCAAGACATAGGAACATAATACATAAGTATAACTTGGTCTAGCGTAGAGTTAGGTAAAGTGTGTTTCTTTACTATGTACTTTTGTAACTTATAATCCGACGGTCATGATATGTAGTGATACGACGGTTCATTCTCTCTTCGGTTTTACCGACACTTGATCTATGGCTTGACACCTGATTGGTCCATGATCTCTATTTAAAGAGCATGGAGGGTCATTTTTCTGGTGACCGTTTTGTAGAAATTATACAACAAGCATGTATATCTTGGATTCACCTGATCTAACAATGTACTAAATTTAAATACTGAATCACTTCTACAAATATTTTGTGGAATTAAAAACACAATCGCTAATCACATGAACATGAAGAAAGATCGATCACACACAACATAGATAATTTCCCGGGGAAATCTTACAGCTAAAAACCCCACTATCTTCTATTTTATATTAAGCATGGATCATGAAACAATTACATACAAAAATCTTCTCACAAGATCCCTCCAATACATCAGCTAATTGTCTCACACTGTCATATGCAAAACTGACCAACACATAGCCAATTCTCAGCCTCTAGACAGCCTACCTTGCTTGCACAATCCCTGATGGTAAATATCCCTAAAATATAGGAATTCTTTCCTGCCTTGACTGCACAAGTATCATGGGAACTCCCATGGGTGTTTGCCTGCATGTGTGCAAGAAAATAATCCTACAACTAATGGCAAACCTCCCTTTCACCTAGAACTCAACTAGGTCTCCACTGGATCTGACATGCATGCAGTTAATAATAGTAAATCCTCAGTTTCTTGTGAGATCACTGGTTGTGAATTAATTAATATTTAACTCACTAGATCTCTCACTAGTGTATCTTCAATTACAACTAGCACAACTTAGTTTCACTCACTTAACTGATTTAAACTGTTTACAACTTGCACCAACTCATGCACCACTGCACTTCAAACTCTGTTACAACTAGAATTACTCTACATGTCCCACCAACCAACCTCTAACTTGAAATCCACTAGTTAAATAAATTTATCTCTTTCAGTTAACTCATTCAAGTCCACATTTAGAATATATTACAGTTTAATGTCCATCAAAATTAAGGGATAATAAAAATAGACATGCACCCAAAAATAGCACTGTGGGCACCACCCTAGTCTGGGTGCTTAATGCAACCAAATGTTGAATGCAACCTATCCTTAATGCACTAGGCGTGGGTGCTGAATATTCTTGTTGAATCTCAACACTCTCTCTCAACAAGAAAGGGATTATCCTTCACCCCGATCCTATCTCTATGGTATTCAAATTTTCTCCTGGTGAGCGCCTTCGTCAGAATATCTGCATCCTAATCTTCCATGGGAATGTATTGAAGCAACATGATCCTCCTCTGCACACAATCTCTGATACGATGGTACCGGATATATATATATATATATATATATATATGCTTGGACCTATCATGAAATACAGGATTAATCGAGATTTTAATGCAACTCTGATTATCAAAATGAATCACTTTCGGATCCATCTGAGAACCAAACAAACCAACCAAGATCTTTCTCATCCAAATAGCCTCACATGCAGCTTGACTTGTTGCCATGTATTCCGCTTCCGCTGAAATGAGTGCCATAGATCTTTGTTTCCTGTTGTACCAGGAAACTATTGTCGATCAAATGCTAAATATACCCCCTGATGTGCTCTTTCTGTCCTGTTAGTCATCAGTAATTTTTGCTGATATCAAAATATGACTAAATTATGATCCTATATTTCTAGAAACAAGATTTGAGAAACATTGTGAGTTCTAGAAATTTCACTGCCTTCATTATCCTAAGTTAAACTATTTTCACTATCTTTTCCTCTCTCTGCCTCCTAAAAATTCTACCCCACTACTGCACAAAGGGGATTTTTATCATTTGTCCTGTTTGCCTCATTTCATCACCTCACCTCACTCTCATTTATGGCCTTTTCCTCTAAAAAAAACCATTTTCTCCTTTCCTCAAGACCCTCATAAAACCCCTTCATTCATCATTTTTTCCTTTGACATATTAAACAAAGTAAAAAGCTCCCTTTTTACATTGTTTAAAACTGAGTCCTAAACTATCAGGTCCTTTTAATTCTATTAAAAACCCTATTTTATGTCTAAAACTGCCCCTTTTTTATATAATAGGCCTTAAGCCCCTCTCTTCTAAGCCCCAGCCCTCTTTTGCCCGCATAAGACCTCACCCTTCCACTATCCTTTAGCCCCTCCCTGTATCGCAGCCCTTTCCATTTCCATACGCTCCAAAACCTTATAAAAGGCTGCCCCATAACCTTTGAAAAATCAAAAGTGGGCCCCTGCCTTTCATTACCTCTAGCCACTCTGCACCGTTAATCCAAGACCTAGACCCTAATATAACGACTATCACTCCCCACCTTGTTAATATGAATCCCCCCCTTCCAACCTTATAAAAGGTTGCCCCCGACTTTCATTACATTTGGCCACTCCGTACCGTTGATCCAAGACCTGGACCCCGATATAACAGCTATCACTCCCCGCCTTGTTAATATGAATCCCCCCTTCCAACCTTAGAAAAGGTTGCCTCCGTCCTTTATTTTATTGAAACCCCGGGCCCCGCCTTCCACTATACCTCGAATCCATTCATATTACGCCACCTGTCCCCGAGCTCCACTCCTGAAACCTGCTCGCCACTCCCCTGAGCCCTTCCGCACCATTAATCTCCAAACTGAAGATCCAACGGCCCGAGATGCATATCGCATATAAACTTGTGATGGGTTTAAAGTTTTATAACCCACACGAAATAGGTGGTTTCCTTGAGCCACGTGTCACTCCCTAAACTATATCACGTCCATTTCACCCAAAATCACTTACCACTCGTTCCCCACGTGATAAACCACTTATGGTTTTTCAAAACCACTTTTCCCCTTCGTGCCAAATTTCAAAATCTTTCTGCCTCCGTTTGAATCTCTTCTGGTTCTGCCTTTGGAACCTTTCCCTTTGCACCTTCTCCTCCTCTGCAAACACCCTCTGACAGTCCAAAACCCTGAAAGACGCATTTAAACCCTCCCGTGGGTTTTTTAAACTAATTTTTCGTGTTTTGTACAGGTTTTAATGGTGGAAACATTCACCATGCCCTCCCATAGTCCAAAAAAATATTGGATTATAACACTGGGTGACAATCCAGTGGTTTTATTCCAAGATAAAAGGACCAAAGGCCCTGCATCAAGATCGAACATTGATGAAACATGATCATCGGTGGATCGAATGAAACCTCCAGCCACAAAGAATGGCCACCCCTACACACAGACAACCCAAGCAATTGAAGACACAGTGAAAGGAAGAAAGCAGTAATATTAGAGAGCTAATCCTAATCAAAGGATAAAAACAAAGGATTAGCCCAAAAAGCAGAAGTCAAAGAAAGAAAGAAGACAGTGGAAAGACAAAAAGAATAAAGGCCAAAGGATCGAAAGAAATAAAATAAATAATTAAATAAATAGAACATAGATAAAAAAGATTGAAGAAAATATGATAAAAAGCAGACAGTCAAAGCATAAAGACAGCTTAAGGCTTAAAGACAGAGATTAAAGATAAAACAAAGGTAGATTTACCCAAGACAGATTCGAATGAATCAACTTGTGGCAGTTACTCCTTTCAAAAGATATTTGTGCCACCTAGTGCTTTGTTTCCTTCAATAAAGCATTTAACACTTATTAGGCTGAGTCAGAGATATTTATATCTGCTAGATAGTTCTTGTAAAAGTTATGAATAGGCCTTAAAGTCAAACATTTCACCTATTTTTTCTTAGGAAGTTAAGATAGAAGTTATTATTCAGAGAAATATTTGCAGATATTCCTGCCTTGAGCCTTGCTTGGTCTTCAAGGTTAGGAATTCATTAACTCTGTAATAAATGACACTCAAACCCTAGATTAACTTCACCTCCTCATTTGCAGCATAAATACTACATCTGAACTCATTATCTTGTTGGCATTTGATTACTCTTTGAAGTAATACATAGTCTCTTGGAAGTTGAAAATAAATTGATGTCTTGGAACTTGTGGATGCCCTGATTTGTTTGTTGATCGAGGAGGCTAGATCACTTGATCCATGAGCTTGGTTGTTGGTGAAGTGCTTCTAATATGTTATTGTTATTTCCTGTTTCATTATGTTTCCACCTTTCTGTGTTGCAGTAGAATAAAAGTTTTAGGCTAAGAAATGTCTTTTGAAAGCACCTTAGTTCTGTTTATTCTTCATTTCCTTAATGTTTTCTTCTGCTATGACATTTTAGATAATTCTTAATTTCTCTCTAGACCCCCATAAGCCTGTTTATTTCATAAATAGTTGAATATAGTTGGTATCAAGAATGATTTATGGTTATCCCTGCTTACTTGCTCCCACTAAAACACTATTTTGTTTAAGTCTCTCTCTAAATTACCATTCTTTAAAGTCTGCCAAGGAGGTTTTTTTTCGATCATACCCCTTGTACTTGCTTAACTAATTGTTTTAGAGATCTTCATAACTATAATCAAGGATGATTAGGAGTTCCCTCTTCTCTGATTACAATTATATGTGTGTCTTAAGTGTTTTCTGTCTTTGAAAGTGAAATCACTAGAAGTTAAATGAGTTTCTTGCCTTCTATATTTCATTGGAAAAGTTTGTCTTGAATTATTATCTGCTGTAGTGTGGATTGTAGAATTTATGGTTTGCCCTGTCTATTGATTGCCTCTTCATGCTTATAATATTTAAGTCCCTTTGTTGAGAAGTACATATGATAAAGGATTCTTGATTACCCTTTACCCTAATTTTCATTCTTACTATTGATGTCCATCTCATTACCCCTAAAAACTTGAAGATCTACTGGCCAAGTTAGATTTTCCCTATGATGCTTCCCGATCCATTGATGAACTTATCATGACTTCCATCAGACTCCATTTCCAAATGACTTAGATGTTGCCTCATTCTACCTATGCTTCTTGATCATTATACGCAACCAAAACAATCCAACAAACCTTGTACTTAATAACTAGCCTAAAATCAACCCTACAAAGCAAATAAGTTCATATCCTTTGTAAAACAAATAGAGAGATCCCTTTCTGAGTCCAGAAAGGCTAGGTCCTAGAACTCCAAATACTGGTTCCATGTTACCCTGTCATTTGGTATGCCAATCTACTAAATCATAGGAACCTAACATTATGGCGATCACGGTGGGACCTTCTGAGTTATTGACAATATGAGTACTTCTTAGAACTCAAAAAACCATTATCAAATCATAGAAAACTCAACTGATAGCCGTAGAGTAGACTTTTTTTGTTTCAACATCTTAGCTAAATGATGATTCAGGTATGGGACACTCTTACAAACCTTAGGACTACATAAAGAAACTCAGAAAACGCCAAATAACATCCCTAGATTGGTTTTTTGTAAATGATTGGTGGTGGACCATACTCAATTACCTTCAAAACAACTAAAATTTCCACCTGCCTACTCCACTAGCCCCAGTAGGCCTATTACTTTACTAGTTCTCTTTAGAATCTCTTAGGATTGTGTCAAATCAGTCCCAAGAAGTTTAGAATCCTAGTCCCATATTTTAGAAGTTTACTAAACACTGTGAGAGGTCAACCTTCTGAAAATCAGTCCTAAAACTTTCAACCTCTCCAAAATTTTGAGTTTGAAATCTGGCTTCACATAGGATCAATACTAGATCTCATCCAGACCCTAATCCTCCTACTATAGTTGATGATCCAGAAAATATTTTGTGGCAAACTTCTAGAGCTGGAAATTTAACTACTAATAGGACTATCCAAAGAACAAGATCTGTCCCTGAAAACCTTACAATATTGAAAGATCCTCAGTTTGACTTGTGCCATTCAAAGAACCTACTTAGAACCAAGTCCTATAGTGATATTGACCAGACTGAATTTGAGCCCATAGATTTGCGCCAGAGTTCTAGTAGAGAAGCCTCTCCTTCCACTCCTCCCGATTTTCAGCTTCTCCATCACTTTAGCTCCTTCCATAACAAATTTGCTCATCATCAGTTTTCTGGTCCAAGTACTTCCACCATACCCATCCATACTTCCACTCTTCAAAACACTCCATTTCATCCCACTTTCCCTTCCACAAATCCACCTCTTGTAAGTCTTCCATTCACTCCTATCATGGCAACATGCTTCATTAGTGTTACCACAACCTCTGGTTACTTTACCAAATGATTATCAATCTAGAATTCCCCATTTCACTGGAACTGAATCTACTACTGCCCAACAACATGTAGATAAAATGGATGATGCCTTTGATTACATGGAAATAGAAGAAGAGACCATTAAGATGAGAATATTTGCCCAAATTTTAGGAGGAGAAGCCAAAAAATGGTTTAAAAGGTTAACTCCTAATAGCATAAATGATCTCCCTTATCTATACCAAACATTCATCAATAAATGGGAAATAAAAAAGAACCCTCTCCAAATCCTTTTAGAATATAGCAACCTAAAAATAAATGCTGGGGAAAGTGTCCAAGGTTATTGCACTAGATTTAATAGTGTTTACAATGCACTTCTCCCAAACATGAAACTTCCACTAGGCTTGGCTTTAGAAAAATTTCCAGAGGGCTTTGACCCAGACATGGCCTATCAGCTAAGAGAAAGAGACCCCTTGAATTTATAAGATATGCAGAGGGGAGCTATAAGTGTAGAAGAAAATCTGATTGAGAAAAGAGCTAGATTGAAATCAGAAAAAAGAGTTACATACAAAGATGAAACAATGGCATCAACCTCCTCATCTGATGCCAAAATTGATAACTTAGTGAGGGTAATGGAAAGAATGCTGGAAAAGATAAACTTGACAGACAGAGTACCTCCTAGGGAGGACCAAGGGAATCCCAAAAACAGAAATAGACATCCAAATTTCATAAGAGATCCTATTCAAAATATACAAAGAGATAACGACCAACAAATTAGGCCTCCTTTACAAGAAAACTATGTAAATGAAGAAGAAGAAAGGGAGACTGAAAGGTTGGAAGAAAATCATGTAAATCTCATAGGATCTGACAGTGAGGGTGATGCTTTTCTCACTGAAGAAGAATAAGGATTCTTCTCCTCAGAACAAACTAAAAACAATCATGAGGATTCTAAAGATCATCAATTGGGGTTTGAAAATGCTATAATGGAGGTCCACAGACAATATGATCTTAGGAGCAAAAAGAACCAAGAGGCCTCCAAGAAAAATAACACAGAAATTGTTGTTAAGAGTACCTCAGAAAATCTTCCTAAAAAGATAGCAAATAGTACTAACACTATGGCCAGAAAATTTGATGTGAACAAAGACAAAATTAGCCATCAAAATGTTGACCCAAGCTGCCCTAGTACTTATGCTAGTTTCCCTGAGAAATCTGTCCAAAATAGCAGTCCTAATAAAATTCATCAAAACAGAATTGTTGAAAAAATTATGTTTGACAAACCAGATGTAAATATGTCAAAAACACTAGTCCCTTTCAGCCTTGAGGGAGAAATTTCCAAGATCAAAATTAGCATACCCTTAGCTGAACTAGTAACCCAGGATGTATATAAAAATCAATTTTTAAAATATTTGAATATAGGAAATGATAATGATACTTTAAACTTGACAGATGATAAACCAAAATTGTTGTTTGGCCCTGAAGTAGAAGGAAATACCAAGAAGGAGCTACCCCTCCATTTTATGTCAGCTTAAATATACATGATAAAATTTTACACAATGCCATGCTAGACATCGGTGCCTCTCACAATGTCATGCCAAAAGTGGTGATGGAAAGATTAGGCCTAGAAATTACTAAACCTTACAAAGACCTGTATCCCTTTGATTCAAGTAGATTCAAGTGTTTAGGTCTAATCAAGGATTTATGTGTCAATCTAGCACAAATTCCTGCTAAGGGTCTAGTTATGGACATAGTTGTTGTTGACATTCCCCCAAAGTATGGCATGCTTCTATCCAGATCATGGGGAGCCAAACTTCAGGGGAACCTTCAAATGGACATGTCTTATGCTACCATTCCAGTCTTTAACCAGACAAGAAGGCTATACAGGGAATATCATATGAAATATATGGTAAGAAACATAGATAAGCCAAACAACACTCCTGTTTATTCCATTCATTTAGATCTTGATTCATTTATCTTGTTCAATGAAGATGAAATCAGCATACAAGAAAATGAAAATGAAAAAGAGTTAAGCTCACCTGAACAACCAAATCTTCCCTAAAAAAAAAACATAGCAGCTCAAACTTTAGTAGCCTTGAACAGCAAAATGAGGATGAGTATGAGATAGAAACACATTGAAACATGAGCTTTGATGGCTCTTGTAGCAAAGCTGGTTCTGGAGCTGGTGTATGGATACATAATACAAAAAAAGGACATTCCTACAAACTTGATTTCCAATGCACTAATAACATTGCAGAATATGAAGCTCTCCTCCTTGGCCTACATGTACTCAAAGATTTAGGAGCCAAGAAAATATCAGTCCAAGGAGATTCAGAGCTGATTATTAGGCAAATAAAGGGGGAGTATTCTGCCAAAAACCCAAGATTAAGAGAATATAGGAATGCTGCCCTAGATCTCCTGAAAATTTTTGAAAAATATGAACTCACTTTCATCCCTAGAGCTCAAAATAATCTTGCAAATGAGCTTGCCTTTGCTGCCAGCAATTGTCAAGTACCCCATGTAAATGAACTATTCACTGTCAAATTAAAAAATAGGCCTACAGTCCCTGAAAATGAAAACTATTGGCAAGTGTTTGAGGGAGATAAAAACATTGATGATTTTCTGCAGTCTAAAAATGATTTTGCTGTAACAACTCCTAGCTCAAGCCATAAAAAATATTGTTTTGATGAAATAAAAATTCCCTAAAACAGAGTTTTCCTCTATAAACCAATTTGAACATCTTTATAAGGCAGAATTACTTGAAAAACTAGATCACAAGGACCTTGAGGTTTTACAATGCAAAGATGATTCAATACCAAGGGGTCATACACCATTTAGGGAGCTCTTTGACTTCAATGATATAGCTAAAAAACCAAAGATGGAGCCTACAGAAACTAATGTAGAAGAACATAACATAGGCAGCATGAATGAACCAAAATGATCAAATTATCTAGCACTCTTCCTACTCCTATTAAACAGGAATATGTTGAACTTTTCAAAGAGTTTGGAGATGTGTTTGCATGGGGATACAAAGATCTGAAATCGTATGATACCAGAATTATTCAACAAAAAATTCCTCTTAAGGAAAATCAGAAACCTTTCAAACAAAAAATGAGGAGGATAAACCCTATTTTATTACCTTTAGTTGAGAAAGAGATCAAAAAGATGTATGATGCTGGGATCATAGTTCCCCTTAGATATTCACAGTGGGTTTCCAACCTTGTATCTGTTAGGAAGAAGACTGGGGAAATTAGGCTTTGCATTGAATTTAGAAATCTGAACAAAGCCTCCCTGAAAGATAATTATCCCTTGCCCAAGATGGATCACATACTCCAAAATGTGGTTGGATCTAAGAGAATATCACTCTTGGATGGTTTTTCAGGCTACAACCAGATACTAGTACTCCCAAGTGATCAACACAAAACTGCTTTCACCACACCTTGGGGTACATTCATGTATGTTAAAATGCCATTTGGTTTGATGAATGCAGGGGACACATTCCAAAGGAACATGGACATAACTTTTTCAGAAGATATAGGCTATTTCATAATCATTTACCTTGATGACATCACTGTTTTCTCCAAAATTGACAAAGAACACTTAGTCCATTTGAGAAAAGTTTTTGAGAAATGTAGGAAATATGGCTTGTCCTTGAATCCCAAGAAAACACTTTTTGGTCTCCAGGAAGGAAAACTCCTAGGCCACATAATCTCTGAAGAAGGAATCAAAGTGGATCCCAAGAGGATTGAAGGCATATTGAAAATCAGCCATCCTAGAAACCTCAAAGAATTGCAATCTTTCATTGGGAAGATAAAAATTTTTAGAAGGTTCATCCCTAACCTAGCTGAAATTTTGAGGAATATCACAAACATGCTAAAAAAGGAAATAGGAGTTAAATGGACCTTAGAATTTAAACAGTCATTTGAACTAGTGAAACAAGCTCTCACTCAAACCCCAGTTCTCATCAGTCCTGATTTGACCAAGGATTTCTACATTTTTTTATTTGCATTTGAACACACGATTGTTGCAGTGTTGTTGCAAAAGAATAAATTGGGCCAAGAATAACCAATATCCATCTTCAGTAGAGCCTTAAGAGATGCTGCACTCAAATATAACATCATGGAGAAACAAGCCTTAGCCTTGATAAAAGAATTGAAAGATTTCCGAGTCTACATTTTACACTCTCATATCATTTCTTTTGTCCTACATACAATTGTCAAGGATATTCTAAATCAAGACCCTGAGGTCGGGATGTGATTGAACGCTGATCGTCGGATTAGTTGGGAGATGGACGGTCGGGATGAAATCGGGTATCGGGAGTTAGGACTTGCGATTGCGATCGGTGGTCGGGACGCGATTGAGCGCTGGTCGTTAGATCTGGAGATCAGATCAACGGTTCACGTCCAATCGGAGGGAGAGCACGATCGGGGGCTATTACATGAGTGTTGCGATTGCGATTGGGCGGGGGCCTACGATTAGCGCTCTACCGTTGGATCTTCATGATAGATCGACGGTGTTAAACGCATCGCGAGACTTAATGTGTTAGAACGATCGCATCGGAGATTTTCAATGTTACACAGGATTTTATGTCTCTGCTCCAATTCTTCCGATTGCGATTAGCGCTTGGGGCTTAAGTGCTCGGCCCCAGCGCACGGGCATGTGTGGGAAGTGGTTGAAGAGGGCTAGGCCCATAATATGGTTGAACGTGGGTCTTTAATCCATTTTTAATGGAATTTGAAGGTCAAGGAAGGGAACGATAGAGAGGGAAAAGGGGGAGAATGGCTAAACAAGGGGTAAGGGTAGGATTTCATGGGGATTTTGGGAGGATTTAGGAGGTTTTTGGGGATATTAGGGGGAACAAAAGGGGATATGGAAAAAAGGGAAAAAGGACAAAAATGGGGGGAAATCTGCAGGGGAACAAAGGGCATATCATGGCCTTTTTTAGCAAATTTTATCATTCAGCAAGGCTTTTGGACAAAAGATCAGCAGAAGGGAACAATCACAGGCAGGGAACTTTAGCAAGACTTCAAGGATGAAGCATTTTCAAGGGAAATGCATTCCTTGAAGGCTCATGAAACATTCTAGCCCCTTACTTGCTTTGTCAAGGAATTCATAAGGGGCTAACAGTGGCTCCACATGGGGATGGCTTCTTCTTGAAGGAGTCAAGAATTTAGAGATTGATCTTTGGTGTAGGCCAGAAGCCTGCTACTTAAGACATCTCTCTTCTTTGATATTTCAGCTGCCACAATTATGTTAGATCAGCAAAAACATCTCGAAAATATACCTACCCATCCTACAGTCCTAGCATTTTTTCTTCTAGGGTGCATTTGAACTAGCAGACCCTTTACATCTTTTTTATTTTTGCAACAGAAAATAAACCTATTCTAATTCTACCCTTATTGCCCCATGAGACCAGATTAGACTGTTGGTCTCATATGTTTCTCTACCTAATCTATTATCTGCTGGGATTAAACTGTCCAGCAGATTTCTTCTCTACATTCTAAGAAAATAAATTGAAAAACAGTCAAGCCAGGATTATACTGTCTGACTTGCTGTGGACCATGGCATAAAGGCAGTTGCACATGGACAGAAACTTGCTGAAAATTGAAAACAAAACTGTGAAGGCATGAAATCTGCAATTTTGAAATATCCTTCTTTCTTTTCGTGACTCAAGATTTGAGCATGTTAGAGTCACTTTTTTTCTTCATTTCAGCTCTGGTTTTGAGCATGTTAGAGCTGATTCTTCTTTCTCCTTCGCTGGTCCAGATTTTGAGCATGTTAGGACCGGTTGTTTCACTTTCTTTGGCTAAGGTTTCGAGTTTATTAGAGCCAATCTTTTCACTCCAGAGGTTCATGTTTTAAGCATGTTTGAACCTCTCCTTTCTTTATGTTTTTTGAAACATTTTTCTCTTTTTCTTGAAAACAAAAAATGCAATGGTATGTACAGTGGCCATGGAAACTGGAAATTGTGAATCAGCAGAAGTAGTGTTTGAGCATCCTGCCATTTACAGGACCCCCAAACAGCTCTGTACCATCAAGTTCTTGTAAGAAAAATGCATTAGGACCCACAGTGGCTTGGATAATATATGGACCTTGCCAAAAACTATCAAACTTGCCATGTTTACCTTTGTCCTCTCTCCTTGAATCCCATTTCGGAACCTTGTCCCCAACTTTGAAATCTGAAGCTTTGGCTCTTTTGTCAAACTGCCTCTTTATGTTTTCCTGAACTCTGACAGCTCTGCTATAAGCCTGCTCCCTCGTTTGCTGAAGATGTATTGTTTCATTAATTCTTCTCACCATATTGTCTTCCTCTATCTGAATCTCCTGAATAAGCTTAATCACTGGCACTCCAAGGCTGGTTGGAAAAACTACTTCTGCTCCATAAACGAGCTGGAATGGTGACATACCAATGGACTTCTTCGTTGTAAGCCTGTCAGCGCACAAGGCATGCACCAACTTCTTATGCCATGACTTCTTGTTCTGTTCTAACAACTTCTTGATGATGTTCACTAGGCTTTTGTTTGAAGATTCAGCTAGTCCGTTACCTTGAGGGTAATAGGCAGTTGAATGACCAAGTGCTACTCCATACCTATGACAAAAATTGACCATTCTCTTGGATCCAAAAGCAGCAGCATTGTCAGTGATTATTTTTCTTGGACAGCCAAACCGAGAAAGGATATAGTCTTCTAGGAACCTAATGATGACAGAATCAGTGGCATTCCTAGTGGGTATGGCTTCTATCCATTTGGTGAAGTAATCTGTGGTAGTTAAGATCCATTTGTGCTGTCCAGAAGAGGCAGGGTAAATTTCTCCAATGAAGTCTAGGCCCCATTGCATGAAGGGACCTTCTACAGTGATAGGTTGCAAAGGGAGGGGAAGAAGCTTTCTTCTGCCTTCAAAGATCTGGCATTTATAATAGACAGTCACCATTTTGTGGACATCATTGAAGAGTGTAGGCCAATAGTAGCCAGCCCTGAGTATTTTATTTGCAGTGGCCTTCCAACTCAGGTGGCCTCCACACTCCCAAGCATGGAACTCTTGTTTGATTCTTTCAACTTCAGCTTCAGGCAAACATTTCAGCAATAGGCCATTTGGATTTTTCCAATATAAATTTTCATTCAAAATGCAGTGATTTTTGGCCTTTAGTTTCAGGAATCTAGCCTTGGTTTTGGACAGTTCTGGAGGGGCATTGAGATTCGCGAGCACATAAAGGATATCGGAGTACCAAGGGGAGTTCTGAAACTTCTCCTCAACAGTGGGATCTGGAAATCCTTCCTGCTCATCTAAGGCATTTACCATGTTAATGTCAAGGGCCTGCAGGTTAGACTCAGCCATTAATTGGGCTAGGCCTTGACCTTTGATCAGTTTGGTGGGCTTTATCTCAAGGTCATATTCTAAGATAGTAGAAATCCATTTGCCCCTTTTCCCATCAGGGTCTTGGGACAAGATGTCTTTGACCACTATATTTGGCACATAAGCAATGGTGTGAGAATGCAGAATGTACACCCTAAAGTCTTTTAAGGCCTTTACCAGGGCATAGGCCTACTTTTCCATAATGTTGTACTTCAAGGGTGCATCCCTTAAGGCCTTACTGAAAAAGGCAATTGGCTGTTCATTACCTTCTGAATTTTTCTGCAGTAAGACTACAGCCACGGTATGCTGGGAGGCGAATGAAAAGATCAGAAAATATTTTGAGAAATCCGGGTTGATCAGGATAGGGGCTTGTGTGAGTGCAAGTTTTACTGACTCAAAAGATTTCTTGGCTTCAACAGTCCACTTAATTCCTGCACCTTTCTTTAGCATGTTAGTCATTTTCCTCAGGTGCTCAGCTAGGTTGGGAATGAATCTCCTAAGGAAATTGATCTTCCCAATGAAGGACTGTAATTCTCTGATGTTTTTGGGATGTGTGATCCGTAGTATTCCCTCAACTCTCTGTGGGTCTATCCTAATTCCCTTTTCAGATATAATGTGACCTAGAAGTTTGCCTTCTTGCAGCCCAAAAATAGTCTTTTTTGAGTTTAGTGATAGACCAAACCTTCTACACTTTTCAAATACTTTCCTCAGATGTTCTAGGTGTTCTTCCTCAGTCTTGGAGTATACTGTCAAGTCGTCCAAGTAGATAACTATGAAGTGTCCTATCTCATCTGAGAACGCTATGTCCATCGCTCCTTGGAAGGTGGCTCCAACATTCATCAATCCAAAAGGCATTTTCACATACATGAAGGTGCCCCATGGAGTGGTAAAAGTTTTTTTGAGTTGATCTTCTAGGAGTACCAACACTTGGTTGTATCCAGAAAAACCATCCAAAAGAGAAATCCTTTTTGAGCCTACTACCTGCTGTAGAATGTGTTCCATTTTTGGCAGAGGGTAGTTATCTTTAAGTGAGGCTCTATTGAGATTTCTAAAGTCTATACATAGTCTGATTTCCCTTGTTTTCTTTCTTACAGCCACTAAGTTTGAGACCCAGTCAGAAAACCTCACAGGAACTATTATGCCAGCATCATACATCTTTTTAATTTCCTTTTCAACAGCAGGCAACTGTTTTGGGTTTATCCTACAAAGTTTATGCCTAAAGGGTTTCTGATTTTCCTTTAAAGGTATTTTGTGTTGTATGATATTCGTGTCATAAGCCTTTAAGTCTTTGTAACCCCAAGCAAACACATCAATAAATTCCCTAAAGAGGTCAATGTACTTCTTTTTCATTTCTTTGGGTAAAGACTTAGCCAATTTGATCATCTTGGGTTTTTATTTTGTGCCTATGTTGCATTCTTCCACGTCTGAGTCTGCGTGCTCTATGGTAGGCTTTTTTTCCACATCATCGAAGTCAAAAAGATCTTCTAGCGGTGCCAAACCTCGAGGTATATTCTTATCTTTGGCATGCAGCAACTCAACTTCTTCATTTTCTGCGTTTTCACTATTTTCGTTTGAATTTCCAGTTTCTATGTTTACGGCGTTTATTTCTATGTTACAGGGTGTTGCTTGTTCATCTGGGGGATCCTCACTTGGGAAGCCGTCATCAGATTTTGAGTCTGAATCAGAAAATTCAAACTCATTTCTGCCCACTAGAAAATCTTCAATCTATTTGTCTCCTTCAAAGACCTGCCAATATTTTTCGTTGTCTGGCACTGCAGGTCTGAACTTGGTCTGAATGATGATTTGTTGGTCAGGGGGAGTCTTAGGATATGAACTAGCCAGGCAAGCTAATCCATTAGCAATAACGTTTTGACCCCTAGGAACAAACACCAATTCGTATTCTACAAATGTTTTTAGTATGTCCATGGCGTCGTTCCTATATGCTCTGAGTCGGGGGTGTTTTGCTGTGTAATTGCCATTTACCTGCTTTATAACTAACTCTGAGTCTCCTTTCACAGCTATCCTATGGGCTCCTAACTTCTTCAACAAATTCAAGCCTAGGATAAGAGCCTCATACTCTGCAATATTGTTTGTACATTTGAAATGCAGATTGACAGCATGGCTCTCTGCGTAATTACCTTCTGTGTTACGTAACCACACCCCTGCTCCAGTGTTTTTCCTAGTACAGGACCCATTGAAATTCATCTCCCACAGGGGTTCGCCATTATGTTGCGGGGTGGTTTCGGTTCTAGTTTGTGAATCATTCAGTTGTTCATAGTGGGTATGGGCTTGAGGGAGGTGGACAGGTTGTTGTTCGTTTTCTGTTTCTGTTTCACTCAGAGTTTCGTTTTCAGTAACCTGCCTATGGTTTTCTTCATCGTATTCCTCCAGAGTAGCCATTATGTTTACGTCCATGGGCTCGGTGCTGTCCTTTGCATCTCTGTTTTCTAATTCTGGCTTTCCTATGGATTGGTCATTGTACAGGATGAATGAATCCAGATCTGTATGCACAGAGTATAAAGGGGAGTTTTCGGGCTTCTCGGGGCTACTGACTAGGAATTTCATCTGGGACTCCCTATACAGTCTTCTAAGTTGGCCAAACATAGGGACAGTGACGTATGAGCCATCCATCTGCATTGTTCCTTGCAGTTTGGCTCCCCATGATCTCGATAATAACATGCCATACTTGGGTGGCACATCTTCCACCACAACATCCATGACCATACATTTAGCTGGGATCTGGGTCAAACTCACACATAAGTCTTTAATTAGGCCAAGGCGCTTAACTCTGCTAGAGTCAAATGAATATAAGTCTTTGTAGGGTCTGGTGATTTCTAGGCCTAACTTTTCCATCACTACCTTAGGCATCAGGTTGTGAGATGCCCCAGAATCATGCATTGCATTGTGCAAGATCTTGTCATGAATGTTGAGACTGATATAAAAAGGGGGCACTACCCCTTCCTGAAACTTTCCCTCAATATTTGGACCAAACAGGAGGGCAGGTTGATCATCACTCAAATTCACAGTGTCGTTGTTTTCCCCCAGATTCAACACTTTCAAAATTTGGCCTTTATATACATCCCGAGTGGCCAGCTCAGAGAGCGGGACAGAGATTTTAATTTTTGCAATCTCACTTTCCAGATTGAAAGTGGACTGACTCTTGGAAATGCTCGACTCTGTCTTATTAGCCACCTTGGTGACCGAATCAGTTTGTAATTTCTCATTATGTACAGGGTTAGGAATAATTGTATCAGGAGTACTAACTGAAGTGCTAGTACTTCTAGTGGGCTCACCTAGTTTAACAGTCTTGTGTTGGTTGTCTTTCTCTTTGTTTTTCTCAGAACTTTCAGCTGCTATTTTGTTACTCTCAGCAGTGGCTTTAGAAGATTTCTCAGGTCTTTTCTTGACGGTAATCTCAGGAGTTTTAGTCTTGGAAGTGTCTTGACTCTTTTTGCTCCTCAGTTCATATTGTTCTCTGACCTGCATCATAGCGTTTTCAAAACCTAACCTGTAATCCTCAGATTCAAACCATTCTTCATCCCAACATGAGGGAGAAGGCTGGTCTTCCCCTGAGTCACAGTTAAGGATTGGATCTTCTGTTTCAAACATGTTTATTGTATTTCCCTCAGACTCTTCTATGATTCCCTCATCTTCATCAAGAAAGTTTTGGAATGGGGGAATAACTTGTTGATCTGACTCTTTTTGTCTGTTGGGAGTGTTGTTGTTTCTTCTAAAGTTCTGGTTCTGGTTTTTATTTTGGTTCCTGTTCTGAGTGACAACCATTTTCTCCATCATTTGGTATAGCTTGTCCACATTTTTAGATAATCTATCATAATTTGGGTCTGAAGTGGAAGCTACAGTGTCATCCCTATATGTCACCCTCTTCTCAAATCTCAGTCTTGCTCTTTTCTCAATCAGGTTTGCCTCTATGTTCACTGCTTCTTTCTGCATGTCCTCCAATGTGGTGTACTCTTTATCCCTAAGCTCATAGGCCATGTCAGCATCAAACCCTTCAGGGTATTTTTCTAGGGCCATACCTTGTGGAGGTTTCATGTGTGGGGGGAGAGCATTGTAAATGTTGTTAAATCTTGTTGAGTAATCATGCACACTCTCTCCTACGTTTCTTTTAAGGCTCATGTATTCTGCTAGGAGTTGGCGAGGATTTTCCCTTGTCTCCCATTTGTTGATAAATGTCTGATATAGTGCAGGGAGGTCTTGGATGCTATTAGGGGGTAGGCCTTTAAACCATTTCTTCACATCACCTCCTAAACTCTGGGCAAAGATTCTCATTTTGATTGTATCATCATCTATTTCCATATAGTCGAAATAATCTTCCATTTTATCTACATGTTGTTGGGTTGTGATGGACTCTTTGGCAGTGAAGTGAGGGATCTTTGATTGATAATCATTTGGTAAGGGTACTAGAGGTTGAGGTAAAACCAGAGGGGCATACCAGGCTGCCATGATGATCTGTTGATGAGGTAAAGGGTTGACTTGGGCAGCTGGTATATGGATGACAGGAATATCAGGACCAGCAGAAGCTTGTTGAGCGGATCTAGGGTGACTGAGCCCCAAGTTTTGTATGAAATGTATATCAGGAGGTGTGGAGGGAGGAGTCTCTGTGTCTCTAATGTGTTCACCATTGTGAGATGATGAACCAAGAACCTCAAGGTCTAGCTGGTCTAAAACACTGGACGACCTAGTTTTAGGTAATCTATTTTGAAAGTCTAGGTCAGTGTGAGAATGCGATAGAGCTGTAAGGTCTTCCGGAGCAGAGTTAGCTCTATATATGTGGTTGGAAATAGTTGACCTTCTGGATGGAAGAGGTTTTTTGAAGGCGCTCTCAGGGTTATCAACTATTTCAGATGGGTTTGGATTGGGATAAGCTCTTGTATAGATTTTTCTTGAAGCCAGAACGTTGTTCTTCAGCAAGGAGCTTAACCCTACTTGCTACTTCTATTGTGGTTGATGTTGTTTCAAAGGCTGGTCTCCCAGTGGAGTCTTATGTGAAACCAAGACAATCAGTAGGCCTACTGATCACCAATGGAGTCTTTAATCATTGAGGAACTATGGAGTCGCCAGGTGGAAAGGTTTAGGGTATGTCAAGGGGTTACACTATCCACCACAGTGCTCAGGCACTATCAGCCTTCAAGGATATCCTCAGAACACAACAAACTCTAACCAGAGATTGACTGGTAGGGCATTTACCAGATATGTCACCTCCAAAAGAAGATGAGATCCGGAGGCTACCTGGCCCTATCCAGGCTATGTCTAAGAGTACAAGAAACACAAAAAATGACACTGAGGTCGTCTGAGAAGAGGTGTGACTGACTGCCAACCTAACCAGAGATTGTGGGTTGAATGCCTAGGGATGTTTCAAAGTGTGATGCACTCAATTTTCCCCAGCGGAGTCGCCATTATGTTGGGGTTCCCATGTTTTTGCCAGGTTGGTAAGACCAAAAGATGAGACAACATCAGAACCACTTTTAGACCTTAGGATCTAGCCCTCCTAGGTCTAGAGAGGGATCTCTCTATGTTTGCCAAAGGTATATGTCTTTTAAGGCTCAAGGTTTAGATTTTAGGCTAGTTATAGGCTCAAGGTTGTTTGTTTAATTGTTTATGTTTGGTTGTTGGGAATCAGGAAAGAAGGGTCCAATATAAGACAAGGATGAGCAAAGAGGAAATTTAGGCAAAGGTAGATAACTCAGAGAACATCGAGGCCATTGGGCAATGGAGTCAAGAAAGGATTTACTTGTGTTCAATGTGCAAGCTTTCAGTTGGGCTAGTCATCTAGAGCATTTGGATCTTAAAGGATGATTGGTGAAACGGAACATTAAGGACTGAAAATTAAAGAAGGAGAACCATTCAATTCTGTCTATAGATCAGGTCAGAGGTCATTTAACTCCAGACCTGCTTGGACAAAATCAGAGGCAATACAAGGGATCTTAGAAAGGTATGATTGAGATGGAAAGATCCTAGTGAGGCAGAGATAGGGTTCTAGACCTCCCAGTGCTCTCAACACATCCAAATAAATCCTAACAAGAACATCTAAACATAGATTTCATTAATTCATACATCAGAGAGCAGGCAATAACATCCACTACACTAGTTAAATCAATTGAAATCAATATTCAGATACACATATAAGCAGAAAACATAAAGGCTGGGAGAGCAGCAACATAAGGTACCTATCAAGGGTAAATCTTATGCCAAACTTCTGATGCAAGCCAGTAGAAATGGAATGAAATGAAATCAAACACAGAGATAGGAAAACATCACCAGCTACTTTAGATCAGGATCCAAAGAAATGTGCTTTTCATATTAAAAACAACACCAATAAGTTACAACATTTCCCACAGCTTGAACATTCAGTCTGAATACATCAAATCTCAACCTATCTTACAATATTACACAAAGAACTTGTCTCAAGAGGAAAATGCTTGCATTCTCTGATATCTCATCAACAACCTTTACAACAATTTCTTCATGAGTTTTATAGCAGAAGATGGGCCAAGGAGGTAGGTGGAACACTAAATGAAGCATTAAAACACAGAAAAGAAGGAGCGGGCCGAAGCCCATTCTGTTTTAATCTCTGCATCTATTCCCGGTACCTCTTTGGAATGAAGGAGTGATCTTCTTCAGCTCCCATTTACTTTGACATGGTCCTGATGTACTCTGGCTACAGAAGTACTCTGTGGTAATGTGGGTGGATGAATCAACTGGTAATAAAAATGGAATGGTCTGCCATACCGCATTAACAACTGCTCTGGTAGCTTGGACTGTGTTCTGGGTGGAAATCTCTTCATTGGAGCACGGCATGGAGTAAAAACAGTATGGGCGCTCCGTCCTTCCATGGAGAGAAACATCTTTGCTGATGTGACAGCCATGATGACTTGGTTTTCTGTGCATTAAACTCTCTGTTGCTTCACTTATATCTTTATCTGCAAAATCTTGCCGCTATAATGAAGACTGTGCTATCATGGCGGCCTTTCACTTCTGCACCCTGCAGAAACACGCAACTGGACGCAGAAAATCAATGCATATGAGAGGACAGATGGAGCTGAGACTCATGAAAATGTGGTGCATCGGCGGTGACGGAATGATGCTTTGGCTAAAACAGTGGTGTAAATGCGAAAACGGTGGTGCAAACTTATGAATAATAGGGTTTGATGGATCGTCGAGTGTGGACCGTTGGATCGTATGTCTGGGTACCAGGATTAACGGCGGAGATTGAAGTATCGGTGTGATATAGGAAATAGGGCGAACAAATATTGAACCATGAGGTCTTTAATGAAAAACCCAAAGCTTTGGTTTAAATAAAAAATGCACAGAAAATGGGGAAAAATATTACGAATGGGACCCAGCGGAGGCGGAGAGGCAATTAGATCTGAATCGTCAGATCTTCATATCAACGGATGACTGTAATTTACTCGGAGCATCGCAATCGGAAGGGAAACAGGGGTGACACACTCATAAGTTTATGATTGCGATTGAGAAAGGGGAAGCGATGACCGTCAGATTTACCCGGAGATCAACGGTGGAGATTAGTTCGGAAGGCAAAAAGGGAAGAGCGACGAGAGCGGAGCGAGATAATATGGGCCGTCAATTTCAAATATGGATGAACGGCTATGATTGAATCGGGCAATCGCAATCAGAGGGGGACAGAGGTGACACACATTGAAACTTCCGATTGCGATTGGGCGGGAAGAGCGATAGCCGTCGGATCAATGAGGGGAAATGGATGGCTGGGATTGAATCGGGAGACGGCGGGGAAGGCTTGCGATCGCGATCAGAGGCCGGGACGTGATTGAACGCTGATCGTCAGATTAGCTGGGAGATTGACGATCGGGATGAAATCGGGTATCGGGAGTTAGGACTTGCGATTGCGATCAGTGGTCGGGGCGCGATTGAGTGCTGGCCGTTAGATCTGGAGATCAAATCAACGGTTCACGTCCAATTGGAGGGAGAGCATGATCGGGGGCTATTACATGAGTGTTGCGATTGCGATTGGGCGGGGGCCTGCGATTAGTGCTCCGCCATCGGATCTTCATGATAGATCGACGGTGTTAAACGCATCGCGAGACTTAATGTGTTAGAATGATCGCATCGGATATTTTCAATGTTACACAGGATTTTATGTCTCTGCTCCGATTCTTCCGATTGCGATTAGCGCTTGGGGCTTAAGCGCTCGGCCCCAGTGCACGGGCATGTGTGGGAAGCGGTTGAAGAGGGCTAGCGGAGAGGAGCTAGGCCCATAATATGGTTGAACGTGGGTCTTTAATCCATTTTTAATGGAATTTGAAGGTCAAGGAAGGGAACGATAGAGAGGGAAAAGGGGGAGAATGGCTAATAAAGGGGTAAGGGTAGGATTTCATGGGGATTTTGGGAGGATTTAGGAGGTTTATGGGGATATTAGGGGGGAAAAAAGGGGATATGGAAAAAAGGGAAAAAGGACAAAAATGGGGGGAAATCTGCAGGGGAACAAAGGGCATATCATGGCCTTTTTGAGAAAATTTTATCATTCAGCAAGGCTTTTGGACAACAGATCAGCAGAAGGGAACAGTCACAGGTAGGGAACTTTAGCAAGACTTCAAGGATGATGCGTTTTCAAGGGAAATGCATTCCTTGAAGGCTCATGAAACATTCTAGCCCCTTGCTTGCTTTGTCAAGGAATTCATAAGGGGCTAACACTCACTGCCTTCATTATCCTAAGTTAAACTATTTTCACTATCTTTTCCTCTATATTCCTCCTAAAAAGTCTACCCCACTACTGCACAAAGGGGATTTTTCTCATTTGGCCTATTTGCCTCATTTCATCACCTCGCCTCACTCTCATTTATGGCCTTTTCCTCTTAAAAACCCTTTTTCTCCTTTCCTCAAGACCCTCATAAAACCCCTTCATTCATCATTTTTTCCTTTGACATATTAAACAATGTAAAAAGCTCCCTTTTTACATTGTTTAAAGCTGAGTCCTAAACTATCGAGTCCTTTTAATTCTATTAAAAACCCTGTTTTTATGTCTAAAACCGCCCTTTTTTTGATATAATAGGTCTTAAGCCCCTCTCTTCTAAGCCCTAGCCCTCTTTTGCTTACATAAGACCTCACACTTCTGCTATCCTTTAGCCCCTCCCCATATAAAACTATACCTCCGCCATTTCCATTTCCATACGCTCCAAAACCTTATAAAAGGTCGCCCCATAACCTTTGAAAAATCAAAAGTGGGCCCCCGCCTTTCGTTACATCCGGCCACTCCGCACCGTTGATCCAAGACCTGGACCCCGATCTAATGGTTATCGCTCCCCGCCTTGTTAATATGAATCCCCCCCTTCCAACCTTAGAAAAGGCTTCCCCCGCCTTTCGTTACATCCGGCCACTCCGCACCGTTGATCCAAGACCTGGACCTTGATCTAATGACTATCGCTCCCTGCCTTGTTAATATGAATCCCCCCCTTCCAACCTTATAAAAGGCTGCCTCTGCCCTTTAATTTATTGAAACCAAAAGCCCCAACTTCCACTATACCTCGAATCCATTCATATTATGCCACCTGTCCCCGGGCTCCACTCCCGAAACTTGCTCGCCACTCCCTTGAGCCCTTCCGCACCATTGATCTCCAAACCCAAGATCCAATAGCCCGAGATGCATATCGCATATAAAGTTGGGATGGGTTTAAATTTTTATAACCTGCATGAAATAGGTGGTTTTCTCCAACCACGTGTCACTCCCTAAACTATATTGCGTCCATTTCGCCTAAAACCACTTACCACCCATTCTCCACGCGATAAAACCACTTATGGTTTTTCAAAACCAATTTTCCCTTTCATGCCAAATTTCAAAATCGTTCTGCCTCCGTTTGAATCTCTCCTGGTTCTGCCTTTGGAACCTTTCCCTCTGCACCCTCTCCTCCTTTGCAAACACCCTCCGACAGTCCAAAACCCTGAAAGACGCAGTTAAACCCTCCCGCAGGTTTTTTAAACTAATTTTTCGTGTTTTGTACTGGTTATAATGGCGAAAATGTTCACCATGCCCTCCCACAATCCAAAAAAGGATTGGATTATAACACTGGGAGAAGATCCAGTGGTTTTACTCCAAGATAAAAGGACCAAAGGCCCTGCATCAAGATCGAACACCAATGAAACATGATCATCGGTGGATCGAATGAAACCTCCAGCCATAAAGAAAGGCCACCCCTGCACACAGACAACACAAGCAATTGAAGACACGGTGAAAGGAAGAAAGCAACAGGATTAGAGAGCTAATCCTAATCAAAGGATAAAAAAAGGATTAGCCCAAAAAGAAGAAGTCAAAGAAAGAAAGAAGACAGTGGAAAGACAAAAATAATAAAGGCCAAAGGATCGAAAGAAATAAAATAAATAATTAAATAAACAGAACAGAGATAAAAAAGATTGAAGAAAATATGATAAAAAGCAGACAGTCAAAGCATAAAGACATTTTAAGGCTTAAAGATAGAGATTAAATATAAAACAAAGGCAGATTTACCCAAGACAGATTCGAATGACTCAACTTGTGGCAGTTACTCCTTTCAAAAGATATTTGTGCCACCTAGTGCTTTGTTTCCTTCAATAAAGCATTTAGCAATTATTAGGCTGAGTCAGAGATATTTATATCTACCAGACAGTTATTGTAAAAGTTATGAATAGGCCTTAAATTCAAACATTTCACCTATTTTTCCTTAGGAAGTTAAGATAGAAGTTATTATTTAGAGAAATATTTGTAGATATTCCTGCCTTGAGCCTTGCATGGTCTTCAAGGTTAGGAATTCATTAACTCTGTAATAAATGACACTCAAACCCTAGATTAACTTCATCTCCTCATTTGCAGCATAAATACTGCATCTGAACTCATTATCTTGTTGGCATTTGATGACTCTTTGAAGTAATACATAGTCTCTTGGAAGTTGAAAAGAAATTGATGTCTTGGAACTTGTGGATGCCCTGATTTGTTTTTCGATCGAGGAGGCTAGATCACTTGATCCCTGAGCTTGGTTGTTGGTGAAGTGCTTCTAATCTGTTATTGTTATTTCTTGTTTCATTATGTTTCCACCTTTCTATGTTGCAGTAGAATAAAAGTTTTAGGCTAAGAAATGTCTTTTGAAACCACCTTAGTTCTGTTTATTCTTCACTGCCTTAATGTTTTCTTCTGCTAGGACATTTTAGAGAATTCTTAATTTCTCTCTAGACCCCCTAAGCCTGTTTATTTCATAAATAGTTGAATACAGTTGGTATCAAGCATGATTTATGGTTATCCCTGCTTACTTGTTGCCACTAAAACACTGTTTTTTTAAGTCTTTATCTAAAGTACCATTATTTAAAGTCTGCCAAGGAGGTTTTGTTTTGATCATACCCTTTGTACTTGATTAACTAATTGTCTTAGAGATCTTCATAACTATAATCAAGGATGTTTAGGAGTTCCCTCTTCTCTGATTACAGTTATATGTGTGTCTTAAGTGTTTTCTATCCTTGAAAGTGAAATCACTAGAAGTTAAATGAGTTTCTCGCCTTCTATATTTCATTGGAAAAGTTTGTCTTGAATTATTATCTGTTGTAGTGTGGATTGTAGAATTTATGGTTTGCCCTGTCTATTGATTGCCTCTTCATGCTTATAATATTTAAGTCCCTTTGTTGAGAAGTACATATGATAAAGGATTCTTGATTTCCCTTTACCCTACTTTTCATTCTTACTATTGATGTCCATATCATTACCCCTAAAAACTTGAATATCCACTGGCCAAGTTAGATTTTCCCTATGATGCTTCCTGATCCATTAATGAACTTATCATGACTTCCATCAGACTCCATTGCCCAATGACCTAGATATTTCCTCATTCTACCTATGCTTCTTGATCATTATACCCAACCAAAACAATCAAACAAACCTTATACTTAATAACTAGCCTAAAATCAACCCTACAAAGCAAACAAGTTCATATCCTTTGTAAAACAAATAGAGAGAACCCTCTCTGAGTCCAGGAAGGCTATGTCCTAGGATTCCAAAGACTAGTTCCATGTTACCCTGTCATTTGGTATTCCAATCTGCTAAATCACGGGAACCTAACATGTCTGATGGACTGCCACCCCAATCTGCATCTGTGAAGCCATGCAACTTCGTGACTCCATCTGTCCGTATGTACCATAGACCATACTTTGATGTGCCCCTCAGGTATCTCAGGACATGCTTCCCTACCTTCCAAAAGAGCTTGGTAGGATTAACTATAGCTTGACTCAGCTGGTTATCTGCGTAGCAAATTTTCGGTCTCGTGTTCACTAGATACATTAGCAAACCCACTAACTGTCGATGGACAGTAGCATCCACTACCTCTCCTGAAGTAGCATCCTCTTTCCTCCAGTTTCCTAGAAGAGGAGTATCCATGGATTTTTAGCTCTCCATGTTAAACTGACCCAGTGTCTCCTTTACATAATTTCCTTGAGACACAAATTTTACCATCCCGCTGCCATATTTCCAATCCAAGGAAATAATGAAGGAGTCCCATGTCCTTCATTTCGAACTCCCTCGCAAGATCCTCCTTGCATGAGTGTATCAGCTGCTCATCACCAGTCAAAATTAGATCATCAACATAAATAAAAATGATCAATAGCTTACCCTCAACCACAATCTGGTAGAGGTTTGCATCTTCTTCACTTTTTGTGAATCTCGGTCCAGTGAAATAGTTGTCTATCCGAGTGTGCCAAGCACAGGGTGCTTGCTTCAGCCCATACAACGCTCTTTTGAGTCTACACACATGCGACTCACTATTGAATATTTGGAAACCTTCAGGCTACTCTATGTACACCTCTTCCTCAATGATCACATTGAGAAACACAGCTTTCCCATCCATCTAATGAATGCACCAGCCCATCTGCGCTCAGAGTGCAAGGATGGATCTTATGGAAGTGTACCTTGCGATAGGCAAAAAAATCTCATCATAATCTATCCCCTTGATCTGTGAGAATCCATGGGCCACAAATCTAGCCTTGTATTTCTCCACACTCCCTTCAGTAGCTTGCTTTACCTTGTAGATCCATCTCGATCCAACCACTGATTTGTCAATCGGTCTTGGGATTATCTCTCATGCATTGTTTTTGACAATGGAATCATACTCCTCCACCATTGCATCAACCCAAGTAGGATGTTTCACTACTTCCTGAAAGGAATATGGTTCAGTCACAATAAATTTTCTCAAAAGAGCCATGTATCTGGTAAATTGGTTAGGAGATTGTATTTGTTTGCACTATGAAGTAGGGGCTCCTACATTTTGTGCAGCATAAATTCTTAGCCCATCAACTTCCGTGGTGCACCTTCTACCATTTCGGATGGATGGCTCTGCATGAGTGATTTCCTCCACTCCATGAACCTCCTCATGTGGTTGATCCACATATTGAGACTCATCCTTGGGAACCAACAGTTCCTCCTCTACATGCAATTTCAACTCCCTCTCAAGGGACAACCACATGGATTTATCCTAATAAATTTGATATCTTGTCGCACAACAGTCATTCTCTTGTTTGGAAAATACACATGATAATTATGGGGTGTTTCTGTGTACCCCACAAAAATCCCAACCTCAGATGTTGGTTCCAGATTCTTCTTGGTGTCTTTGGTCACATGCACATAAACATATGAGCCAAAAATATTAAAGCGTGAAACATTAGGTTTCTTACCAGTGAAAGCCTCTTCAGGTGTACTCATGCCAAGTACTCTATGAGGACAATGGTTTTTCACTTGTACTGTTGTATTGCATGCTTCTACCCACAGATGCATCGGTAGGCCTTGATCATGTAATATCGCTCGTGTTGCACCCACAATAGTTTTTTTCTTCCTCTCTGCGACCCCATTCTGCTGTGGGTTGTGAGGTGCTATGCGTTCTCTTCATATTCCTTCTTTGTTGTAGAAGTTCTTGAATTTTCTAGGGATGTATTATCCACCATTATCACTCCTAAAAGCCTTCACTTGCTTCCCCGACTCTTTCTCCACCAGTGCCTTAAAATCACATAATTTAGAGAATATTTGATCTTTCTTCTGCATGAAGAATATCCAACACTTACGAGAAAATTAATCAACAAAGATTACATAGTACTTATGTTTTATTGTTGAAGAAACCAAGAAAGGACCACAGACGTCTGTGTGAACTCTCTCAAGGATCCCAAAAGCTAAATTTTCCTTCTCATGAAACATGACCTTTACATATTTTCCCATAGTAAATACCTTGCATGTATCTGACTGTGCAAGTGTACCCCTAGGAAGACCAGTAGAAATTTGTTGCATGACTTTCAAGGCTCCATGGTGAAAATGGCCCAATCGCCTGTGCCATAATTCACCCTCATCCCGTCTCACCACTTGAACTGCCTTGCCCATCATTGTTGTGTAGCCATCTACCTCCAACTTTTAGATATTCTTAACTTGAATCCATATCCTCTTGGCTTGACCCGTTTTTTATGTCGCAGGAAAGCTTTTTCATCACTAAAAACAATGTCATAGCCTCTATCCTCCAACATTGTGACTGACACCAAATTTTTCTTCAGACCTGGTACATGAATTAAATATTTTAATTGAAATGGTTTACTTGAGTCCATTTAAAAGGTAATGGTACCAATCCCAGTAGCATTGTACCGTCCAACGTTGCCCATCTCAATATGCATCTGGAGATCTTTTTCCTCCAAGCTACTGAAAAGTTTCTTGTCTCCCATCATGTGAAAGGAAGTGCCACTATCCAAATACCACACATATCCCAATGCATTGGACACCATGCATGTGATCAATGAGAATTCAAGCTCAAATTGTGAGGCAAGGGCCTCACCAACTATAGATCCAGCAGCCTTCTTGTTCTTCTTCTTTTGTGGACAGTTATTAGCAAAAATCCCATGCTTGTGACAGTGAAAACACTTCACCTTGGACATGTCCTGCTTCTTTCCATTCTTGGACTCAGATTTTGAATGGAATTTCTTCCCCTTCCCTTTCCTCACCTTGGCAGCCAAATAAAAATCCTCTTCATCCTCATTCTTAAATGAAGATCCATCTCTGGTGTTCCGTCTGAACTTCTCCTACACCAAATCTGACCATAGTCTTTCCTAATCTGGTAATTTTTTCCTTCCATTGTAAAGTCTTAATAACTATGCCAACTCTTGGGAATTCCTAGGAGAGCCAAGCTCACCAAATCATCATCAACGACTGTTATTCCCACACTCCCCAGTTCATCCCGACATTAGACAAACTTCATGAGATATTTTGGAATGGTGTCACCCTTTTCCATCTTGTTCTTCCTGAGTTTATCTTTGAGCGCCAATTTCCTATGGTCGCTGCTGCTTTGGAATAGATCTGTCGAAGCCTTCCACATTGCATATGGTGTGGCTTTCCCATGGAGGCTTGAGACAATGTGGTCTCGTACTCCCTCCAACAAGATCCTCCTCGCCTTTGCCACTTTATTTTTCCATGCATCAATATTTGCAGCATCTGCAACATCTAGCTTAGGAACATCTTTGTCAATGAATTCCTTCAAGCCATTGTCTTCGAGTACTGCCTCCATCTTGTCCTTCTAAGCATTGTAGTTCAAGCTTCCCTCAAGTGCATACTCTAACCTCAAGCCATTGAAATCCATTTCAATCTTGAAACAACTGTAGCACCAAGAAAGTCTTTCTGCATATTCGAATTCTATCCAGTCACAAACTCAGCTCCTGCTTCACTTCTGCAATTTCCTATGCTCTGATACCATGTAAAAATTATACAACAAGCATGTATATCTTGGATTCACCCAATTTAACAATGTACTAAAGCTAAATATTGAATCGCTTCTACAAATATTTTGTGGAATTAAAAACACAATCACTAATCACATGAACATGAAGAAAGATCAATCACACACAACACAGATAATTTCTCGGGGAAATCTTACAGCTAAAAACCCCACTATCTTCTATTGTATATTAAGCATGGATCATGAAATGATTACATACAAAACCCTTCTCACAAGATCCCTCCAGTACATCAGTTAATTGTCTCACACTATCATATGCAAAACTGACCAACACGTAGCCAATTCTCAGCCTCCAGAAAGCATGTCTTTCTTGTGCAATCCCTGATGGTAAAGATCCATAAAAGATAGGAATTCTTACCTGCCTTGACTGCGCAAGTATCATGGGAATTCCAATGGGTGTTTGCTTGCATGTGTGCAAGCAGATAATCCTGCAATTGGTAGTCAACCTCCCTTTCACCTAGAACTCAACTGGGTCTCCATTAGATCTGACATGCATGCAACTAATAATAGTAAATCCTTAGTTGCATGTGAGATCAATGATTGTGAGTTAATTAATATTTAATTCAATAGATCTCTCACTAGTATATCTTCAATTACAGCTAGCACAACTGAGTTAAACTCACTTAACTGAGTTAAACTATTTAGAACTTGCACCAACTCATGCACCACTACACTTCGAACTCTGTTACAACTAGAATTACTCTACATGTCCCACCAACCAACCTCTAACTCGAAATCCACTAGCTATCTAAATTTACCACTTTCAGTTAACTCATTCAAGTCCACATTGAGAATATATTACAATTTAATGTCCATGTAAATTAAGGGATAATAAAAATAGACATGCACATAAAAATAGCATTGTGGGCCCCACCCTAGTCTGGGTGCTTAATGCACTAGGTGTGGGTGTTGAATCTTCTTTTTGAATCTCAACAAGTTTATGGGAGAAGATTATGTAAATTTTCTTTCTTTATATTAATAAATTTCCTGAAATGGATGCATTGGCTAAGGCCATGGACTATTTCCCTCTTTGAGGGATTTAACCACGTCAAACACTGGTGTATTGATCTGTGATATGTTTGTGAGTGGTGACCTTTGGTGTTTGATCTAAGGAACTTACCCTGTAAATTCCTTGATAGTGTGTTGTATGGAGAGTGTGAATGGTGAATGGTAAATGTTGTTTTAATGGTATAGAATCTCTAAAAAGATAGTGCGTTGTGCTATATGTTGCGAATTATGCGTTCAATGCTTTTTCAAGGTCATGAACTGCTGCGTTTGAACTGGTGCATAAATTAAAAGCCCATGTGTTTGAATGGTACATACATTCAACTATAATTTAAATGCATTAAAACACTAGTATAGTGCTTAAATTGAAATATGAACATAATTTGTGTGTCAAAAATTCTTGATGGAGTGTTCGATGTTGTTGTTTGAAGTATATATGATGTTGTTGATTGAAGTATAGATGTGATGATGTTCGACGACACATTGTTTGAAGTATAGATTAGAGGAAATTTTAGCCTAAAAGTGCCCATGAAATTTTCACATAATTTCCATGTCATAATATGTAAACCAATCAAAATCCTTTAAATTTAAAAAGAGATACATTTAAATATTTTGGAGGGAAAATGAGAAAAACTGCTTTTTTTTACTTGTATTTTTAGCTTATCTCCTTATAGGCTTACCCAAATTTCAAGTATAGACACTCGTTGGATGCGGAATTAAATTCCACATCCAATGAGTTCCCATTATGCATACTTTTGAGAAGACCCACATTTACAAAAATTGAAGATACATTAAAAACGTGTGTTCAACACACTTTTTTAATGTATCTTCAATTTTTGTCAATGTGTATCTTCTCAAAAGTATGCATAATGGGTACTCATTGGATGTGGAATTTAATTCCGCATCCAACAAGTGTCTACACTTGAAATATGGATAAATCGATAAGGAGATATGCCAAAATTACAAGTAAAAAAAGTAGTTTTATTCTTTTCCCTCCAAAATTCATAACTCTTATTTTATTATTTTAACTATTATTTTATTATTTTTCCTTAGGAGGCCACTTTTAGGCTGAAATTTCCTCTAATGTTTTTTTCATGTGCATTGTTTTTTTTATGAGATTGAATTATAATATGTGCGATGTGCCCATATATCATACCATATGTTCTCCATTGTCTCTTAGAGAGTGCATTGAGTCATTATGAGGGTCGAGAATCATTCTTTTCAATATGATGTTGTTTTAAAATGGTTGTACTTCATAAGTGCAATGGATCATATATGTTTATATGCATGGTGAGTGTGTTAAATGGTTTTTAAAATTCCATGTATGGTGAGTGTATATGAGGGTTGGTTCCTTTTTAAAATCCATGGAAAGGGTTCATTAAAATGAGTTGTAATGAAAATATGGTATGGTATGTGATATGGGATTAGGCATTGATATATGTTATGTGATGTATTATATTCCATATTGTATATGGAGGTATATTGATGATTTTTTTGAAGACATAGCCAATCAATTTTATTACAAATATATCAAGTTTTTGTTGCAACTATTGAAATTATTTTGGGCACAGATAAAATTCTATGATGAATTCACTCATATCCATAGTGGGAGTAGTTCTAACTAGAAAAGAGAACTACCATGAGTGTTCTAGGAAGATAAAACACGCCCTCATTTTAAATGAACTTTGGAAAGGAATTTGTGAAGGGGAAGGAGACAATGCACTTGAAAATCCCACTTTAGATAATGAGCTTATCATTTGGGAAAAAAAGAACAACAAGGCCTATGCCTTAATTGCAGCGTTAGTAAATGAAAAGGTGAGTAATCACATTTTTCCATTTTAAAATGCTTTTAAAGATTTAAATAAGTTAAAGGAATTATGAATCACACTTTGAACTTGAATTTGTTCAATTGATGATCAAGTTGAAAAATACTGACCCTCTTGCCTTAGAATTAGAAATAAGATCCATTATGCATGACATAAAAGCCACTGGTGTTTAAATATATGTTCGTCTCACTTCCTATGTCAAGGCACTATATCCCACTTTTTAACATTATCGAGTCATTGCAAGAAAGTGGCAAACTTAAGGAGATTTCTTTTGTCTCCATTAAGAAGAAGTTTGCTGATAGAGAGACGGATTTTGGGAAAAATAAAACTTCTTAGTCTTCAGAAGAAGTTGTGTGCCTTGCGCAGAAAGAGAAGAATCAGGGACAAGATTCTTCTAGAGGAAGAGGTGGCTGAAGAGGAAGAGGAATGAATAATTTTAGAGGCAGGGTGGGCAGACATTTCCAAGGAGAAATGTTTTATCTTCATTTCATACGATGTAAAATAAATTGACATGATGCTTCCACGTGAAGCTATCGTGGGATAGAATTAAGCAGGAATTAAATGAATAAAAAGGTAAAACACCTAGTAAAAGGAAAGGAAAAGAACCCAAGTCCGCTCATTATGTTGCGACAGATTGCAACATTGGCGTAACTAAATACTTATTCAATGTTGCACATGCTTCATGTACAGATGCTTAGTTGTTTGATTCAGGAGAAACTTTCCGCATGGATTTGAAAAGATATTTCTTTGAATAGTTCACTGACAATGTTGACAGAGCAGTCTACTTTGCAGAAAAGTAGAAAATCAAGCCATCAGGGCTTGGCACCATTAGGCTCAACTACCTGGTCTTCTAGAATTACTTCTACATCGTGTTCTATATCTCACGGAGTTGAGGAGAATCTTGTTGTCTTTTGTCCACATCCACCAACAAGGACTCTCCATTCATATATTTTATGGAAAGCTTGAGGTCATAAAAGCATCAACTCACTCACTTTTCATGACTGGGATAGAAGAAGAAGGACTTTTGAAGCTTCAAGGAACCTCTTCTTGTGCACATAAATTTTCATTCAGTTCTCACTATGATGAAGATACACTTCCATCTATTCTTTTATGGCATGCCAGATTTGGGAACTTGAACTAGGACAACCTTCGTTTGTTAAAGAAAAATGGTGTTACTAGTTTTCCTACAATTCCTAGGAAACTGAAGCAATGTGATGCTTGTATCTTAGGAAAACACAACAAACAATCATTTCGTGATTCTCATTCTAGAGCACATAGAAAACTTGAAATCATTCATTTTGATTTATGTGGCCCAATGTTTTTTCCTTCTGCAAATGTAATAAAAATATGATGACATTTATTGATGAATACACCAGAATGTGTTGGGTTTATTTATTGAAGAACAAATCTGAAGCTTTTGAAACGTTCAAGAACTTTCATGCATGGATTGAAAATGATGCACAATCTCATATTGGCTATATGCGTACTGAAAATGGAAAATAATATATTACAAATGAATTTGAAAACTATCTTCGCTGGCATGAGATAAAACATTAAACAACCGTGCGTTGTAATCCCCAACAGAATGGATTAGCTGAAAGAATGAACATGACAATCTTAAATATAGTACCTTCAATGATTTTTTTCAAGAATTTTAAGCTGATTTTTTGGTTTGATGTAGTTCTATGTGTTGTGTATAAAGAAAAATTTTCCATCTCATGCTATTAAAAACAAGACTTCCTATGAAATGTGGTATGACCACATTCCTTCGGTGAGGCATCTCAGGGTTTTTGGTTCCACCAGTTATGCCTTAATAACTAAGGAACATAGAAACAAACTTAGTGTGAGGAGTGAAAAATGTTACCTCCAAACTATATCATTTTATGATGAAGTGAATAAGAAGATTATAATAACTAGAGATGTGATATTTCTTGAATCTTCCAAGACTGACAATGTTGTTGAGCGGCAAATTGATCGTTTGGATAGATTCATACATGCAAAGTATTTTCAAGATTTTGATAATGATATTCCACATATTGAAGGGGGGATCCCTATACTGGATCAATCTGTGGAATCATGATGCAGAAAATCTGTAATAAATCATAAACTTGTGCACACTAGAGTATGTGTTTCCTTTAGCATGGAATCCTCATTCAAAATCTTCATTAACACTGTCAAACCAGGAGGTAACTCTGCAAATCAGAATGTGTATTGGATGAAGAATGTGAATGTATTTATACATGAAGGTCAGGCTATTGGGATTCACTTCCCAATGACTCTTGGCCTTCCTTATTTCCTAATATAATTTAATATACAATATTAAATATCCTCACCCAACCCTTAGGATTAGGTGTCAACATTCCCCCCTTTAATCTGAAGGGATGTTGGTGAGTCCAAGCATCGATCTGAACTTTTCAAACTTTTCTCTTCCAAGTGCTTTGGTGAAGATATCAGCGGTTTTCTCATTTGTGGAACAATGATGTAGATGGATGGTTTTGGCCTGAACATGATGTCGAATTAGATGGTATTTTGTATTGATGTGCTTTGTTCGATCATGGAACTTTGGGTTCTTGGCCAACTTTATTGCAGAAGTGTTGACGATCATGAGTGGTGTGGAATACATTTGTTTCATCTGCAAATCTTCTAGGATTTTCCTGAGCCACACAATTTCCTTTGTTGCTTTAGCTGTTGCCACATATTCTGCCTCGGTCGTGGAATCTATTGGAACTGCCTGTTTGCGTGATCTCCATGAAACAGCTCTTGATCCAAGACTCATGGTGTAGCCTGTAGTAGACACCCATTTTTCTTTTTCCCCATCAAAGTCTGAATCAGAGTATCCGATCAAGCTGAAGTCCTCTACCTGTGTATATTTGAGTCCAAAGTCTTGAGTCCCCTTCAAGTACTTTAACACTCGTTTTGCAGCAGACCAATGTCCTTCACAAGGTTTTTGCATAAACCTTGAGAGGATTCCAACAGCAAATGAAATGTCAGGTCTGGTGGTGGTCAGGTAGATAAGACTTCCTATAAGCTATCTATACTTAGTTGCATCCTCGAATTCCTTCCCTTCAATGGATGTGAGCTTCAAGTTTTGTTCCATTGGAGTGGTTAAGGGATTGCATTCATCCGTGCCAAACCTATTCAAAATATCTCTAATGTACTTCTTTTGAGAAAGAAATATAAATTTAGGATGTTGAATTACTTCAATACCCAGATAGTAATGAACGTAACCCAGATCAGTCATTTCAAAACCTTTTTTCAATTCTTTCTTCATGGATGCAATATAATTCTCATTGTTCCCTGTCATCAAAAGATCATCTACATACACCACAAGATATACAACTGTTTTTCCAACTTTCTTAAAAGACAAAGTTGCATCATCAAGATCAAAATGTTTGAAGTCAAGTTTCAGAAGAAGCTCGGTTAATTTCTCATACCAGGCTCGGGGTGCTTGATTGAGGCCATACAAATATTTTATAAGCCTGAAAATTTTGTGTTCTTGTCCCTTTACAAAAAATCCTTCTGGCTGGGACATAAAAACTTTCTCCTTTAGATCTCCATTCAAAAAGGCCGTTTTTACATCCATCTGATGGACTTTCCATCCATTCTGAGCTACTAGGGCAAAGAGAGTCTGAATGGTGGTCCATTTTGCTGTGGAAGCAAAAGTTTCTTCATAATCGATTCCTTTTTTTGTGCAAAACCTTTTGCCACAAGCCTGGCCTTATGCTTGTCAAGTGAGCCATCTGCTTTATACTTGTTCTTGTAGACCCACTTACAGCCAATTTGTTTTGTTCCCAAAGGCGGATCAACCAGCTTCCAAGTTCCATTCTTTATCAAGGAATCATACTCCTTTTGCATCGCTTCCTTCCATTCATCATGAGAAGCGACTTCTTTGAAGGAATTTGGTTCATGATCTGTAGACAAACTCAATTCACAGTTATAAGCAATATCCATATCAACAGGAGAATCAGAATTATCTACATCACCATCGTTTTGTTTAGTGGAACTTCTTGTTCCTGTTTTTCCAACCTCATCAGGATGAACATTCTCTAGTGTCTTTGTCAGCCATTTGGGAGGACCTTTCTGAGATGGCCCGGGCTGCTCATTTGACTAAGTTGGGATTGAGTCAAGATTCAATCTCTCAATTCTGTCAATCACATCATTCAATGTGTCATTCGTGGTTGTTTCTTCATGTGGGGGAGAGAGTGCTTCAGGAAATGATTCCACAGTTTGATTCAATATAGGAATCCCCCCTTCAAGTTGTGGAATCTGATTATCAAATTCTTGAAAATACTTTGGATGTGTGAATATATCCAAGCGATCAAGTTTCCGCTCAACAACATTGTTTGTCTTGGAGGATTCAAGGAATATGACATCTCTTGCTATTACAAACTTCTTATTGGCTTCATCATAGAGACGATATCCTTTGGAGGTATTGGAATACCCCAAGAAGATGCATTTTCGACTTCTAGCACCAAGTTTATTCCTTTGTCCCTTGGGTATCAAGGCATAACAAGTGGAACCAAAGACCCTAAAATGCTTTACCGAAGGAATGTGGCCATGCCACATTTCAAAAGGAGTTTTGTTTCTAATTGAACTTGAAGGACACCTATTCTTTATGTATACAGCACATAGAACTGCGTCAACGCAAAAAATCAATTTTACATTCTTGAAAAATAACATGGAACGAACCATATTTAAAATAGTTCTGTTCATTCTTTCAGCTACACCATTCTGTTGGGGATTATATGGCACAGTTGTTTGATGTTTGATCCCATGTTGATGAAGATAATTTTCAAATTCATTTGAAGTGTATTCTTTTCCATTATCAGTATGTAGAGAGCCGATATGAGTTTGTGCATCATTTTCAATCCATGCATGAAAATTCTTGAATGTTTGAAAAGCATCAGACTTGTTCTTCAATAAGTAAATCCAACACATTCTGGTGTAGTCATCAATAAATGTCATCATATATTTATTTCCATTTGCAGAAGCAACAGGCATAGGGCCACATAAATCCGAATGAATAAGTTCAAGTTTTCTATGTGCTCTGGAGTGTGAATCATGAAATGGCTATTTGCTATGCTTTCCTAGAATACAAGCATCACATTCCTTAGGTTTCCTAGGAATTGTAGGCAGTCCATTAACACCATTTTTCTTCAAAAAACAAAGGCTTTCATAGTTTAAGTGTCCAAATCTAGCATGCCATAAAAGACTTGATGGGAATGTACCTTCATCATGATGTGAACTGAATGCAAAGTTTTGAGCATGAGAAGATGAACCTTTCAGCTTCAAGAGTCTTCCTTCTTCTATTCCCTCCATGACAAGTGAGTGATCTGATGCTTTTCTGACCTCTGCCTTGCCATCAAACAAGTGAGTGGAGTGTCCTTGCTGGTGGATTTGGACCAAGGACAGTAAGTTTCTCCTCAACTAAGGGAGGTATAGAACCTCATGTAGAATATGATATGGAAGAATAGGCAACTTAAGCCTAACTATGCCAAGCCCTGATGGCTTGAGTTTGGATTTGTCTGCGAAATATACTGCTCCATCAACTTTGTCAATAAATTCTTCAAAAAAATCTTTTCTAAATTTCATGTGACATGTTGCTCCTGAATCTAGCAACCAATCATCTCTCCATGAAGTAAATGAAACATCAAACAAGTCTTCAGTTACTCCATTGTTACAATGTGCTAGAACATAATGAGTGGATTCAGGTGCTTTACCTTTGTCTCTGTCATTAGTTTTACCTTTGTCTTTATTTCTTTTCTGCTCAATTTTATCCCAAGGTGTCATGCATGTAGATGCATCATGCCCATCTTTATTGCAACATGTGTAATGAAGATCGGATTTGTCAGATTGTCTGCCCCCCTTTCCTCTGAAGTTTCTTCTTCCTCTTCCTCTTCAGCCACCTCTTCCTTTGGAAGGATCTGGAGCATGAATTCTTTCTCTATGTGCAAAGTATGCAGCCTCTTCAGAAGACGAAGGGATTGTCATCTTCCAGAAAACTTTCTCTCTTTCTGCAAAATTTTTCTCAAGGGAATCAAAGGTGATACGCTCAAGGTTTCCACTTGCTTGCAATGACTCAAGATAATGTGAGTAAGTCGGATATAATGCCTTAACATATGCTATGATAGGTATGTCAACTTTTACACTAGTGTTGTCAATGTCATGCATGATAGATCTTACTTCTGAAGCTAAAGCAAGAGGATCATCATTCTTCAATTCAAGACTGAACAGCTTAATCATCAATTGAACAAATTCTAGTTCTAAATGTGAGTCATAGAGTTCTTTTAGCTTGCTCAAGGCTTCATAGGCATTTTAAAATGGTGAAATATGGCGACTCACCTCTTCATTTACGGAAGCTGCAATCAAGGCATAGGCCTTGCAGTTCTTGTTTTCCCAAATGGCAAGCTCCTTGTCTGAAGTGGGCTTTGCTAGTGGATTTCCTTCTTGTCCTTCACAGATTCCTTTCCACAACTCATTAAAAATGAGAGTGTGCTTGATTTTCCGAGACCATTCAAGATAGTTCTCCTTACTGGAGAGAACCACCCCTACAATAGATATGAGAGAATGCATTCTTCTGAAGGGAAAAAATAATTACTTTGCTGGAAAAATACTTTTGAGGAGGAAAAAAAAACTTTGCTGGAAGATTTCTCAATTGAAGGGGAAAAACTTTGCTAGAAAAATACTGAATTCTGCACAAAATTTATATATATATATATATATATATATTTTGTTTGGAGAAAAAATTTATATGGGAATTGTATTGTTAATGAGTGGACGGTATTATAAATAGAGGGGGGCAGTATTGAATATGTGGAGGGGGCAGTATATGTTAAGGGGGGTGGTACTGAGCGTTGCTATGCATTATAGGGAGTCGGGCGGGTTGCTGTGTGTTATAGGGAGTCGGGTGGGTAACAGGTTGGGAGTCGGGCGGTTGTAACAGAGTGTAGGTCTGTATGTAATAGGGGTCAGGGTAGGAGATAGGGGTAGCGGATCTGTGGGTGGGTAGGGAGTTAGGGAGCGGGATAGGCAGCGTAGTCTGCGGGAGGGAGAGCGTTGGGAGAGGGGGGTGCGGGCTAGGAAATGGTCGCGAGTAGAAGTCGTGAGAGAGTGGCGTAGTCGGGGTCAGGGTCTGTGCAGTGCGCGTATAATCAAAGAATAGCCCGTATAGGGAGAGTGGGCTGGGTATAAGGGTTGAGCGTTGTGAGGGGTGAGCACTGTAAGGTGAGAGGGGGGTCGTTGAGTTTGCGTAGATGTGAGGGATAGCAGGGATGCGAGGGGGAATGGTTTGGCGGGTTGGAGAATCGATGAGGGTGTGAGGTTGTGTAGTGAGGGAAAGGGGAGGGTCGTGAGGCCTGGAGAGGTAACAGCGAACAATGAGGGGGTATGGGGGAGCGAACAGCGAGGGGGTAGCAAGGTAGTGGAAGTGTGTAGAAAATTTCAGAGGGGGGGCCGAGAGGCCAAAAGAAAATTTAGGAATTGCAAATGCAGAGTTTGTGGGTGCTGAATTGCAGGAATTGCAGAAATTGCAGAAGCTGCAAAACAAATCAGAAATTGGAAAAAATTGTAGACATAGTTTTAAAAAAAATGTAGAATTGTAGTATATAAACTCAGAATGGCATCAATCTAATGGAGCAGCAAAAACTAGACATAAAATTGACTGAACAAAAGACTGTTAGCAGAAATGAGGGAGTTACACCACAAGAAAGAATGCCAATAGTGGGACTGGCTCTGATACCATGTCAAACCAGGAGGTAACTCCGCAAATCAGAATGTGTATTAGATGAAGAATGTGAATGTATTTATACATGGAGGTGAGGCTATTGGGATTCACTTCCCAATGACTCTTGGCCTTCCTTATTTCCTAATATAATTTAATATACAATATCAAATATCCTCACCCAACCCTTAGGATTAGGTGTCAAAAAACACCACTTAAAATCAAGAATCAATATATATGAAGAGAGAGCCGAACAATAAACACAAACCAAAATACTTGCTTATAATAATAACAAGAAAATTACAACTTCAAACCCTTTTTTGGCCGAATATACATTTGTTGCCTTCTTGGCCCTCACCATTCTTCACACCACACACTATCCATTTCTACATTTTCCTCTATCCTATTCCATTCTCTGTGTCTCTCTACATCCTCACACAAAGCTTCACATTTATACATAATTATGGATTAATTTGAACCCATGATTTCCTCCACAAATATCTCAACCAAATCCTAAAATGTATTTATCCCTTTTTTGACTCAACTAAGTTCCATTTAAGGAATTCCTAATCCCTAAAATATCTTTCCAACCCAACTCCACTCATATCCTCAATTTATTAAGAGAATATTTACAATAAACCTCACACTCAGATTTTCCTCTTAATTTATTTTGAAAATGTACATAATTTATAAAATTATTAAAAAAACATCACCCCCTAAATCACACAAATAAATAATGAAAATTAAGCAGGATGCTCCTGCATCAAACTCCCCATGTAGAGAAGTTTCCATAGACTCATGTGTATGAGGTTTGTCACTTTTATGTAATAATGTGACAGCCACAAGTCTCAATGACTTGCTCCCTCCAGGATTCCAAACTCTGTTTTGTCGTCGGTCTTTTAAAGTATCAACTTCATTTTATAATTTTGCACAAAATTCCCAGAATAGTATTTTCAGAACACTATTGAATGTAACTCCTGATTTTCCATACCACATCATCTTTATTTCAAGAAATACAGACTTGTTTAGAAACGCTAATACCCATGCTTCTAGTCTCCAAACTTTGAAAAAATCTCGAACTGGTTTTACATCAGCATCGCCAACATCACTCATTCTGTCAACCGGATTCCATCGACCTCTATAAAAATTATTTTTGCCAATTCCTCGGAGTAATTCCTCTTTTTCGGATACTTTCGTCTCCAATTGCGCTGAACACTCAACTTTCTGAAATGAAGAATAATCAAGAAATTCTCCTTGATCACAACTATAGTCATTGATTGCCCCCTATAGCAACAAATTTCTCATCCGGTGTTGTACCTGCATTCATCAACAAATTTTTAGTTTTCAAAAGATAATATCTTTCAGCCTCTTTTGATGCTTCAAGCACCAATCTCCCATCATAGAACTTCTGGATTTCAGTAAATCCTCTTTTGAATTACTGGCTGCTTTCATCTTTATCTTGCTGGACTAATACTATTGTTTCCTTTATGTCTCTAAGGACATAACTTTCTTGATGCTCCTGATCTTTCATCTCATCTCCAAACACTTTCTGCTCAAATTCTTTGATTTCAACATCATATTTATTAATGTTGCTTTTTGTACGTACAGCCACATTATTATTTGAAGAGTTAAAACATTCACTTAACTCTATAAATGTTAGAAACATTTCATCCATATCATGCACGGTAACTGCAATTTCTTCTTTATCAGGTTCTGCAAAGTTCATCTCCCCTTCAGGTTCCTTGAGCCATCATTCCAAGAATTCTATTTCCATGTGAAATATTCCCAACATTTCATCACAACCTTCTTTCTCAGTTTCATTCTACCTCTGGTAATCCTCCGGAGTTATCCTGTTTTTTGTATCATCATATTGCAAAATTCTGTCATCAATTCATTAAACAAATTCATTTTTTTACCTCCTTGGAATATCACTTTGGCATTTTCATTATGATTTTTCTCCATAACAGCTTCAACTGGTTGTCTTACACCAAATAAGAATTCATCTATGAATTCTTTCTGCTGCAACAAATCAGTACCTTCCTCCTCTGAAAGGCATTCCCCATCATACTTCACCTCAAGAGCTTTATTCATCTTTGTGACAATTTCACCAGACTGTCCATCATCTTTTGCACATCCTGCAAACATACAAAAACTATGAGTTTTACAAATACAAGGCTTCATAGCCTCATCCGCTTCTCTTGTCAACATATCTTCTAATTCTTTTGAACTATTCCAATAGTCCATGATATCTTTCCCATTAATCTCTTCACCCAGAATTTCACCCTGTTCTGGGCCACAAATGAAAACTTCCATTTTCAACTCAGCTTCTCTGAGTTCTTCACATCTAAATTGCACACTCATCATCTTCTCAAGCTTCCTCAGCTCTTTTGTTAACTGTATGTTTACCTGTTGATCCCTCTTTGCATGTAGTCTCTGCCATTTCACTTTCTTCTTCATGGTCCAACCATGTCTCTGGTATTTCTTATTTCTCTGCAACAATTCCATCAATAACTCAAGGTGAACTGCTATCTCAGCTTTCTCCCTCTCATACTCTTCATCAGTCAAATGCTTCCATATGCCATTTGCCTTGGCATTTTCCTTCTTCTTTCTTCTGCTGTGGTCTTCCTTAGATCCTCGGAAATGACAATCAACAGTCATCTTCTCCTCCTTTGTGAACTTCATCTGTTCACTTATGGATTTCATTCAAAATCCCATTTTCAGTAAGCTTTCATACTTGCCACCCAACAATCCAAGCTCTCTTCCTGCGCTTGACCTCTTGGCATTTTTTGATTCTCTGTCTTGGAATCATCTCTGGGAAATCCTCTTGCTCCTCTTTGCTGCAAACAACAACTGCAATATTTCATGTGTTATAATGACAAACTCTTTGGGTGTCGGGCTCTGCCGATCATGCACCCAGTTACATTCAAAAATTTAAGACTCTTTGACTCCAAACTTGACATCAACTCTTCATCTTAGATGAAACATGCACCCTTTTTGTACAGTAACTTAATGGTTTAACTTGACTCAAGCTATCCAGATTTCTTCATTTGATCTTAACATATTATTTGACTTCAAAGCTTGACCCAATAATTACAATAGTGGATATTTTGACTCTAATTCAAGTTACACAATATACCAATGAACATCCACCCTTAATACATTCTCATGATGTAAAATCTTCACTCTCTCTCATACTCCATTCTTATGATAATATCATAAGTCACTAATTATATCATCTCCCATTATCACTCATGATACTTAAGCTTTTAAATCTAAATGCAATCCACTTTTCCCAAGATTTAATTTATGATGAAAATAAAATAAACCATTTAATTTTCAACATTCAAAATACCTTTTTGAAATGAATTATCATACCTTATGCTCCCTTCAAGGTTATTTAATAAACCTTTTCTTTGCAATTTCAACTCTCCGGATTTCATTCTTCTGTGTCGTTCTTATCACTGTGAATATTCGCATGCCCTTCATACCATAACCTCTTCAACATGCTCATCATCTTAGTGCAGATAGTTTTCTTGCACTTCCATGTAGCTCCTTCTTTGCAGTGACGGTTCTCATGCAATACCGTCTCTCTTCAGTGCACAAAAAAAATTCCCTCATAGGAATTTGTTAAAACTTACTTTTAACATGGTGGCATCCACATAACTCTCCGACAGCAACAAACACAAACTACACTATCTTCTGAACAGAACAATGTGAATACTTTCACATGCGCTACAAGCAACGATCAATCATGATCCTTAACTCATGGAAATCATAAATGCTCCTTTACAGGCTTGCTCCTCCATGTATTAAAACTCTTTAAGCAGAATTCTTTTTCTTTTAAGCTATGGTTATAAACCCATATACATCCGCTTAATTAAAAAATTTACACTTTATATCTGATTATGGTTTGAAAAATATTTCAACATGTATATCATCTCTATTTAAAGGAAAGGTTTACCTTCAGTTTTGTAAGCTTGGCTACAAGAATCGAATGCCGACATAATAATATATTGTCCCATAGCCTTACCAGCGCAACCTACGCCGGTGATTTCTCCATGCCTATCCATCCGATGGCTATCGTGCTTCACAATCGATATGTGCATAATCTTACAGATTTCGCATCACAACATGTGGGATTTTCAATGTTTTCAAATCACACAAAATAGGTGCTTTTTAGCTGCTACGTGTCACCTTCTATATGCTATTGCATTCTCTCAAACAATTACCACGTACCAACTAAAAGTCGTGCGAAAACCCATTTCCGATTTTCAAACCCATCTTCACTATTCCATTTTCCATTTGCTCATGGTTCCGCATTCGTTCTTGACACAATTTCTTTGAGTCATAAATTCACGAATTCTGTCTTCATTCGATGCACAACTTCCTCCTTAATTTGGGCATTGGGGTTTCGTAATCAAATACGGATTTTGTAAAATCTCGTATATGAAATCTTGGAACATATGAATAAGCTAGCCTACATCATTCAAAAATGAAATGAGTTTCATTCCCAAAAACCAAAACCGAAGCAACTGTAAAGAATTTTTAAATGCAGTCTCTTTTGTAAAAATTTTCGGCTTCGGTGGCATGAGAAATTACACAGTGGCTTCTTTCTAGTGTGTACGCAGCTTCAAATCAATTGTTCATTTCACGTAGGCTTCGACGAATTCAAACTGGTTGTTATAGTTCAATACTCCAGCTATCAACAAACCAGTGATTACAATTATACAAATTTTGATTCATCTTTCTAATGTCTCTTCTTTCATATTCAACCCGAAATATGAAATCCCAAGTGGAAATACTAATGTGATCTCGTAAAAAAGAGATCTCTCCTTTATTATTCCTCCATTAATTCTCCTTTGTACATATTTAATCCAGGTGCTCAATATACTATGTCCCACACTCTTCCTTTGCATTACTGTACCATCACTTACGTTCTCCTTTTCATCAACCTTCACCTACACTCCACGCTGCTTCCAATGCATCCTCATTCAGTCTCAACTCCAGCACTTAATTCCAAAATAGTCTGCTTACAATTACAAACACTGCACTCAGCCTTACATCCAAATCAGATACTGAGAGTTTAAACTGGAGCATCTTTCCTCTGTGGCTTACTGAGATCGATTCTTTGATTGGAATTAATGCCAATCTCACCTTCAAATCAACAACACTTATCCACACATATATATAATTGTAGAGTCAAATAAACAACAGAAAAATTGTCTTACTCATGGCTCCCCCTCTGCATCTACATGCAGATGCACAACACACAATACACTCATCTCTCATCCGCGGCTGAACGGATTAATTAGATCTTTGGGCTCTGATACCAAATTATGTAGAGATTCTGCATAAATTAGAATACTTGCGCACAATAGAGTGTGTGTTTCCATTTACATGGAACTCTCATTCAAAATCTTCATTAAAACCACTTAAAATCAACAATCAATATATATGAAGAGAGAGTCAAACAATAAACACAAACCAAAATATTTTCTTATAATAATAACAAGAAAATTATAGCTTCAAACCCTTTTTTGGCTGAATATACATTTGTTGCCTTCTTGGCCCTCACCATTCTTCACACCACACAGTGTCCCTTTCTACAGTTTCCTCTATCCTATTCCATTCTCTGTGTCTCTCTACATCCTCACACAAAGCTTCACATTTATACATAATTATGGATGAATTTGAATCCATGATTTCCTCCACAAATATCTCAACCAAATCCTAAAATATCTTTATCCCTTTTTTGACTCAACTAAGTTCCATTTAAGGAATTCCTAATCCCTAAAATATCTATCCAACCCAACTCCACTCATATCCTCAATTTATTAAGAGAATATTTACAATAAACCTCACACTCAAATTTTCCTCTTAATTTGTTTTTAAAATGTACATAATTTATAAAATAATTAAAAAAACATCACCCCTTAAATCACACAAATAAATAATAAAAATTAGGCAGAGTGCTCCTGCATCAAATCAACTTTTGAAGCACCTTATCCCCCTCATGAAACTCCAACCACTGATTAAGAAGACACTTTGAGTGATGTGATGGAGAGAATTTGGAGGCTAAATTGTGATTCAACCCCTTCTCAGTCAATTGAGTAGCCCAGTCCATATCAGAAAGGTCCTCCAAAATGGCTCACAAAGACACTTGAAAGTTTTTGTCTTGATGAGGTTGGAAAGATAGGAACAAGAAGCTCAAATAGAAATAATGGAGGTGATGCATATGATCTCGATTCACCTATTGATATGGATATTTATTTTGATTGTGAACTAAATTTTTCTACAAACTTTGAACCAAATTCCTTCAAAGAAGCTGCTTCTCATGATGAATGGAAAGAAGCGATGTAGAATGAATATGATGCTTTGATAAAGAATGGCACGTGGAAGGTTGATGATCCTCCATTGGTAAACAAACCATTAGGCTACAAGTGGGTCTTCAAGAACAAGTATAAAGCAGATGGATCACTTGACAAGCATAAAGCAAGGCTTGTGGCAAAAGGTTTTGCATAGAAGAAAGGGGTTTATTATGAGGAGACCTTTTCCCCCACAACAAAATGGGCTACCATCCATACACTCTTTGACTTGGCAGCTCAAAATGGTTGTAAAGTCCATCAAATGGATGTAAAAACTACTTTCTTGAATGAAGATATGAAAGAGAATGTTTTTATGTCCCTAGTAGAAGGATTTATTGTGAAGGGTTATGAAAAAAAAGTATGCAAGCTTGTAAAATACTTGTATGGCCTTAAGCAAGCACTGCGAGCCTGTTATGACAAATTGACTGAGCATATTTTGAAACTAAATTTCAAACATAATGATCTTGATGATGCAACTTTGTCCTTCAAGAAAGTTGGAAAAAAAATTGCATATCTTTTGGTGTATGTAGATGATCTTTTAATGACAGGGAACAATAAGAATTACATTACATCCATAAAGAAATAATTTAGGAAATGTTTTGAAATGACATATTTAGGCTATTTTCACTGCTATCTTAGTATTGAAGTAACCTAACACCTAAAGTTTATATTCGTCTCTTAGAAGAAGTACATTGGAGATATGTTGAACAGGTTTGGCATGGATGAGTGCAATCCTTTGACTACTCTAATGGAACAAAAATTAAAGCTCACATCCAGTAAAGTAAAATAATTTGAGAATGCAACAAAGTATAGAAAACTCATAAGAAGTCTCAACTACCCGATTACTACCAGACCAAACATTTCATTTTTTGTCAGAATCCTCTACAGGTTTATGCAAAAGCCTTTGATGGTCATTGGTCTACTGCAAAAATAGTTCTAAAGTACTTGAAGGGAACTCAAGGCTTTGGACTCAAGTATACACATGTGGATGACTTCAACTTGATTGGATACTCTGATTCAGATTTTGATGGAGATAAATAAACTGGAGTATCTACTTTAGGTTATGTTATGAGTCTTGGATTAGGAGCTGAATCTTGGAGGTCACACAAATATCTAGTTCCAACAGGTTCCACAACTGAGGAAGAATAAGTGGTTGTGGCTGAAGCAATGAAGGAAATTGTGTGGCTCACGAAAATTCTGGAAGATTTGTAGGAGAAACAAGTGCATTCAACACCTCTTTTCTTTGAAAAAATTATGTAATAAAGTTGGCCAAGAACCCAAAGTTCCATGATTGAACCAAGCACATTAATTCAAAATATCTCCTGATTCGACATCATGTTCAGGCCAATACAATCCACCTACAAAATTGTTCTAGAAATGAGCAAATTTCAAACATCTTCACCAAAGCGCTTGGAAGAGAAAAGTTTGAAAGATTCAGAATGATGCTTGGACTCATCAACATCCCTTCAGATTAAGGGGGGGAATGTTGACACCTGATCTTTGGGATAAGGAAAATCCATGCACATATTGTAAATAGAAAAATAAAAGAAATTGGAAGATGAAGAGACATTGGGATATGAAACCCAATATTCTCCCTCTCCTTGTATATAACCATGATTTCTCTTAATGTAAAAATACAATTGATACATGTAGTTACCCTCGTGGCATGATAGCTATCAAATTGGCCTTTTCCAGTTCTATGTCACTCATTGAACTAGTTAGGGCCTGAAAATGGTTGGATTAACTGGTTCAACCGGTTCTATTCTAGATGTGATAACATTGTGCACTACCTTTTGCATGGTCCTAAAACCTACATATGCGGCTTGACCTTGTTGATTTTTCTGTACAGTTTTTTTGCTACTACAAATTTGCAGTATGACCTCTATTGGGAATTATTCTTGTTATAGAAAATCACTCTTACATATTTACTCCTTCACCTTATAAACTTGGATAAAATCCTTCTTCACCCAATTATTGAGATCCTCAGGATCTTATTGTGTCTTGTGCTCATTGTTGTGTATTTCTCCTTTGCCTAGATTTGCTTTTATAAGCTTAAATTTTTGGTCGAATCCATAACTCCAATATCCAAAATGATTGACAGTTGAGATTAAATCCCACCTCATTTGAGATCAATGGTTAGGATCCATCTAGTTCACTAATGAAAATAACCTTTTCATTTCATTAGATTAAACTCACTTTTCTTATAAAAAGAACTTTACTTCATGTTATTAAAGTAATTTTTCTAAGGTTGGAGGCTTTGGACGTCTCACACATCTAGACACTTAGACATATGTGGAATTACATGTCCGATGCTATAAACATCAATACTCCCTCTTAGCAAGGAAAGTACTTTTTTAAGAGCCACCTAGAACTATATTTCCCTATGGTCCTAGCATAATGTCCCATGGATTATACTTCATCATGGTATTCCTCCATACCTCCTAGTATACAACCTCATCAATGATGTTACACTTTAGTAGTTTGAAAACTTCTTCAGAGGCATCCTATCTCTAAATGTGCTCCTAAGAGCCTCAACATGCTCTTGAGCATCCTTCAATGTTTATGTAAACTACTTTTGTATCTTTGAAAAAAATAGGATGAGCTATTGTCTTCTCTTCTTGACCTAAATGTTGAATCTTAGAACTAGAAACCTTTGAACATTGTTCACTCTTTGGAGCCTTCTGTTCCTTGTGCTCTGTCACTAGTAGTGGTTAATGAGACTTTTTTAGATGCCAATTTCTCCTCAAAATTCACATCTTTTCTCACAACTTCCTTCCTCTAAGATGGAATGGGGATCTTGTAAGCCTTTGAAGTCTAATTGTACCTTACAAATATGTGCTTCTCTATTGAAGGCTCCAACTTAGTCCTCTTCCCCATAGGAACATGGATATATATTGGAAAACAAAAGATCCTCGAATGTCCTATCCTTGGTTTCACCATATTAAAATATTCCTCTTAAGCCTTGTCCCCAAATATCATGATAGGATTTTTGTTTTGCACATATATTATCATGTTACATGCCTCTTCCCAAAGGAACATAGGGAGATCCTGGTCATGTATCATAGCTTTGGTAGAAATGATGATGGCTCGATTATCTCTCCACAACCACATTTGGATGAGGGTTGTATGAAACTGACAACTCCCTCTTGATATTTGCCTCCTTGCAGAAATTATTGTAGTCATTAGAGGTGTACTCTTCCCCATTGTTTGAAATTAATTCTGTGATCATTTTATAACACTGTAAACTTTGAAACGGGAACTATAAACTCAAATCGAGAACTCTAGCCAAAAAACTCCAAAAAAACATGAAAAACGACTTGAAAACAAAAAAAAGTTGATGTTGGAATATTGGAATACTGGAAAACCTTAAAATTTTGACAAGTTTTCAACCATGACATTATGGAAAAATTTTTGACTAAAAAAATTTTAAAAATGAACACATGAATGAAAGAGTCAGCATTCTAGGAGTAGTTTCTTTTTTAAATGATAAAAATATGACGAGTTTAAAATCTTAGCTTGCCACATTGCAACAAAAATTTAAAAGGCAATCATCAAATTGACACATAATATAGGCAAACTTGACCCATTGAAATGAAAACTTAAATATCAACAATGAAATTGACACATTGTGCACGCAGACTCTATCTTTTACAACGAAAACTTTAAAATCAACAATCAAAATGACACATAATAAGATGAGGTTGCTAGTTGAGGATCTACATAAACCCTATAGGAAAAAATTAAATAAAACAAAATAATATATATATATATATATATATATATATATATATATATATATATATATATATATATATATATATATATATATATATATATATATATATATATATATGTACGTATGTATGTATGTATGTATGTATGTATGTATGTATGTATATATATATATGTATATATATATATATATGTATATGTATATGTATATATATATATATATATATATATATATATAAAAGAAAACAAAAATTATAGCATTGAAAAATATAAAAATTAAAAAACACAAAAAATTAAAAAAGAAAAAAAGAAAAAAAAGTAAATAAAGTTCACAGGGTCTTGAATAGACGGTGATTGGGTGGGTTGTTTACGCACTCCTTGATGTGAAGTCACCAGTTCAATTCCCCGCCCTAGGGTGATGTATTTGGAAATGATAATGAAGATGTAGTCCTACTTCACTTACAAAAAAATAATAATATATATTAAAACAAAAAAACAAAAAAGTATAGTGAGAAAAATAAAAACAAAAAGAAAGACATAAATAAATAATAAAAAGTAGACAATAATATATATTAGAACATTAAAAAAAATTAAAAAACATGGCAAAAAAAAAAAAAACAAATATAACAACATTAAAAAAAAATACAAATTTAAAAATATATATGAAAATGACAAAAACACAAATCAAACATAAAAATTCCAAAAAAACAAATTAGTTTAAAAAAAAACTAAAACAAAAAATAGAACAATTTTAAATAATAATAATAAAACGATAAAAAGACTTTAAATTTAAATTAAAAAGAGAAACTAATTATAATTTAAAAAAATAAAAATAAAAAAATATCATAGTTGAAAACTAAATAAAAAATAGTAAAAAAAAATAATTAAAAACAAAACAAAATTAAAAAATTAAAATAAATTGAGAAAACATAACTAAAAATAAAATTGAAAAATAAAAACATTAATAAAAAAAAGGTCGCTTAGCCCAGCCGCCGAGCGGCCACAGAGGAAAGGTCAATTCTGAGAATTGGCCTTAACCCCGTGGCCGCTCGACTATCAGGCTGGGCGGCCATGGGAGATGCGTGCAATGTCTCCCACAGTCGCCTAGCCTGGTAGTCGAGCGGTCACAGCTGCCCAACTAGCCGTGGTCGCTCGGTCGTCGGGCTGAGCGACCATGGGAGACTGTGCACGGCTCGGCTAGCCAGTCGTGGCTGCTCGACCGCTGACTGGGCGGTCATGGGAGACTGCACACGCAGTTGTTACGGTTGCCCAGCCCAGTGGCCACAGGGGCAAGGCCAATTCTCAGGGCTGGAGAATCGGCCTGCCAGCCTCGGGCCACTCAGCCACTAGGTTGGGCGACCTAAAATTTATTTATATTTTTTAAATTGTTTTTATTAATTTTTTTATTTTTTATTTTTATTTTTAGTTATGGTAAATTTATTTTTTTATTTTGTTTTCATTTTAATTAAATTGTTTATACTTTTTAATATTAAACTATGTTTTTTTTATATGTTTTAAATTATTATTATAATTTTTTTATGCTTTTAATTTAAATTTAAGGTTTTTTTAAAAAAGATATGGTTTTTTTTAATTATCTAAAATTGTTCCATTTTTTTAATTTTTTTTAGTTATGTGTATTTTGAAATATGTTTTTTTATTTTTATTTATATTTCATAGTTTTTTTTTTCTAATTTTTAATTTTTAAGTAAATTTTGTTTTTTAACTTTTTATTTTTACATATTTTTAATGTTATTTATTTATTTATTTATTTTTTAATTTTATTTTGCAAAAAAAATTTAAAATTTCATTATAAAAAAAAATATTTGTATATGTGATTAATCCGAAAGACTTCTATCTATATTATGGATCACAAAAGTGTTAGATCTAACAAAAAAAACATTGCCAAGAAAAACAAAAAACATATGTTTGAAAAACCTTAAAAAACTAATATCCTAGGATGAAAAGCACTAAGAGACATAAGACAACTTGAAAAATTGTTAAATAATCAACATTTAAAAAATAATTGTGTATACCTAAGACATAGGAACATGTAAAGTGTCAAAAATGTCTTTAAAAAAATAAATGATGATGTTTTTCAAAATATGCATGAAAATCATCAACATTTAAAAAAATATTTTGACACTTTATACAATAGAAAATTTAAAGTGCCAAAAATAAGCCCTTTATAAAAAGGGGTCAATGTTGCATCAACACTTTTTAAAATCAACATGAAAATCACTAAGATTTAAAAAAAAATTATACTTGATACATAAGAAAATTTAAAGTGTCAAAAATATGCTCCCAAAAAACAAAGTTTGTTTTGGATGAGCACTTTTCGAAATGGGATTACTTTTTTGCTACCTCAAAAAAGAAGGTACACGTTTCAGTTCCCATTTAAAAGTTTACATTGTTTTATTTATTTGATTCTTCACTTGGGCTTTTAACTCCCAAAACCAACTAAAGACCTCATCCTTGGTTTTCATATAGAAGATCCATGTTTCTTAGAAAATTCATCAATGAACGTCCCATAATATGGTGCCCCTTGCACTTCTATCATTGAAATTGGTCCAAACACATCTATATGAGTGAGATCCAAGATCCCCTTGGACTTGTTGCATCAAAATCTAGCAATTCCTATGAGGATGTTTCACAAGAAAAAAACTTGACTAAGACACAACAATGAGGTGTGTTACCCACCAAAAGTGGGTGACCCTAGGAGAATTTTTTCTCCTATTCATAACTTCCTGTCGACAACTAGTAGCCCTTGAGAGACTCTAGTAGCCGATGATGATGTTTCATTCATATCTTTGCCACCTGCATCAATCATACGTTCCCTCACCTATCTAGCAAGAGCACATGTTGGAAGGTGGGCTTCTAATCAAATGTTACTTTATGAATTTTTAAATTAGGTTCTTGTGCTTGTTTTTATTTGGGCATTTTGACATGGATTATGAGGTAACTTGAAATAAAGAAGGTTATTGGCCATAATCTTGTTCCTTCACCTTAAATTGGGGGTTAATTTTCAATCCTAGTCTAATAGAACCTCCCCTAATGGACCAAAAGATATAGGAGGGGAACTACTTGGGAAGCCATGATTGAGATAACATAGCCCCATATCTTCCTATTATATACTTACCACTTTATATCTATATTACAAGCCCCCTTTCCACTTCCATTATTTAGGTTCAACTGACCACTGGTTCACTGAGACTTGGAAACCACACATACTCATCCTTGGGTAGGGCCTGGAAATGTAAATTGGGAGGTTGATGTAGCTAAAAGAAACAAAAATACAATATGGCGGCCATAAGAAAAACAAAATCAAAATGAAAAATGCAAAAGATAGTTGAGGCCATTCAAATCAGCACATGGGAAAAAGGCAAGCATGAGCTCTACCTCACTTGTTATGGCCATCACCTCGTTAGTGTGCCAATGTTGCCCTATAATATTAGTTAAAAGTAGACATTACATGTCCCAAACCCTAGTGGGTGATGAGCTACCACATCCTAAAGGAGTTAAATAATTGACATATATCTTACAAAGCAATCTCTCATTCATTTAGCTACGAGCTGTAATACAAATAAAAATAAAAATAAAGTAAAAGGCATAAGAGGGATGGAAAAATAAAGGCTAAGTCAGTAACTCATGCAACCACGATTTCTCCCTCCTCACATATTACACTCTTTTAGTGTCAGTATTTTCATCCTATCACCAGTAATCAAATGGAATTTTATCATGTCTTCTTAGGGTCCCATAGTCAATTTTTTGTCATTTCACTAGGTCTTCAAGCAAAAATTTGGTCACTAGGCATTAGGTTTAGGACTATTTTCCACTCCTTCCAAAATTTTTATATGTTGGTCCATGTCACCACTCAGCTAATTGTATCATCATTCATAGATTATCATCATCATTTCAGTCATCTCCATCATGATTTCATTCAATTTAGTGTCTCCATTAGGTCATTAGGGTTTCAAGGTCATCAAAACTACCATTTCATGCATAAAATCTGACAATTGGAGGAGTGGTAAAAAAGCAAGTTTGTTCAATAAATTTTGATTTCAAAAAATGTAATTTTATGTTTCTATATGTAATAAGCACTTCATGTTACTAAAGCTATATTTCAAAGTTTTGAAAAGGTTCAAAGTTCCAAAGAGATTTAATGTTCCAAAGAAGCCACAAAAAGTTCAAGGTTACAAAGTTCAAAAGAATGAAAGTCATGCTTGAAAAGGACATGTGGGGCCCATCATCACTCAAAGGGAGTCATTTTATATTTATAAAAGGGGAAAAAAGACACAAACATATTTCATTTTCACTCTCATTAGCTCTCATCATCGAGCTCATCCCTCATTTGGTGAGAAAAACGCGTTTTTTACTCAAACTAGAGAAAATTTGAGGGCACTGCACATACAGACACTACGATGTGCTTCTGGAAGAAGGCCTTGCACATAGGAATAATGTGTTGTGCATAGGCACTGTGCACCGGTGGCTTGCGTTGTGCATGGGGCAGAGTTTCCCAAACTTTCCATTTCACCACCAAATTCAGTTTTCCAAAGCTCCACTCCAGATTTTTCACCCTCCAAGCTTTATAACAAGTAAGTTTACACATGTTTATGCCCTCCTTTACTTTTCATGCCAAAAAATTGATCACAATCTTAGTCTCCTAAGGTTTGCATGAATTTCATGGTGTTGGTCTCCAAAAGATAAATTTCTTCTTTAAACCCTAATTTCCTGGTCCCTAATTCACTAAACTCATTCCCTATCCCCCTAAATTTCCTTAAAAATTTAAGCAACTTCCAAGTCCATCATACCACCTCATCCCTTCATAGCAGAAAACTTCATTGTTTTTGCTTGTCTATCATCTAGATTTCATCATGGAAGCAGATTCTTCACCATCAGAGAAAATAAAACACCATAAAGGGGGGAAGACACTAGAGTATGAGCCTTCAAATTGCAGTTAAATCACTTCCTCACCATCTATTAGAAAGTGCCTTGAAGATTTCAATTGCCTAGGGATTTTTCAAAGAGTGGAGGAGGTAGGTTTTCATGAGCAACTTACAAATTTGTTTGCCACCCATTTGAAGGGAGAAAAGGCCACCATTGCAGGGATTGATTTCACATTTTCATTAGATGCTATCTCTCTTGCTACGGGAATACCAAATCATGGTGAATATTGGTTCAAAGGGATGAACCTAGACCTTGAGCAATGCAAACCCTACATAAAATCATAGTACAAAGAGGAAAATTCACATATTCTTCCATTCATATATTTGCTGGGGATGTATGCACCATTGATGAAGCCTTTGTAATAAAAAATTTCACCTGTGAGGGCAGGTTTTCTAGATTGTACCAATACCACATTTGACTGCTCATGCACTTCACAACATTGAAGTCTCTCAATTTATGCAATTTCTTGTATAGAAGTGTGATCAAGATGTCTGAAAATGTGCAAATGAAAAACACAAAACATTACCCTAGCCTCCTTCACCAAATCTTGGTGAAGATTATATTTTTCCATTAGTTGGTAGAGAAAAACATGACATGGGATACTTTCATTGAGGCGGCCTTGTAAACGCACACAACCACTACACCAACTCAACAGAAAAACATATCACCTACCATGTCAGCACAGCCTATGGAGGTGGGATCATCAATCAAAATTGCTGAAGTTTCAAAGAGGCCTAGGCCTAAGGTTACTCACACCTACCAGAGAGGCAGTAGTCTTGTGTTTTCTCCTCAAATTGAGGAAGGGGCCAAGCCTACTTCACCACAACAGGGATCACCATCAGTGCAACATGAGACATCCATGCATGATGAGGAGGAACATGACTTTGAAGTAGTTGACTTGGAGGCCCATGAAGAGCATGAAAACCTAGAAAGGATCATCAAGGAAAAATATGCTCAAATCAATAACTTCAAGAAAATTTGGCAAGGTCCAAATTCATCATTTCATTCCTTAAGCAGGAGAACAATCAACTCTAAACAAAGCAGATGATTATGGAGGTACATAAATTTAAAGCTAAGACGCAAGAATTGAAAGGAAAATCAGTGGTTGATCATGATGAAAATTATGAGCATGAACAACAGGTGAATAGGAAGAGGCCAAGGACCATGAGTCTCAAAAATGCATTGCAAAAAGAAAGAGAATGAGACCTTACAGATGAAGAACTTAGCTTTGAAGACAAGATTGCAAATGAGATTAATGAGGACAGGGAGTTTTGGCTTGAGAAGGTAAAAATCCACTTGGAGAAGCTCCTTGACAAGGCCAACAAGGAAAATCAGATGTTGAGGTACATGGCTGACCATTACCACACAAGAAACAAAATTTGAAATGTCAAGGTCAAGCAATTGCAAGATAAGCTCAAGGAAACCATAATCAGCGAAAATGAGAAGGGTAAGTTAGATACTCTTGTTCATGCCTCTATGATAGCCTAAAATACCTAATTTTCTACTTCTGGACCAATTTTGGGAAGATTTGGAGTAGTTTTTGTTTTTTGGTGAAATTTGGTGTAAATTTGCAAAATCTAAAAATTTCACTAGGTCTAGAAGTGGTCCAGAAGCGCAGCGCCTTGGCGCTGCGCTTTTTCCTCAAGGCTCCAAATGAAAAATGGTTGAAATTTATAGATATTTTATCGCCTCCTCTCAAAACCATTTTTCTCAGATTTTTTATTCAGGGCTCAGATTTTTAGAAAAATGAGAAAAAGGGGTCAAAAATCAACATTCTGCCCCTCTTTTTGACTGGTTATAGAGACACCTTGGGAGAATTATTTTTTGAAGGCCTTCCCATGGGTAATTTTCAAAAATTAAATATGTTTTGGAAACTAGAAAAATAGGGCTAGTTTACTATTCTTTCAAATTTCAATTTTGACTTCAAGAAGCTGCCTAAAAATGGCCTCCAAGATGGCACCACGCTTCTGCAATTTTCTGAGATTTTAATTAAAATTTTCACTGTGTAATTTTATCCAATTTCTAGTTAGAATTTTGTAAAAGTAAAAAGGTGAATGTGGATGAATTTAAAATTCAAAATGTAAAAATGGATTTGAATAGGTTTCATATCCCCCATTTATTTCTTTGAGGATATGTCTCTTAATGGTTAGATAAAGGAGGAATTTGTTGTGTAACCTCCCTAGTGTGTAGTAGAATTCAGATAGATGCATGTATTTGACTTTATTGATGGAAAATTAAACCTCAAAGGGATCATTTCGACCTCAATGGCTATATGAGGCCCATTTTAATCAGTTTCAAAGGTTGGATGTTGTGGAATTTAGCTTGGAACACTAGTGTATTTTGTGATTTTGGCAGGGACTAATAGACATAATTTGCAGCTATTGTGGTGGGATTCATGAGGTATGTGATTTAGCATTGTTTCTTCTTCTGTGATCATATGTTTGAATGTATTTTACCTTCCATATTAATTTCCATTTCTTATGTGATTGGTTTCTAAGTTGATAAGCAGAATTCATTGACTTTGATGCTCTGTTTTGGAGAAGCTCTCACATTTATGTTCGTTTTCTTCTGATATAAAAAAATTCATGATTTTAATGCTCATTTTGAAATATTATCAATCTACCATATTCACCAATATACCTCTAAATTTCTAGAGTGTGTGCCTACCTTGCCCCATTACATCTCTGCAAATCTGATTTTCAGAGCCCTAACCTAGTTTTTCCAAGACCTAATTTACCATCCAGCACAAACCTTCAAAATCAAATCAAAACCCTAATCTATATTCCTAGCCTAATATACTGCATGATCCAGTTAATTGGCTTTGATCTCATTGAGAGATCCCTCTCATCCTATTAGGGCTAGCTACTATTTCAAATTGGTCTGTGGTTACCTTTGCTTGTCTTCTTTCAGCCTTCAGAGAACTGGTGGAGTGCTAACATCTTGGTCCCATTGTCGGGGAACAAAGTGACATAAATTATCTAGGTGTACTATATTTTTCATCAAATTATAGGCCTATGGGTGATAGTCTCTAGTCTTCGTGAAGGCTTATTCAAAAATTTGTAGAAAAACAAGTTGCGGAAACAAAGAACATTCTGGCTTCGAGAAGATACACAAGATCGAATCTCGATCCTCATCCAGCTTCTCCAGTTGAGATCCAGAGAAAATCATCTAAAAGTAGAGATCCCAGCACTCAGAGTTTCACTCGGATCCATATTCATTTGTAATATCCTCATCATTACCTACAAAAGTATTATCCCATGAAGAGATTCCATTCAATTTGAAGTTTGAATTGTCTCTGTTTAGATCCAAGTCGAAAACTTCATTGTCTAAAATAGTGTTTGATCCATTAATATTATCTAAAGTTAAATAATTTTCTGAAGTAGTATTTTATTCCCTGAAACTTGAAGATAGCTTACTATCCGAAGAATCCAAATTCGAGTCAGATTTTGATAGGAAAGTTTGGAGTCAGTTTGATAGACTTGAAAAATTAGCCAACCAACTCCAATATACATATGAAAAAGCTATCATCCAGTACCAGCAAGAGTATTTTTACATTCCGAGACAATCTCAATCAGTTTCTTCCCTCTCTTACATCCCTTCTACTTCATTACCTTCTCAGTCTACCCCTCCCGTTGTTACTCCTGCACCACACTTAGCAAGATTCATGGCGAGATTTGCACCTCTTATTTTACCTGGTCAACTTGCACCCTTACCACAAGGCTATGGTAAGAGACTTCATTTCTTCGATGAGAATTCTAAGATTAGTTCCAGACAACACTTAGTCAAATTCATTTGTTTCATTGACTTAGAAGAGATTTATGTCGATGATGCAAAAATGAGGATAATTTCCCAAAGCTTCTCCAGAGATGTAAAAAGTTGGTTCCATTCTTTGACTACCAATTCCATAGGAAATTTGGAGCAGCTAACTAATGCGTTCATAGCTAGATGGGAAGTGAAAAAGAATCCACTTCAAATTATTTCTGAGTATGACAACTTAAAGAAAAATCCAAATGAGTCAGTTTAGGATTTCACTGCACGTTTCAACCGATTGTATAACTCAATCCTAAATGAGATCAAACCTCCTTTAGGTTTGGCCCTCTTACACTATCTAGATGCTTTTGATCCAGATATGGAATACCAGCTTCGAGAGAGAAGTCATTCAACACTAGAGGATATGCAAAGAAATGCAGTCAATGTTGAAGCCAATTTGTCAATAAAAAATTCGAAGACCAAAGGTGAGAGAAAGGTAAAAATCAAGGAAGAACCATCCACATCCTTTGAGGTCAAATTAGATACTCTGATCAGGACTATGGAAATAATGGTTGATAGAATTTATATCACTGAAAGACAACCAAAAACACAGGTTTGTAATCCTAATTTCTGATGGAAGTAGCAGTATCAGTTTAGGATTAAACAAATGGAACAAAGAGCTCTAGAGCAACAAATGGAACAAAGAGCTCTAGAGCAGCCAGCACATTAGTAGATCCAGACTCCTTTGCAGCAGAATTTTTCTCAAGGGGTTGAAGAAGAAGATGATATTGTGGAAGAAAAACATTTCTTCACAACAGATCGACAACCTATATTCTTGACAGAGGATTAGGAATACATTGAGAAAATAGATTTGTCGAAAGATGAAGACTACATACTTGAAAATGATGATGAGTTGGAGGTTCAATCCGATGATTATCAACGAGGCTATCTTAATGCACTAATCTCACAGCAGAGGCAATAGTCATTGAGAAATAGAGATTTTCCTGTCACTCCTATTCAGAAGAGGAAATCCCAGCAAAAATATACTCAGCCCAAGCAAAATTCCCAAGCTAGTCAGAACAAGGGAAAGGAGCCTGTAGTTGTAAATCATATCAAGATCAATCAAGCATCTAAAATCATGCGAAGCAAAGAAAAATAAAGTCAAAAGAAGAAATTTGCAACGAAGGACCAGCCCGACAAGAGGGACACCACTGTAAAAGAGGTAGATAAGAAATCCAATCTTTTTAGCTTAGAAAATTAAATATTTAAGTTAAAAGTCTCTATCCCCTTGACCGAGCTTGTAAAAAAAAATCAATACAAATCTCATGTGGCTAAAATGATGAAAGTATATCCTATGTCTGATATGGTTAATGTTGAAGATGATCAACATGAGCTCATTTTTGGTCCAGCCATAGATGGTCGATTAGAATATAGTGAAGTTCCTCTGTTTTATCTGAGTTTGATAATTCATCAGTGTATCCTCCACAATGCCATGCTTGACTCCGGAGCTTCTCATAACCTGATGCCAAAGGCCATAATGGAAAATTTGGGCTTGGCCATAACCCGTCCTTACCATGATCTTTACTCCTTTTATTCTGGTAGAGTATGTTGTCTCGATATTATAAAAGACTTGGTAGTTTCACTTGAGCAAATCCCTGCTAAAAATGTCTTAATGGATGTGGTAGTAGTCGATATACCTCCACGGTTTGGCATGCTACTGTCAAGGTCTTGGGGAGCGAAGTTAAGAGGTACTTTGCAATTGGTTTTCTCTTATGCGACCATCCTAGTTTTTGGACAACTGAGGAAGTTGTACTGGGAGACCAAAATGAAGTATATGATCACCAGTAAAGAGAAATGAAAAAATCATCCTATCAATGTTGTACATGTTGATCTTGAGCCATTTATTTTTTTACTGATAGTGGTTTTAATGATTTGGATAGTCAGCTTATAGAAGTTGAGGAAATTCCAGAAATTTCAAATAGTGTCAGAGCAGTTTTGGATGAAAAACAAGGAAATTAGCCTAGTTCTTTAGAGAAATTATCAGAGAAGTCGGAAAAATGTTCAAAACAGATTGAAGAAGTGGCCCAAAAATAAGAGACAAATCAGATTGCAGAATTCCAACTTCAGGATGATGAGAATGGTCTTTAGACCATGGATTTTGACGGTGCCTTAGGGAAAGATGGAGCAAGCATCAGAATTTGGATTTGTAGCGCAATTCATCAATTAGGTAAAATACCAAAGAATGTGAGATTTTTCTCATACAAGTTGGCTTTCGATTTTTCTAATAATGAAGCTGAGTACGAGGCATTGATCACTGGCCTCAAAATTATGAAAAAGTTTGGCCCAAAAATAATGTATGTTTATGGTGACTCCGAGATTGTAATCAAATAGGTAAAAGGGGAATACTAGGTTGAGCATCCATGAATGAGAGCATATAGAAATGTTGTACTTGATATCCTCAAAAAATTTCCTGAATATACATTGTCAACAGTACCAAGAAGTCATAATCTTATGGCAGATTTGCTTGCTACAACAACAAGTAATTTTAAGATTCCCATATTTTCTAATAGGAAGTTTTAAATTCATGTCAAACATCGACCAACTGTCCTTGGTAACTTGAGGTATTGGCAAGTGTTCTGGGATGAAAAATAGGTGAATAATTTTCTGCAAATGGAAGGTGAATTAGAAAATTCCTTTATTGATGAGGTATATGATAAAAATGATCAAGTGATTGAGGCTAATTGGGTTTATGTATTACAGCTGAAAGATAACAACATTCCAAGGGGTCTTGTACCTTTGGAAGAATTTTTTTATCAAGATGATGTTGCTAGAAATCTGACCATGGTTCCTACCGAGAAAGGTGTCGAAGATGTGAATATTGGAACAACAGACAAGCCCAAGATGGTCAAGTCATCCAAGTCCTTATCTCGAGAGGTAAAAGATAAATACATAGTTTTGTTGTCTAAATTTTATGATGTATTTTCTTAGGATTATGTAGATCTGAAATTATATGACAAGAATATCATTCAACATACAATTCCACTTAAGCCTGACAAAAAGCCCTTCAGACAAAATTTGAGAAGGATCAACCCAAGGTTGTTGTCGTCGATAGAGAAAGAGGAAAACAGACTTTTTAAAGCTGGTATCATTGTTCCCATTATATTTTCTGATTGGATGTCAAATTTTGTTCCGGTGAGAAAGAAAACAAGAGAAATCCATCTTTGTATCAGAAACTTGAATAAGGTGTCTCTAAAAGATAACTATCCCCTTCTTAAGATGGACCATATCCTACAGAGAGTGGTTGGGTCCTCTTGAATGTCGCTTCTTGATGGATATTCAGGATACAATAAAATCTTAGTGCATAAGGATTATCAAGACAAGATTGCTTTCACGACACCTTGGGGCACATTCAAGTATGCTAAAATGCCATTTGGGCTCAAGAATGCAGGAGCCACCTTTCATCGGGTGATGGACATAGCCTTTCAAAATGAAAAGGATTTTTCCTTAGCTGTGTATCTTGATGATTCGACAGTTTTTTCTCATTCTGATTATGAGCATTTATATCATTTGAGAATTGTATTTCAGAAATGCAGGAAATTTGGGATTTCACTCAATCACAAAAAGAGTCTTTTTTCCATGAAGGAGGGTAATGTTCTCGGTCATATTATCTCCAAAGATGGTATTCGTATTGGTCCTTCTCAAATTGAAGCTATTCATCAAATTTATTTTCCACGCAACAAGAAAGAGATTCAAGCTTTCAATGGTAAGATGAATTTCTTGAGAAGATTTATTCCAAATCTTGTAGAGCATATTTGAGAGATGACCAATATGCTTAAAAAGGATAGTGAATTAAGGTGGTTGGAGGATGCCAAAAAATATTTTAACTCAATAAATTTTGTTTTAACTACAACTCCTATTTTGATCAACCCCGACTACTCCATTGATTTCATCATATTTTCATTTGCCTCTAAACACACCTTGGATGCAGTTTTGATGCAAAAGAAGGATAAGACCGAGAAGTCCATTGCATTCTTCAACCTTACCATCAGAGATGCAGCCCTTAGATATAAAATCATTGAAAATCAAGCCTTGGCCCTGGTAAAGGCACTAAAGGAATTTCGAGTGTATATTCTTCATTCACACATTCTAACCTATGTCCCTAATGGAGAAGTGAAGGATTTCCTAATGAAAACTGATCCAGAAGGTAGAAGAGGAAAGTGGATAGTAGCTATGTTAGAGTATGACCTCGAGATCAAGCCTACAAAGCTAATCAAAGTTCAAGGATTATCCAAGCTCATGGCTGAATCAAATTTACATGCACTTGATATCAATATCATTTCAGTTTTGTCTGATGAAGAAGATGATGGCACACTCATGCAGGTATCAGATATTTGTCTCTCATCTCCTTGGTATTTCAATATCATTTATGTTATTCAGCATTTTAATTCTCCTCCAGAAATGTCTAAAAGTAATGGTAGGTCATTAAAGTTGAAAGCTTCCAAGTACTACAATTTGGACAGTTCTCTATATTGGAAAGACCCGAAAGGCATTTTGTTGAGCTGTTTGGTAGAAAATGAAGCCAAGGAGGTAATGATTGATTTCCGTAAGGGATATTGTGGAGGTCACTTGTTTTGAAAAACCATGGCAAATAAGGTGTTGAGGGTTGGAAATTATTAGCCTACTTTTTTTGTAGATTTATATAAAACCATGATGAGCTATCACAAGTGCCAGATATTTCAAGGTAAGAGGAAGCTTCTCTCGCTGCCTTTGGAGCTATATCCATGCAAGCACCATTTCAGCAGTGGGACCTTGACTTTATTGGAGAAATCCACCCTGCATCTTCTGCCCAACATAAATGGATCTTAACAGCTACTGACTACTTCACCAAATGGATCAAAGCGATCCCAACAAGGAAATCTGTAGATTTAGTCATTATTCAGTTTTTGGAGACTAACATTTTGTCTTGGTTTGGTTGTCCTCACAAGATCATTATAGATAATGTGACTGCATTCAAGTCTAAGAAAATGATTGAGTTTTGCGACAAGTACAACATCAAATTGGGGCACTCAGCCGCATATCATCCGCGAGGTAATGGATTTGCGGAATCTTCTAACAAATCTTTACTCAACATTATAAAGAAGATGTTGGAGGTAAACAAAAAGAACTGGCATAAGAAGCTTGTTAATGCTTTGTGGGCGGACAGAGTGAGTAGTAAGAAGTTAAAAGGAATGTCTCCTTTTCAATTGGTATATTGAATAGATACATTTTTCCCTACATCACTTGCAGTCCCAGTTATGAAGTTGCTACAAGAAGCGGGTAGTGAAGAGAATGATGTGCAACGCCGAATCAATAAAATGATCCATCTTCATCAAACTAGAGATGAGGTCTTTCAAAACACCTCAAAGATTCATGAAAGAATAAAGAAGGTATATGACCACAAGATAAAAGCAGATGATTTCAAAATTGGAGATGTGGTCCTCTGTTGGGATGCTAGAAACGAGGAGAAACAGAAACATGGTAAATTTCAGAACCTTTGGAAAGGACCATACAAGTTTTCAGCCTCTCATGGACAACATGATTTTATATTGGAGGAAATGAATGGAGAAGATTGCATAGGAGGACCAGTCAATGGTAGGTTGCTTAAGCACTACCTTTTCTAGTAGATTTCTGAAAATTTACCTATTCCATTGTACATTTCAGTTTATTTTTTTTTCAAAGTGTGAAGCGGAGAATCATCGGAGCTTAGAGCCCAAGGTAAAGGCCATAAAGTTCCATTGATTTGTTGTTGTTTTCAAAATTCAGTTAAAGTTAAGTCAGTCCAATTTTGAGTCATTTTATTATGTCATGTTTTCAATATTCAATTTGGTTTTAATTTTTTGACTTCATGCCCAATGGTTAGGCTACTTGGTCTACGATGTTCTTGACATCTCCAAGGAGTTTTCATCCCTAGCTGGAGCCAATGTTAAAGTCAGTCTTTGCATCCTATCACCAGTGATAAAATGGACTCTTATCATGTCTTGTTAGGGTCCCATAGTCAATTTTTTGTCATTTCACTAGGTCTTCAAGCAAAAATTTTGTCACTAGGAATTAGGTTTAGGATTATTTTCCACTCCTTCCAAAATTTGTATATGCTGGTCCATGTCACCACTTAGCTAATTGTATCATCATTCAGAGATTATGATCATCATTTCGTTCATCTCCATCATGATTTCATTCAGTTCAATGTCTCCATTAGGTCATTAGGGTTTCAAGGTCATCAAAACTGCCATTTCATGTATAAAATACGACAATTGGAGGAGTGCTAAAAAATCAAGTTTCTTCAATAAATTTTGATTTCAAAAAATGTAATTCTATGTTTCTATATGTAATAAGCACTTCATGTTACTAAAGCTGCAGTTCAAAGTTTTGAAAATTTTCAAAGTTCCAAAGAGATTTAATGTTCCAAAGAAGCCATAGAAGTTCAAGGTTACAAATTTCAAAAGAATGAAATTCATGCTTGAAAAAGACATGTGGGGCCCATCATCACTCAAAGGAAGTCATTTCATATTTAAAAAAATCACAAAAAGACACAAACATATTTCATTTGATGTCTCATTACCTCTCATCACCGAGCTCATCCCTAATTTGCTGAGAAAAACGTTTTTTACACAAACTGGAGAAAATTTTAGGGCGTTGCACATACAAACACTACATTGCACTTCTGGAAGAAGTCGTTGTGCATAGGAAGACTATGCTGCACACATGGAAGAGTTGCCCAAATTTTACATTTCACCACCAAATTCAGTTTTCCAGAGCTCCACTCCAAATTTTTCACCCTCCAAGATTTATAACAAGTAATTTTACACATGTTCATGCCCTCCTTTGCTTTGCATGCCAATAAATTGATCACAAGCTTAGTCTCCTAAGGTTTTCATGAATTTCAAGGTGTTGGTCTCCAAAAGATAAATTTCTTCTTTAAACCCTAATTTCCTAGTCCCTACATCTTTGTTTACAGTTTATACATCACCTCCATCCATAAAAAAGCCATTTCCCGTCATTTTCTATCATTTCCCTACAAACTGTAAATCTATCCTATGTCTTTCTAGGGTAGGACTGGTTTTAGGCTTTTTCAACCCCCCCCCCCCCCCCAATGAAGGAGAATAGTCAACTCAAAACAAGGCAGCTGATTATGGAGGTAGGGAAATATAAAGCTAAGAGGCAAGAATTGAAAGGCAAAGAAGTGGTTTAGCATGATGAAAAAGATGAGCATGAACAACATGTGAACAGGAAGAGGCCAAGAACCATGGGTCTTGAAAATGCGTTGCAAAAAGAAAAAGAACAAGACCTTACATATGAAGAACCAAATTTTGAAGACAAGATTGCAAATGAGATTAATGAGGATAGGGAGTTTGGATTGAGAAGGTCAATATCCACTTGGAGAAGCTCCTTGAAAATGCCAATATGAACAATCAGATGTTGAGGCACATGGCTAACCATTACCACACAAGAAACAAAATTTGCAATGTCAAGGTCAAGCAATTGCAAGATAAGCTCAAGGAAACCCTAATCAGCCAAAGTGAGAAGGGTAAGTTATATATTCCTGTTGATGCCTCTATGATAGCATAACATACCTCATTTTACACTTTTGGATCAACTTTGGGAATATTTGGAGCACTTTTTAGTTTTTGGTGGAATTTGGTGTAAATTTGCAAAATTCAGAAATTTCACTAGGTCCAGAAGTGCAGTGCCTTGGCGCTACGCTTTTTCCTCAAGGCTCCAAATGACAAATGGCTTACATTTCTAGATAGTTTATGGACTCCTCTCAAAACCCATTTTCTCATATTTTTTATTCATGGCTCAAATTTTGAGAAAATGAGAAAAAGGGGTCAAAAATCAACATTTTGCCCCTCTTTTTGATTGGCACTACGCTTCTGGAGACACCTTGGGAGAATGAGTTTTTGAAGGCCTTTCCATGGGTAATTTTCAAAAATTCAAGATGTTATGGAAACTAGAAAAATATTTATAGTTTACTGTTCTTTGATATTTTGATTTTGACTTCACGAAGATGCCTAAAAATGGCCTCCAAGGCGGCGCTGCACTTCTACAATTTTCTAAGATTTTAATTAAAAATTTCACTATGTAATTTTCTCCAATTTCTAGTTTGATTTTTGTAAAAGTCAAAAGATGAATGTAGATGAATTTAAAAGTCAAAATGTAATATTAAATGGTAAAAATGGAGTTTAATAGGTTTCTTATCCTCCATTTATTGCTTTAAGGATATGTCTCTTAATGGTTAGATAAAGGAGGAATTTGTTGTGTAACCTCCCTAGTGTGCAGTAGACTTCAGATAAATGCATGTATTTGAATTTATTGCTGGAGAATTATACCTCCAAGGGTTGATTTCTACCTCAGTGGCTATATGAGGCCCATTGTAATCAGTTTCAAAGGTTGGATGATGTGGAATTTAGCTTGGAACACCAGTGTATTTTGTGATTTTGACAGGAACTGATAGACAAAATTTGCAGCTATTGTGGTGGGACTCATGTGGTATGCGCTTTAGCAGTTTTTATTATTTTTTGATCATACGTTTGAATGTATTGTACCTTGCATATTCATTTCCATGTCTTATGTGATTGATTTCTAAGTTGATAAGCATAATTCATTGACTTTGATGCTCTGTTTTGGAGAAGCACTCACATTTATGTTCATTTTATTATGATATAAACGAATTCATGATGTTCATGATTGTTTTGAAACCCTATCCATCTACCATATTTACCAAGATACCTCTAAAGTGCTAAAGTGTATGCCTACCTTGCCCCATTACATCTCTGCAAATTTGATTTTCACAGCCCTGACCTAGTTTTTCCTAGACCTAATTCACCATCCAACACAAAACTTCAAAAGCAAATCAAAACCCTAATATAAATACCTAGCATAATATCTTTCATGATCCAATAAATTGGCTGTGATCTCATTGAGAGAGCCCTCTTAGCCTAGTAGGGCTAGCTACTAGGTCAAAGTGGTCTGTGATTACCTTTGTTGGTCTCCTTTCAGCCTTCAGAGAACTGGTGGAGTGCTAACACACTTGGGATGAGGTACTCCATGATAACTGGTCTGCATGGCCATGGTGTGGAAATTCCTTGTAAATTAAAACTACTAATTGTAATTTACTAAAACAATAGACTTGAATCTACTCTACCAACTAAGGAAACAATTAAACAATTGCGAAATCACAAAGCATACAAGAGAAAGAGTTCAATAAAAACATTACACAATTATTTATTGGGAAAGCCACAACTGAAAACCCCTCTTATATGTATATTGCATTAGTCAGAAAAGTATGAGAAGATTACAATGTTTTTCTCAAGCACGAGCACCTATGCACTATCTCTATCTATCTCACTGCTTCCTCGACTGACTCTGGCCAACACTTAGAAAATTTTGTAGCCTTCCAAGCTCCTACTTCCTTGTGATGTTCAATGAGGAGTTAGGCTCCTATTTAATAGGAATTTTCCTCCATTGGATTGCATAATTCCTTTACGATCTTCCTCTGACTGCATGCACCATCTGTACAATTCAGATAAATATACGACTAATAGTACACTACCCTTGAACTCGAATATCAATTGGGTAACTCATAGATCACATATGCATGAGTTATTTATGGCTTATTTATCAGTTAACTAGTTGATCACAGAGTACACACCCCACTACTTGACCTCCCACTAGTTCCTTTAATAGTTGGAAATAGTTTAACCGACTTTAACTCAGGTTTATTGAATTAATTAATTACAACTCAAAATAAACTCAACCAGGGCTCCTAAAAAGTAAGAACCACTCTACATGACTCAAGTTAGGCCCTCAACTCGAATAAACCGAGCCAACTAGGTCTTTCTAAGTTAGTTAACACATTCTTGTTTTATTGTGATGTGGAATTACAATTTCTCCTAATTTAATTCAAGGAAAAATTAAATTAAGAATTTCTTGTTTCATTTTCAACACATGGCACTTGGACATGAAATCTTTCCCCCTCCATTCCATCATTATTCTCATGGAACATATCAATTGAAGGGGTGACCAACGACATATAACTTCCCCTTGGGGGTTGAGACCACCTAATAATGTCGTCTATTAAACACTCCTACTTAGGGAGGTAACACCATTACATGACTAAGGCCACAATTTTAGAAGAGAAGCCTTGTATGAAGTGTTAATTTTACCATTACTTTCAAGCTTGGTTCACTTGGATGAAATAATTATTGAATATAAATAATGGTGAAAGTTGCAGCATGGGATATTGTGTAATTGATAGGTGGTTCCATCTATAGGTTTAGGAAACTTAACTGGGGTCCAACATATTGAAACTCACAGGTGAAGCATTGAGATCCATGGGCCTCCAAATAATTGTAGAGCATCACTTGTATCCATGGGCGCCTTAAACATCCACAACGTTTATGTATCACTCTCCATCATTTACTATTATGGGATGATGCACCTAGACCAGCATGTCCCCAGTTGGCTTATTAGTGATCATATAGGAAAGTAGTTGATCCAGGGACCAAATGAGGATGGTATCATACCATGAGACAAGGAGGGTTGAAACCATCTTGAGAGCCCTCAACGTTGGAGCAAAGTCAAACATTTTGACTACATGGAGACCCATCAAGCCCATTTTTCCCCAAACCCAAAAATTGGGTCCACAAGATGTTTTTGACATATATCTAAGGGCCAATCCCTAGACCATGATTTTAGAGGGACTCTACACTTTCTAAGGCACCTATTTCCCTCAACACTTTCCCTAAGAAATTCTACACTTGCATGGCGTTAGCATTTCAACTTTCACATGTGGAGTTTTATTTAATTTTTCAAAGACTACTACGTTGGCTTGTGACTGTTACTACTCAAACTAGCAGGGGTCTTATGAGGGGGGTCCTATAGGGAAACTACTAGGTCAAATGAAACAATGGAATGATAGCTCACTTTCACCTCAGCGAAGGCTCTCTGCTCTTTACAGAATTTCACCAATGGGAGGATACTTGGTATAATGAGGATCATGAAGATTAATGGATCAATGATGGGATGAAAGGTGATCCTAGAATCCAATTCACAAGAGAGGCTCAAATGTATGGCTTGCTTACTTAGAAAGAAAGATGAAATTATATCAAGGAAGGGCTTAAAATAATTTCAAGGGCTAGGGTTTATGTATATGACTTTTCAAGGAGATTCCTAGACCTAAAACTCCTTGTGGAAACTTGGATTCCAAGTGGTATTTGTGGAATTATCTTCAAACAGTTATGGAACCACATAGGACCAAGTGGACCTAGAATTAGGTTAAGGGGACCAAATTGATCAACCAAGGGTGTGATTTACCTAATTGAGGGGGATAAAGGGGTTAAAGGAGAAATGTTCTTTGAATTTTATGCAATAATCCCAATGAGGTCACTAGCAAAGGGAAACCTAGGGAAATAAATGATCCTCGAGCTAGTGCTTGAAATATCTCGAGATCCCAACTTCAGATTTTCTTCAAATTTGGAGGACCTCTAGAGAAAAATACAACGCATTTGTGGACCAAAAATTGAAGTGTTTGGATGGTTATATTGTGAGATAAGTGATGCCCTAGGTGACCTATGTAGGTTACGCCTAGAAAGAAAGAGAGAAGGTGAGAAAATTATGCTTCAAGGTCATCACCTATGGAGGACCAGTGCCTAATCCTTTGTATAAAATGGATTCAAATATATTTCAATGATTAGAATGGATTCACTTAGTTAAGGAGGCCCACAAAACAATTTCTCATAGCAATTAGGGAATGGACAATTGCTTCAAGGTATTTACACTTCTATATGCAATATGTGATGACTTCCACAGATCAAATTTAAAAAAAATATGTCTAGGAAAATTCACTTATTAAAACATGTCCCATGTCATGATGCAACACGATAAAGACACCAATTTCCACCATTTCACACAAGAAAAGCCGCAAATTCCAGCCTATTATATTGAAAAATCCCCAGAAGCATGCATGTGACATAAAAAGAGTGAAAAAACAACATTTAAAGGTACTTACATCTGAGAAAAATTATATCCAATCATCATCATATGCGAATATAGAATATCCAAGACAAAAATGAAAAGATCCAAACATCAAAATTCACCCATCCATCCAATTTTGTTCTCCAAAAGGAATAGCAAAAATCTCTCAAGAGATAATGATCCAATCCAAGTGATGATGATCAAATGATTCCATCACACTTATATTAATACACTTCCTAAGGAATTTTATTTAGATAATTAGGCCTAATTGAGCCCCTATAATAAAATAATGTGCATAATAACGCTAACTTTTGGTGACAAGCCCACCAAATAGCTCAATAATACATGAACAAGCCTCTCAAGATGGTCGAATGATCAATAAAGTGAATCGTTGGGCCTTTGAGTAGGAAAAATGAAATCCAAAGGGTGCCATGATGTAAAAATGGATTCCCATCATAATGGATAAGGGGGTGGACCGTTGTTTTCCAAGCAAAAACCTATGGTGCTCCCAAGTGGGTGTGGGGGCACAAGGTCATCCTCATGAGACTCCAAATGGACCGGATGTCCCTGTAGACCATTTGTAAGGGTTATAATGATGACATATTCCTTGCCTTTATAGCGGGGAACAATACTTTGGACCCTGGAACATCTGCCAAATGTATGGTGCATCTGTGGAGCTGGCTTGGCATGGTGAACTAGTGCATCATCCTCATCCCAAGGGTGGAATATGAGAAATAAACGAACACTATTGGGGATCCATGAAGTCATCTAGGCTATGGTGGAGGCCCATGGCTCTCAACGCTCACCCTACAAGTGCCAATGTGTCTCTCTGGAGGGATATGACCCCATATAGGGAGACTAAGCCCGAAATGGAAATCCACCTGTAATATTGCATAAGATCCAATGCGTCCCCATGCCCTCCAATACAAAAAAATAATTAGAATAATCAAGTAAAAGATATTACAATTCATGGAACCAGTGGGGAACTTCATGGTGGCATGCCCTTCCATAGTGGGCTTTGGTATGTATAACTGTCTCCAAGCTCAATAGGGGGTTAGCCAAGGATCCTATTTAGCGGTTTCAACATCTAAAGGGGGTGACATGTCCATGGTGCTTACTTCAAGTAGCAGGTGGAAAATGATATAATGATGGAAAAAAGTGGGTATTAGGGAAAACATTAAGGAGCCAGGGTAGCTAAAATAAGGGAAGACCACACTTGGGTATATGAGTGTAGGAGGGAGAAAATCGTGGTACATGAGTTACCCCGACATTTGTTTTTCCACCCTTCTTCATATGGCTTTTTCCTTTTATTTATTTTTATTCATAACTACTTGGGGCTCAATGTGTGATATGTAGTAGTGAATGCCCCCTTAAGGTGGGGTGGTTCATTGCCCACTAGGGGTTGGGACAATCATGGGTTACTTAATGATAGAGGAAGATCATCTAGGGCCCATAGGAACCAGGGTGATGGCCATGGGTTCGGGTAGAGCTCATACTTGGATTCTCCCACATGCTAAATTTGTATGTCCTGAGCAAAAACCTGTGGTGCATCATTGGGCCTTTGAGGAGGAAAAATGAAGTGCAAAGGGTTCCATGATGTAGAAATGTACTCCCATCATAATGGAAAAGGGGGTGACCCCTTTCCAAGCAAAAAATTGTGGTTCTCCCAAGTGGGTGTGGGGGCACAAGGTCATCCTCATGTGTCTCCAAATGGATCAGAAGTTCCTCTAGACCATTTGTGAGGGCAAGAATAATGACATAAGCTCTACCTCTGTAGTGGGGAACAATCCTCTAGACCCTCAAACATCTGCCAAGTGTATGTTGCATATGTAAAGCCGACTAGGCATGGTGAACCAGTGTACCATCCTTATCCAAAGGGTGGAATATGAGAAATCAAGGAACACTTTTGGGGATCCATGAAGTCATATCGGCTATGGTGGATGCCCATGGCTCTCAACACTCACCCTATAAGTGCTAATGTGGTGCTCTGAAGGGAAAGGACCCTATATAGGGAGACTCAGCTTGGAATGGAAACCCACTTGCAATCCTTCACAAAATCCAAAGCATCCCCGTGCCCTCCAATACAAAAATTCATTAGAATAATCAAGTAAAAGAGCTTACAAGTCATGGAACCAATGGGGAACTTCATGGTTGCATGCCCTTCCATAGTGGGCTTTGGCATGTATAAGTGTCTCCAATCTCAATAGGGGATTAGTCGAGGATCCTATTAGGTGGTTTCAACCTCTAAAGGGGCTGACATGTCCATTGTGCATCCTTCAAGTGGCAGGTGGAAAATGATATAATTATGGAAACGAGTGGGGATTAGGGAAAACATCTAGACCACATGTTAAGGAGCCAGGGTAGCTGAAATAATGGAAGCCCACACCTGGGTGTATGAGTGTAGGAGGGAGAAAATTGTGGTACATGAGTTACCTGTCCTTTGTTTTTCCACCCTTCTTCATATTCCTTTTTCCTTTTATTTTTTTTTCTTCATAACTGCTCGGGGCTCTAGGGGTTGGAGAGCATGCTATGTGAGATGTATTTGTGAATACCCCCTTAAGTTAGGGCGGTTAATCACCCACTAGGGGTTGGGAAAAGCATGGGTTCCGTAATGATAGAGGGGGTTCCAATCTAAGGCCCATAGGAACCAGGATGATGGCCATGGGAAGGGGTAGAGCTCATGTTTGGATTTTTCCCATGTGCTAAATTTGTATGTCCCGACCATATTTTTATCTCGACGATATTTTTAATTTTGTGATACATTTCCTATTTTGAGTGACAAAATTATGCTTTTACTTTTATTTTTATCCGCATCAACCTTTGGGGCATCGTTCTAGGCCCGACCCAAGGTGTGGAAAAGGGGAGGGTGAGGCTAACCCTATGTGGACCCAGTGGACACATGTGGACCCAGATGGGAAAAGAGATAAATGTGGCTAAGATGAGTGGAAGGGGAGTGATGTAGATGGTATGGGAAGAGGGACCACACAACCAAAATCGATATTTCCCGTGTAGTGCCAATCCAAAATCCAAATGGTCAGGAAAGCATATCCCACAGGACTAGGATACAAGGGTAACCATGAAATTGGGCAATGGATACAATAATATAAGACTAACCCACTCTTTCTGCTTTATCCCCCCACCAATCCATGTCCAAAAGTTCCCATGACAAGTAAGGAAAATTACTTAACGATACCAATGTGAATCCATACCTTTGGGGTCATAAGGCCTGCCTTCAAACATACATTCATGGTGAGTGGTTGAGGGACCACATAGCTGGCTCAGGTGGTAGAGAAAATGACACATCAATCTATTAGCTTCAAGGGGTTGTTGGATGCTAGTTGAGGACCATCTAGGAGAGAATTTTTCTCCTATATACACTACCTATAGGTGGTGGGTAACATTTGTCTCCAATTGGAGCATGAGCTCTCGGAAAAATGTGCGAAGATGGGAAGCTACTCAAACCAGAGGTCATGAGAACACCAATAATTTCTTGGTTACCGTAGACCTATTAATTGCACATACAAAGACTAAGAACATGTTTTTATGGTGTCTTATGATTACCCATGCTTGATATTAGGCCATAAAAATCAACAAGGAAGATAAGATATGAAAATTTAATCTAAATTCAAATTAAACTATTATGAGAAATATCATATGATGTTAGTTCTAATTAGAAAATAATCATGCAATGCATCCTACCCTAACATGCATATAGTGATGATAATACAAAGTGTAATCATAAATCCAATGAAACCAACATATCATTATATCAATATACATATGCCTGCTAGTATGATTACTCATGTAACAAATCCCAAATTGAATGTGGACATAGTTACATGGAGGATGAAGAGGGTGGGGGGAGGGAAAACATGATCTCTGATCGAGGTAAAAGGAAACCCTAGGAGAAGGAAAATAATTCAATCTAGAAGTGTCGAGATTTCCTTCCAAGTAAAAGATGGTGGTATGAATGATCACTCTCAATAACTCCCTATCACATTCATTGTTTATAATATCATGCGTTGTAGATGTCATAAGGTCATGATGAGAGGGGAACAATGGGTGAGGGAAAGAAGGAGTGCAAAAAATAGGTTTCTCGCGGTGATGGTCACATCAGAAAGGGGAGGTTATAGAGTGATCATAATCGTGAGGGTGTGTCCAGGGAGACAAATAATAGTCAAAGAGGGGATATTCCTAGACATTAAACTCATAAGGGGGAAAGGGCTCATGCTCACTTGATATCATATGAAAAGGGGTGAGAAAATCAATTGAAGAGGACTCAAAGTGATAAACAAGAGGGGAGGGTGAAGTTTCCTATTCAACGGGTTTTTCTTCCCCAAAATTGAGTTCAAGTGGTTCGAATTTAGAACCATGGGTAGGAGCCTTATATATTTCCTAGTTATTAGTGTCAAAGATTGGGTTTTCTCTAAAAGGATAATCGATTACTCCCAACCGCATTTCTTCATGCAAGGGAAAAAAAAATATTCTCCTTCCCAAGGGTATCAATGTATATGTCATCATAAATAATTCCCAAGAGAATGGGAAGGAAAATTTATGCCTCGTCCTCCTTGTCAGTGTCATAAACGAGAGCATAATAAAATTGAGGCCCAAAAATTTCTCATTTCTCACTTTCAATGTGGAAATAATCTCCAATGTCATCTTCTAAGGAGCTTATGGGAGCACCTTAAGGTTTTCAAAAGGAGAGTCATCAGGAGTACTATCCTTGTGAAAGGTATGGTCAACCTCATATTTACCTTCATATGTGCTCATAAAATCATTCAGTTCATCATGTGGACCCAACAAAGACTCATCTTTCTACTCATCACCTAGATCACCAAATTTATCTCCAACCTCTTTAGTGACATCTTCCTTTGAGGCTTCATTATATGTAATGAAAGGAGGGTTACCTTTAGAAATTGAAGGGGAACTTGAGATATATTCATCACCTTTACCAATATCCTTTTCAATTTCATTGCATGGATTTTCCACATAGGCGTATCTGAGAACCTCCCACTCTTCGTCAAGGATGCCACCCCATATTTCTGGTAAAACACCTTCAAAACTATCATAATTAGTGTTACACGTCATTTTTTCACCATGACATTTGATGATCGATATGGATATATCACCATCCATACTCATGCTTCCTTAGAAGTCAAACATTTATATTTCTTAACCAAGTCTTCGAAACTTAAAAATAGCTCTTAAATACTCTTAAATATGGCATGCGCACTTTTTGTGGTCACTTCCTACGCATGCGTGGATATTCCTAAGATTACTTGTGGACATTTATGCTCTATTTCCATTAAAATGTGTGCACCCCATTTAAAATAAAGTAAAGTAGAAAATTAACTTCTAAAATCATAGTTGGGCACATATTCTTCCAATTAAAAGCCTCTAATTCGCGCCAGTTCGAGCTAAATCCCTCTAATCATGGAACTTATCCCATTGGATCAAGGAACCCTAATCCCTTCATTTGAGGATCACACCCCTATATTGGTGGATCTGAAACCTCCTCAATTTCTCCTATAAATTGAGTTGAAACTTCAGGTTAGGGCATTCACTTATGATAATATTGTGTTGGTCATTCTAGAGTGGAAAAATTTTTAAACCAAGGAGGAAGATTGGAAAGGCATACGGGAGGAATCTATACGACATCAAGACTCGGTTGTAATATTTCTCTTTATAGTCTTGATAATACATTTGGATACTTTTTCTCATTGTTCTATTCTCAGATTCATTAAAAAAATGACAATTCTTAATCTCCTTGATCATTAAGTTAAGCTAGTATTTGGATTATGACATATTGCATGTACTTTTGATTCTTTGCATGTTTGTGATTGCAGGTTCTTCTTAGCATTGAAGGACTTCTTTGGGACAAAATTAAAGGTCTTCAACAAACATCTCGTTGAAAGGTAAGAGCATTATCCTCTCTTTTCTAGTTTTGATAATATAAATGCCAATAGCTTAGGGAAAGAGATATTCACATGTCTGTTTGTTTCTAGTTATCTGTTGGGATATTAGGGAGATCGTTCTTGTCTGCAAGAGGGATTTATCCGGGTAAAAAATTGGCGAATCCACTGGGGAATGACTTAGTTTTCTCTTGGTTCTTTTTGGTTTAGCTATCCCATTTTTATAGTTCGATTATGTCTGAGTGTTGTTGGATTTATGAATTTTTAGATCCTCTGAATTAGAGCGCCTTGTGTTTATTTATTTCAAAGTTTCTCTCCCCTGTGTGGTTTTCTTTCATAAATAGAGAGAAGGTTTGTGAAAGTTCTCAGTTTAATACAGTGCGCATGTGCACTGGTTTTCACTGACTACCTAAAGATCCCTTAAGAATTTTTGAAAAAATGAATATTCTCTCTCTTAGAGTCTGATGATAAATTTCTAGAGGTTCAACCTAACTTATACCAACCCTCAGAGTCTGTTTGTGAACTCATATTAATTACCTTAGTGTCTTTTTGAGAAATCATCCCTTTTTCATTTTCTAGTAGGGTTTTCCCTGGTTTGATGAATTGTTATGTTTGGAATGATAGATTCACAACATAGATCACTGTTTTTTTATCATTTCTCTCTAGAGCCACCATGTTTCTTGTTAGTCCTTCTTGTTTGAGTGCTTGTTTTTTCTCATTTTCAAAGGAAAACTTCTAGATAAGTGAAGTATGATTTGTCTAAAAAAGTATTACTTTATGAAATTTATTCTGCTTGTTAAAGTGAAAAAATGATTTATTTTCCTTTAAAATGGAAGAAATCATGAAAGTGCACTCATAGGTATCATTAGTTAGATTATTAGTTAAGATTTTTTTATTTTTTTTTAAGTTTTTATAATTTTTAGGGTTTTTCTAGTTGTTTTTTAATTTTGAAGAATTGAAAGATTATTTGCTCATGAAATTGTATATTTTGGCTTTGAATCAACAAAGATTTTCATTACAAAGTGATATTAGTTATGCTTCAAAATGAAATTGATTTCTTAAAGAAAAATAATTTTTATGGGATGTTTTAGGGAATTTGAACTTCTTTGAGTTCAAAAATTCCTTCTACTTTCCCTAAACTAGGAATTAATTGAAATGAATAATTGCATATCCATTGTTGATGCATTTAGAGTAATTTTTTGAGTTGGTCACAACATCATTGAGTTTCATTTCCATGCCCCTCTACGTAAACAACAACCAAATTAATACATCGCTTAATAGATTTAATCTAAATACTTTTACATTTTCTAAGGCTCTTTCCACCAATCTAGTTCATGATTAGTACTTTGGAATAGGGAGTAATTAACTCTCCAAAGTAGATAAACAAACAAATAGAATCTTGCGGTAGGGAAAATTCCAATTGTTGCAATTTTTTTCTGGGAAGCTCTTCTTAAAGGAGTCAAGCATGAGGTCATGTCGGACATAGTGGAGTAATCGTACCTACTTCATTAGTAAAGATAAAATATGTGCATGTATTACAAACAATAAACCTCGGATTAACCATTGCTGAGGAGCCTGGGATCACTTATTAGTAAACCTCGTATTTACCATGTTGAGGAACTTTCAAGGGGATTGAGATTTGATAGTCCTCCCTTGCATGTATATCAGGCCATAGACTGTTCCCCCAGGTTGAATTGTCTCAGTGGGTAACCTTAGTGGCTATAATATTTAGGATTTTTCCCAAGGTGACGGTGGATGGAAGGTCCCATAATACTTGGAGCAGACATTGACTAGACTCACTTGGACTTTCTAGAGGGTAGTCTTCACTTCGATATGGCATTGTCGAGTTACATGCACTAGACTGTTTCATTAAGCAGGTTGTCAGGGTAGCTGTTCTGACTGCTAGTTTTCCATTTTAATCTCTACGAGGTTGGATTTCATCACCACCTAGTGATTTTATTGTGGAAACATATTGTTTGTGTGTGGATTTTTCCTTAGAATTTGTAGTGCGTGTTCATTTGTTTGATTACTTTTAGAGGCCTTGTGTGTGATTTTTTGAAATTTTTTGATTTCATGTGTTAAATAAATTAACTGTGGTTGAATTACCGAGACATTCACATAGAATGCAGGGGAAACCCCTTGAATATACACCCAATCAATTGGAAAAAGTAAAAAATGAAAGGGTTCAATTATCAGGAACTGGGTCTTCTAAACAAGGATAATCATCTATCATAATGCATCCTGATTTCGAAGTTAATCGACCTCAAATAAATGAAACAAAACAATTTCAACCAGAAATTTCTGAAGTAGTCACAATTTAATCTGTCACTGGTGATTTTTTAGATACGCAGCTTACTGAACTAGAAATATCTGAACTTGAGTCTGATTCCATTTCATCTAAGTCACCTTCGAATATTTTAGCCCCACTCCTGGTCATCCTCGTTCACCTCGAGTAAAGCTTCTCATCACTGAGAATGCATTGAAGAAATATCTAACAAAGAAGAAGAAATTGAAATTCCCTCTCGTCAAGAATATTTAGATTTAAGGTATAGTGAACCAATCTACCTTTTAGATTTTCCTTTCACTCCTTTTCTACCAGATCCTTGGTATCTTCAATTTATAGATTTTTTACATTCTTCTAGTTATGGATATCCACGATACCGAATTCCATTTTATTCTTTACCCAAGTATAGTAACATGGCTTCTGAGAGAATGTCTACTGATTCATCCATATTTTCATCATCTCCAAAAAGCTTTTTGTATGGTGGTCCTTCTATTCCTTTTGGGTACCAGTCGCTTTCTGGGATTTTTTCGGGAGGATATCCTTCCTCTAAAACTTCTACTATGTCAACTGGCTTTTTCGAGTCTACCACCCAGCCTTTGACTATGGAGCATATTTATATGTTTTCCAGTAATACCCCTCAAGCTAGCTCACAAGGTGGCTACATTGTGCCTGGGGCAACAACCTTTTCAAGGGCAGCAACCTCTTCAAGGGCAGCAAACTCTTCAAGGGAAAAAGCATATTCAAAGGCAACAGCCTCTTCAAGGGAAACATCCTCTTCAAGGGAAACAACCTTTTTAGGGAGGACAACCTTTCACTAGAACCTATCCGACAGTTGTAGAGCAGCTTATTCCCGGTAATTATAAAACTTATGGTCCAATGCCTCAAACTGGTTATGGTCAACCCTATGTGTCACAACCCTCAATGGGAACTCCCTATTTAGCGCAAAACACTATGTGGAACCCCTTGTTTATGCAACAGTCTTTTCAACCTACCTCGCAAATGCCTTATAATCAACCTGCTCAGCCACTTGGACAATTTGGTTACACCCAAGTCCAAAAACTATTCTGCAAGGTGCACTTCAAATTACCCCAAAGTCATATGTGCAAAGTAGTCAATAAGCTAGTCTGATTACTCCTAGTACTCCTATCCAATATGATATGAAAACATCTATTCAAAAACTAAGTACACCCATCCCAGGAGTTCCCTAAGTTTATGTTGCTACGACCCTTCAAATGCCAATGCCAATTGTTACACAGGCTATCCCTCAGACTACTACCCATCAAACCAGACCTACAGTCCAGTCAATTCCTCAAACATCTTTTGGACAACCTGCCATAACAACTACGTAAACAAGTCAACCTTTTGTAGGTCAACCTGTTCAAGGGTAACCTTTTGCAGGTCAACCTCCTCAGGGACAACCCCTGGTAGGTCAACCTCTTCAAGGTCAATTTGTTCAAGGCCAACCATTTTAGGGCCAATTGTAATATGGGAAATTGGAACAAAATCCATTTTTCCAGAGTCAAGATAGCAGCTCAACCCCAATTTGGTATGGTTATCCCTGGATATCCTGGAGGTGTGCCAATTCCAACTAATCAAGCTATCCTAGGTTTTCCTGGATACCCTCCTCTAGGTACTGGAATTGTCCCTTAGGGTCATCAATTCACTCAACAAGACCCTAACAGGCAGTTACCTTTTATAACAACTTTAGATTTACCAAAATTGTCTCGACTAATGAATGAACCGATTTACTATCTTTTGTTTTGGCCATCCATGCCGACTAATATTCCCAGTGAAATTATGAAGTTTTAAGGAAAGCCATGAGAGGAACCCTTAAACCATGTTATGACCTATCATCTGTGGTGTGAATCTAACTCTTTGATCGATGATTCCATTCATTTGTGACTTTTTCAAATAACTTTGATCAGCTTAGCCATGAAGTGGTACATTGAGTTACCACGAGTCTCTTTCAACAATTTCAATGCCTTAGAAATTGCTTTCCTTACTCATTTTTAGTTACAAGTACGTTATGATAATGGCACAAAAATTTTAAATTCACTCAAACAAAGTACATCTACATACATTTCAGATCACATCCACAAATGGCGACGTAGATGCCATTTAGTCAAAGTTTTCATCCTAGATCAAATTTTGGCTGAATGGTTTGTCAAATCATTACTCCCTAAGATTACTGAAGATGTAGCTAAAGGAGGCATTGTAACAAAAGAGAAGGTTATCACTCAAGCCCAATATCTAGACCTTGTTTACACACAGTCAGGTCCTTTGAATGAAAAAATTCTTGATTTACCTTGCCCAGGTCAACTTACTAAAACTCCTTCCGCTTTTGATGCCACAGATGGTGTAATTGGTACATTTAACACATCAAAGAGTACAAAGAAGCAATCCAAGTCTGCTACTCCAATCATAACATTACCTGATTCACCTAAAGGAGACTCTTCTCTAGAAACTTATGTCGAAATCCATGTCGTAGATTCATCTACGGCCAAAACTAAATCATCTGGAAGTAAGAAGACAACAAAGGGTTAAAAAAAACAATTCTCCAAAAGAGAAGGAAGAAAAAACCGAACCATCTGACGAAAAAAGGAAATATCGTTATCCATGTATTATCTGTGACGAGGATCACTACACAAAGGGGTGCCTGCATTGGACTGAGGTTTCTAAATTTGTCAAAGGTTCTCCAAAACTTGTTGTTCTTGAAGATCCTTTTCCATCACAAGACAATAAAATGATTTCTCACAACGTATATTCTTCCAATTCATTGGTGGATATCATGATGATGTCCTCCCAAGTCATGGTTGCAATGCGATCTCAAGGTTATGCATCTAAGAGTCCTATAACTGGAAATGAAACTGGATCATCCAGTCAACCTCCGATGTCAACTCCTCCTATTTCCAAACCATTACACATCGAGAATACTAGTCCTCATTTGGTAATTAAACCGCTTGACAAAGGTTTACTTCGAAAATGGGCTTTCAATCCACATGTAAGAGTTGCTCAGAACTACAACATTATTGAAGATATGCCTATGTCACCTTCAGCAATGTTGGCCCTTGAAGTGTTGCAGTCTTTTCCAAATCATAGGAAGTTAATATTGTCAGCTATAGGTGCGATTGATCCTCAAGAATCTAATCTTATCGTCTTTGATCTCGAGAAAATTTTACCTAGACTCCCACACCAAATGGATTTTCAAATACCTGTTTTATTCAAATCTAGGCAAATTTTTCACACAGTGATTGATGACGGAGCGTCTACGTGAATTATGTCTTTGGGTTGTTGTAAAACTCTTGGTTCTCCAACAATCAATAAATCACCCAAAATTCTGAAAGCCTTTGATGGGAGAGTTGTTCATCCATTTGGAATACTCTAGGTTTTACCCATAGAGATAGAAGGAAAAATTGTTACGCTTGAAGTGGAATTCGTTGATTCCCCTCTTGACTAAAACCTTCTTTTAGGTCAAAGTTAATCTTATTCTATGACCGCTATCATTTCATCAGTATTTCGGTTAATCATGTTTCCTCATAAAGGAAATATTTTCAAAATTGATCAGTTGTCTTACTACACTTCCGTTCCTTCCTCTACGGATAGTATCCCATATGTTGGAAAGTTGGTTATCCCTTAAGAAGATGTTGGAGTAGGATTAGTTAAGAATTCTGCTTTTATGGGAACTTTCGCTATAGCTCCTCCTATGGTGCCTTATACTAATTCCAATATCAACATGATTACATCAAGAAAAATGCCATTTTATGACCCATGGATTGTGCCTTCAGAATTTGAGTTGGACTACTATGGCAATGAAATGCCTTTGAGTCCATACGAATTGGCATATGTAGCGCTGCAATCACTTTCTGACCTTTCATCAACTGATACTGATCAAGTGAATGTGATCATTAGTGAGTCTTTTTCTCCATCAGGTTTAAACAAAACATCTTTTTCTGATCCTTTTCAACACATATTTTCAAGTGATGAAAAAATTCAGGAAATGTTGTCATTGGATGAATTACCTTGGGATGATCTTCACCATCGCTCCTCTTTTCTACCAAACCTTGATAGAGTTGAAAATGAATTTTCAATGGTATTTCCAATTGAATATTTCAAGGAACTCAAAATCCTATTTCAATCCTTCGTTCAGATTCTAAGATGAATTTAAGAAACATTTCGGCAACAATTCGAATATACATATCAATCAAACTAGGAATAACTGGAAACATTCATATAGGTGCTTCATGCTCAATTGATGAAATTAACATGTACAAAGCCCTATTTCAGGAATTCTGAGACGTCTTTGCTTGGTCTTACGAATAAATGCCAGGAATTGATCCTAAGATTATAGTTCACGAAATTAAGACATACTTGGATGCTAAACATATTAGACAAAGATTACATCCAATACATCTAATAAAATTTGCTGCTATTAAAGTTGAGGTTGAAAAACTACTTCATATAGGATTCATTTATCCTATTCCATTGACGGATTGGGTATCCAACATAGTTCCAATGACCAAGAAATAGGGAACTATCAGAGTATGTGTCAGTTATAGGGATATTAATAAACCTTGTCCCAAAGACAATTATCCCATCCCTTACATCGACCAAATTGTTGATTATTGTTCTAGAAACGAAATATTTTCATTCATGAATGGATTTTCTGGTTACAATCAAATAAACATGCTCCCTACCGATCAGCCCAAAAACAACATTTATTTGTCCATGGGGGACATTTTCATATTGTAAATTACCTTTTGAATTGAAAAACACTGGCACCACTTTTCAAAGGGCCGTGTCTTACGCATTTCACGACATCATACATATTGTGCAACCTTATTTGGATGACTTACCTGCTCATTCTGTGCGCAGGCAAGATCATCCCACACATTTTCGTGCCATTTTTATGCAATGTAGGCATTACAATATTCATTTGAATCCACACAAATGTGTATTTTTTGTACAATCAGGACGATTGTTTGGTTTCATTGTTTCTAAAGAAGGCATTCGTGTCGACATTTTGAAGGTTGAGGCTATTATCAATTTGCCTCCTCCTACTCTTTGCCAACTCCAGAGTTTGAAAGGGCAAGAAAACTTTGTACGTCGTTTTACCCCTAACTATGCAGAGTTAACTATAGGTTTCACTCGGTTATTAAAACAAGATTTTCATTTTATTTGGGACGATCTTGCCGATAAATCTTTCGATGCACTTAAAGATGCATTGACCCATGCACCCTTGTTGCATCCACCTGATTATCACCGAGATTACTTTTTGTATTTATCTGTGTCTGATTCCACCATTGGAATGGTCTTATTTCAAGAGGATGAATCCTACAATGAACACATAATTTATTAATTAATTCATAACCTTACACCGACCGAGATCAAGTATATGCATGTGAGAAATTGGCCTTGGCAACCGTTCAAGTTGTCCAAAGATTCTGTCACTACATACTGTTATGCAAAACAACCGTGATATCTGACTACAACCCTATGATGTAAATTTTTACTAAAAAATAGTTAAGGGGAAAATACTCAAAGTGGATATTTATTCTACAAGAGCTCAATTTGGAATTAAAAAAATCCAAATCCAAGAAATCACTAGTCTTTTCTGAACTTATGTGTGAATTTCCCTACACTTAATCCGAAATTGTGGTAGAAGATCATCTTCCCGTCGAATCTTTGTTTCTGATCAACACATTGGATCCTTGGTATGGAGATATCATTATATATCTTCAAACCCAAACTTTTCATCTTGAAATTTCACGCTCTGATCAACGTAGGATTCGATACCAGTCTCAACAATATAATATTGTTGGTGACACCCTTTACCGTTGTGCTGTTGATTCTGTCTTTCAACAATGTTTAACTCATGAAGAAGCCGAAAGGGTTTTAAATGAATTCCATTTTAGAGAATGTGGTGGTCATATGTTTAGGTTTTCCACAACCCAAAATATATTGCATGTTGGCTATTTATGGTCATCACTCTTCAAAGATTGTATCCTTGCAGTTAGAAAATGTCACAATTGTCAATTTTTTTATCGAAAGATGTGTGCACCACTCGCTCCTCTTCACCCAATCATAGCTGTCAGTCCCTTTGCCAAATGGGGCATCGATTTTATTACATGTAACCCTCACTCGGTTGGGGGGCATGGGTATATTATTCTCGCTATATATTATTTTACCAAATGGACCGAGGCGATGCCTACATTTAAGGTTGATGATGAAACTGTAACTATTTTCATATTCAATCATGTGATTGCTAGGTTGGGTGTCCCTCAAGCCATCGTTTTGGATAATGGTAGCCACTTTCGAAAAATTATGATGGCTAAAATTTCCTCTCATCTCAGCTTACACCATGATAATTCCACACATTATTACCCACAAACCAATGGTCAGGTTGAGGCTATAAACATAGTTTTAACCAATATTATTAAATGGATTGTAGGAAGTCATAAATCGAATTGGCACACCATGCTCTTCTCAGCATTTTGGGCATACCATACCTCTGCAAAAACATCTACAGGGTTTACTCCTTTTCAACTCATTTATTTCTTGGAAGTTGTCTTACCCATTGAATGTGAAATTCTGTCACTAAAACTAGCCATTGAGATTTTACCAGCTACCTCTGAAGAGGAAATGTTCTTCTTATACTTAGCACAATTATATGAGACTCGCTACACCGCTGCATTAGCTGTTGAAGCTCTTAAAAAACGTGTTAAGACATAATATGATCAAATCATTAACCCTTGTGTTTATTCAGAAGGTGATCTAGTCTTAGTATATGATCAAGCTCACAATAAGCTAGGCGCTGGTAAATTTTAACCAATGTGGCATGGCCCTTACATTTTTAAGTGTGTGCTTGCAAAAGGGGCCTATGAATTAGTTGATTATGGCGATGTCTCTTTAGATAAGCCCAGAAATGGTCTTTATATAAAGAGATATTATGCATGATTTATCATGTGGATATCTTCATTGTACATTAGTTACATTTTAGGAAAAGTGTGCCTTAGATTAGTTATTTTTCTTAGCGAGTTTCTACTGCTTTTTCTACTTATCTTGATTACTCTCGATATTGCAGATGTCGACATTCCCTCATACTTACATTGGCTTTGTTGACGACGCCTATCATAGTACACGGAACCTATCTTCCACCGCTTGGGTTATCTATTCACCCACTAATGAGTTAGTTTCTATTCATGGGGTTTGCCTCGGTTAAACAACAAAAATAATTACTGAGTATAGCACAGTCATTGAGCTATTATCTGATGCCATTTCATTTGGCATTCGACATTTGATTTTTAGGTTAGATTTGCAACTCATTGTATTATATTTAAACGTTGTTTATGCAATCAGAAATCCATTATTTTTAAGAATGTTTTTAAGGGTCTCTCTCTTGGAAAGACAGTTTGATTAAATTGAATATCAACACATTTCGAGAAATTTAAACATGTTAGCTGATGCATTGGCTAATCAAGTTTTAAATAGACATTTTCAACATTGAACATAAATCAAAAAAATATTCAATCCATATTGAAAATGATACTCATAGACCAAAAGTAGTAATCATCATTAGGTCAAAATATTTGTTTATCATAGTTTGTCAAAAAATATACATCATCTGTTATCATAGGTCTCAAACACATTATGATCTAAATATAATGATACAAAAAAAAAATTCCATCTAAAATGACCATCATCTATCCATGATGATGATCATGATAGTAGAGTATAACACACGCCACTTGGCGCAGGTATCACCTAAATGGACCATGAACCCCAGTCACATGCCTATGATATCAAAGAGGCAAATCATCTATCCTAGTCTATGGGATATCTATGTTCAACCTCTCTAGATTGTGTTCCAACTCTGTGAGGGCCTCAGTTACATCAGTCTGTGGTGGAACTGCTACTATAGGTTGTGCTCCTAGTTTATCAAAATGAAGAAGCATTGTTGGTCATATTGGGCCTACATCTACGTCAATTTTTTATTATTATCAGTATTGGATGATAAAAAATCAAATAAAAAATTATAAAACATAAAAAATCAAAATGATAATTTTTACCTAACTCATCCCACTGTGCTCCAGGTGTGAGTGTTGTATCAGGGTCACCCCTGAAATCCACCACTGCATAGGGGAAGTCCTCAATCATGAAAATTTGGCTTCTCAGCCATACAAAAAATTGAGGTGTATATCAGACAACAGGACCGTCATCATCGCCATGGAGAGCCATCAACAAAACCCATCACAACATGTGAGGATCTCTCAGTCCTGTAGGATCCACTAACTGTTGCTATGGTACAAAGAGTGGGATTATCTCTAAAGCAAAAGATATAAGAATGGCACCATAGACGAAATTATTCAGCTTACCATTCTTTACTTGCGTGATTTGTCCTTTCATATTGACATGTACTCCTTTGCACTAGTTGAATATTTTTCCTTCAGAACACTCAACAACCGTTTTCATCTGTGCTTTGGTGGCCACATGAGGAGCCACACTACCACATAATCTAGTAGTTATTAAAGCAATAATTTTGAGATCAAGTTGTTCGATAGTTTTTGTATCTATTCGACAATATTTCAATTATGAATCCTAAGTGAAATATTTCACCATATAGGAAGCAATAGGTTTTCCTCTTGGATGTGTGCCAAAAAAATAAATGCATCTTCCCCTTCGGGGAAAACCAGTGAGGAAATAAATATCCTCTGCATCAATGATGGGCCTATGATCCCCAATGATAAAACATTGTTCCTGGATATCCAAGGCATTTACCAAGTAGGTCATCTCTACTTGGGCCTTCATTCCTTATATGGACAAAAAATTGTATAGTCCACAATTATTTAAAACCAGAAGCGTTGTTGGGCTATCAATTGCCTCATTATCATGTGTTTCATGCTCATGTTCTCTCCAGTCAAGCATGGTTGTTTCAATTTTCTTGCAACCAATCATTAAAAAGCATTAGGAATCTTTGGAAGAACTTAGAGCAATTTTCATGGAAAGAAAACAATTTTTGAAAAACCCCACGACGCTTGCACAGTTTTTATTTGTAGACAGTGCATTTTTGCACACGATTTGTACATAAAAACCACGACGGCACAATAATTTTCTATGTTAAAAATTATCGGGGTGCACAGGTTTGATAAGGAAAACCTACGCACCCCCGAGGGCAATTTCTAAAAACAAATTTTCTCCAAAAAAAAAAATTGAAAGCCTAAAATGAAAAAGCAAATGGATAGAATGCAAGATAATGGAATGATTAAATACCTGGAACTGACTGTTTGTGGAATGGTTCACCGATTCGCCCGATATCAGCTTCATGAGATCTATGGTAAAGCCTCTTTTTACTACTTTAGGAATCAAATGGTAAAAATGACTTGTCCTTTTAAATTTTTATAGGTTTTTATGAATAAAATAATATTTTTTATTTATTTTGACCTTTGGAAGTTCAAATTTTAATTATTTTTACCATAATTGAGAACAAATTACTGTAATTTTTGAGTTTTTTGTGCAGAGAACATGTTGTGTTTAAAAACGAATCATTTTGATGATAGAGTATAATTTTATCACTTTTTCGGGCTCTCGAAAAACACGAAAAATTGAAACCATGTAGTTCTCTTTTAAGCCCTTTTTAGAAAATATTTCCAAGCACTTGACTATTTGAACTCGTTAAAATAAATGAACAGTCGTCTACTCAGTATAAGTTTACCCCTTTTCAGGACTGAAGTAGACTATTTATGAAAGAGGTATACATTGACTAAGCATGGTTAATAGAGTTCTCTCCTGCATTATTTTGTCCTTTTTTGGGTTTGAGAGACTAAATTTATGAAAAAGAACACTATGGAGTTTACTTATGTTTTTCTTCTGACTCCCTAAAATTGAAAAACATCGAGTTAATCCTATGTTGGACTCGTTAAAATTAAACAGTACAAATCGATCACAATGGGAATGAACCACTCCTTCGTAGGGTTCATTAAAATTACTAAGATGGACTCATCTAAAGGATGAAATTACACAACAAGCAAATGTTATCCTCCTCAAGCTTGAAAACAAAAAATAGTTACTTGCCAATAATGGTGGGGGGCGGGGTGGAATTGAGAAAAATAATCCATTTTTTATACTTGTTTTAGAAGTGGCATGTCACTCTTGAACATGAAACTTTTTCACACTCATGTCTAGGTTGGGCAATCATTTTTTATTACATTTAATAAAACCTCATTGAAAGTCTTCAGTTGGTTTTGGGTATTATCTTTAATTCAAATGCTACCAAGTCATTTACAGTGTAGTTATGTGTTCAAGAGAAATTTCAACTTCAATTCATTATTCATTGCAAATATTTGTCTCCATTTGCGTTTACCATCCCTGAGTTAATCCTTGGAAAATATATCTTCAAAAATTGACATAATGGTTTTGTGTCTTAGGCCCTCCTCCGACAAATCACTTCCTATAAACTTCAGCTCTTTATCAAGGAATTTCATCTAGAAATCCTATCAGTACCTTGAAATTTTCATGCCTTAATGGCAGGTTTCTTACCTTCGACGACAGATTTTCATTATTGGCCTTCGATCGAACGAATCTATGAGTGTTTGACTACAAATAATTCATTCACATTTCATATATTTTACTGAGGTACTTTGATATCCATTTTCATTACTGGTGGTTTCTCTCACACTTGTTAACGGTTTTCATCATTGACCAGTAATCAAGTGGTTTCTACCATGTTCGACTTCAAAACAATCAATCGCATGGTTAGATTCATACTAGATCGAGAAGCGGAAATCAAGACCCAGATCTAGTTTCAACCATCGAGGTTGTGAGGAGTTATGTACTCATGTTTCGGTAGACTAATTCATAACAGATGGTTGCATCCATACTATGTCTACTATTGATGTAATTCTAGGTCACTTCTATACCTGAACATATAGTTAGTTTTTCTCTGAGTATGGGAATTCCTACCTCAGTGATGATTATATATTTCCATTGAATGTTTCTTATAGGATTTCAATCGATGTCTCCGATCCAATCCTTGGTATGATAAATCACTTCACTCTCTTGAAACATTTTCTCAGACTTCGAACTTTAGGGGGAAATTTGTCATTTTTTCACCATGACATTTGATGCTCAATATGGATCTATCACCATCCATACTCATGCTTCCTTAGAATTCAAACATATATATTCCTTAACCAAGTCTTGGAAACTGGAAAGTAGCTCTTAAATACTCTTAAATATGGCATGAGTACATTTTTCTGTCACTTCCTGTGCATGCACGGATATTACTAAGCTTACCTGCGGACTTCTGCACTCTGTTTTCCGTTAAAACCTGTGCACCCCATTTAAAATAAAGTAAAGGTGAAAATTAACTTCTATAAGTATAGTTGGGTGCATATTCTTCCAAAATAAAAGCCTCTAAGTTGCACTAGTTTGAGCTAAATCCCTCCAACCATGGAACTTATCGCCTTGGATCAAGGAACCCTAATCCCTTCATTTGAGGATCACGCCCTTCTATTGGTGGATCTAAAACCTCCTAAATTTCTCCTATAAAATATCTGAAACTTCAGGATTAGGGTGGTCACTTATGATAATATTATGATGGTCATTATAGAGTGGAAAAATTGTTAAACCAAGGAGGAATATTGGAAAGGCATACGAGAGGAATCTACACGACATCAAGGCTCGGTTGTAAGATTGCTCTTTGTATTCTTGATAATACATTTGGATACTTTTTCTCAGTGTGTTGTCATCATATTCATTAAAACAATGACAATTATTAATCTCTTTGATCATTAAGTTAAGATAGTATTTGGATTATTACATACTCCATGTGCTTTTGATTCTTTGCATGTTTTTTATTGAAAGTTCTTCTCAGCATTGAAGTAATTCTTCAGGACAAAAGGAAAAGTCTTCAACAAACATCTCGTTGAAAGGTAACAACATTGTCCTCTCTTTTCTAGTTTTTATAATCTAAATTCCAATAACTTAGGGAAAGATATATTCACATGTCTGTGGTTTCTAGTTATTTGTTGGGATACTAGGGATATCACTCTTGTCTGCAAGAGGGATTTATCCAGGTAAAAATCACCAAAAATCTCATGAGGGAGGATATCAGACCAATATTTAGCCTAACCTTCAAGTGGTAAGGCCAACAATATTTTTTTTCCATTCTTTTAGTTGCACCGACCTCCAAGGCAACGTGTTCCAGCCCTACTTGAGGAGTGTGGATATGCAGATTCCAAATCCCAATGAACCAATGACAAGTTATACCCTAAGAATGGAGGTGGTACATGGGGATTGTAAAGTGGCATGGAAATTTTCAAGTATCGTGTAGGGGATAATGAATACACTATCTAAATCTAGTTTTTCCAGGTAGCGCCGCTCCTATAACTCTAAGGCATTAAGGGAGGTCCTACTAGACTAGGGCTAAATATTGACCCCCTTGATAATGTAAGAGAACATGTTTATAGTCAAGATAAATCAATATTCCAAATCACCCATGTGGTAGTGTATTCGATGCATGAGCGTATGAAATACACTTTGCTTAGTAGGCAGGTTGCTTACCTACATAAGAGTCACAACCCAAAATGGTTTGTTAAACGTTAGTGGAACAAGCTCAACATGTAATAAGCTAGGTTAGAAAGGAAACATAACATACTACGAAAACAATAAAACAAAAACAAAACAACATGCTCAATAGAGAAAAAACACTAATAACTCAAAATTGAGAGTCTCTCCCTTTATTAGGTGCTGGTGGTAATAGAATATATAATGCTAAATCTCTTATAGTGGATCCCTTGAGCTATGGAGCTCAAAACTCCAAGACAAGGAGGTATATACCCCTCAAGTTTTCAACAAGCTTCTCTTCCATCTCAAAGGATGGTAGATCAACGAACATGTGGTGAACTCCTCTCTCTTGGATTGATATGTTGGGTGGTCAACAACTGAGTCCTTCCAATCCTTCTGCTACTGGATAGCACAAGCTATTTTTCTATGGAGAAATTTGGTAAGCATAACAATGTGTCTCCTATTCTTCTTCCAAAGGCTGGTTTATATTGACATTTTTTGAATTCTCCCTCCTTCTCTTGGCCCAAGATAGATGGTGATACAAGAGTGGAGGGGTGATTCCTTTGTGTGTTTCATTTAAGCCTCAAGGTGGTTCAAAGATGACTGTAGTTGGTAGTACTGAGGAATATTCCTAACTAAGTGTGCCAAGTGGTCCGAGATGGTGACATTCCATCATCCCTAGGACTGCACGGCTATCGAAGGGATAGCCGCGTTGTGAGTGGATATTGAAGAAAAAGCTGCATTGTGCACACAAATCCTTTGTTCCATGTGCGTTGTCCATAAATTTTTCTTTTTACCTTAGGAAGAATTAAATTTTTGGCACTTCCTAATGTATTTCTTCTCTAGAAACCTTTATCTGTACCTTCTACTTGACATTTTTAATGTCTTTTTCTAGTATGATTCTCCAGTGTTAACAGTTTCCCCCTAATGTATGAGGTCTAGGAAGAACTCTATAGCAGAAATACACTATGGTTTCTTTTCCTGTGTGATCCTTTTGAGAGAGAGAGAGAGTAACTTGCTTTGGAACTAAGTTGGGAAACTCCTTGTATTAAGTAAAAAAGACACCATGCTCTGTTGGAAACCTACAAGGGATAGAATGAATAAAATATTTCTACGAGGCAGCATGTCCCATGCTTGTGATGTTTTGACTAGTTAAGCTTATCTAATAGATAGTGATTTTGTTTAGGACACTTTTGGTAGTGACCTGCTGCTGGTTGATAACGACGGTTGCTGACGCCCTTGGGGGCATTTTTCTTTTAAATAAGGTTGAATGTGGTGCACACATGCATAATATTGGTATGGCATGCTTGTTTAGAATGAGTGCTCATTGTATGCATGAGTATTTGAATGTTGGGGACCTTCCCATGTATGCATTGCTGAAAGAAATGCTTATCAAGTTATGGGTCTTTGAAGAATTCTGACTGAGTGCAACGGTTATGAAGTACGATACCATCTTGACATAAAAGCTTATCTTGAATTCAAATGTCAAGAGGATCGATGACATCAATGGGAAATGATGATTCCCATAGTGCCATCCAGGGATGCCCCTATTAAGGTGAGGAATCATCCAAGGTACTACCTCCTTCTTGGAAAATAGTTGTTGTTGTCGACAAGAAGGAAACATCAATCGATCGAAATGAGTACTGATGCAAGGGACCAGGGTTTCTGATGTAGCAGGGAATTGTTTGATGGGTTAACTAGGCATGATGACGATAAATGGTTATAAATGATGATGGTATTTAAGTGGCTTGAGGTCGTAGCTGTTAATGCGAGTGGCGGCAGTCATAACAATTTTTGGTGAGGAAATCCTTGGAGTTGGTAAGACATCCAGGGTGGTTGTATGGTTGCTATGATTGTTATGGTTGGGTTTGTTAAAGAGTGTGCAGCTCCGACCAAGGGTGATTAGGGACTACTTTCAGGTGAGAAATGTAAATGGATGGGTGGGATTACTCTCCTAAAAAAATTATTTGTACACTTTCCAAAATAATATAAAATGGGTTTGGATGTACAAGCATGGAGACGGGTGCCCCTATAAACATGAAAAATCCTTCACTATGGTGTGAGGAGTCTGTTTTCTAAGGGTGGGGGGGCCATTGGTTGGTCTCGGTGCGGGGGTGATGAAGTGGATGAAAAATGTCTTAGATGGGCTATGTTGATGGGGGTGTGATGGGCCAAATGTGAAACGCGGTGGTGCGCTTTTTTTGGTCTGCTTATGAGAATGGTAGCCTGGGAAAGGGGTTTTAACATGACATGGGTAAAGCTTGACTTCATGTATGATGGATAAATGAACATGAAGTTCTTCCCGGGCTTGGGGTTTGATGGCCATGGCTCCAGATATTTGGTGTATGGTCTACATGAGTGATGGATGCCATGGAGGGTGAGGTTTTACTGACCTACAAGGGTGTTTATCATGTGCAAGGTGGGGTGATGATAAACATGGTTGGGTAAATGAAAACGTATGGTCTATTTCTTTGAAGAAATGATGTCAAGATATGTAAAGATTCTTTGGGGAGCCTATCATGCTGGGCGTAGAATGATACCTGCTCTTGTACCTTTGTTGGCGGGGCCATATGGTGATTTGGTATGTCTATAATACCTGCAACCAATACCCCAAGTAAAAAGAATATTTTTCATAAAAACATATTTGAAATAATTTGAATGTAAAGAAATAAGAGAGGGCATACCTGAACTGTAGTATGGCGGCTTTCCGCCTTATGCGTGGATTTTTTTAGGTAGAGCCCATTGATGGGTTTGGGTAATCATGTACCTTTGATCTCTAATAAAATTCCACAATGTTTTTTTTTATTTTAGCTAGAGGAGCATCATGCTCCCTTGGCGGTGTACTAGGGGTACACACATCTTCCTTTACTTGAAGATTGTGTTGAATGCAGAGGTGCCGAAATGTTTGCAACATAGGGAATATATCTGTGTCATGGTTATGGCTCGTGCAAATGGTGCATGGATTAAAGGTACCTAATGAGTAGATGGTGTGAGAACCAATACTACTCTACACGACAGATGCAGATTCTTGGAGTTGGTTGGGCATTGGTGCATTTTTGTGATTTTTCCACCTCCGAGTTTTCGATCTTAGGTGGTGTGGCTCCTTGGGGGAGTCTTGACTCATTACTGCTCTTGCCCCTCATAACCTTGGGAGGTATTGACAATTCATAGTGTGGTGAAATTGCAAGCATATCCCACAGTAGTAGTGTGTGATGTTCTCTTGATTAGAGAGATGGATATGTGGTATGGTTGTGACCATGCGAAGATTGTCGGTGAGTTTTTTGAGTTCCTGAAACTGATTGACCATGTGGTCCTTTCTATTGTATAGATCACATGGTATTCCTGGCTGGTTTCGTGCTCTATTAAGATGATTGGTCACCTTATCTTTCCTAGGGTTTTGGTGATGAGGGGAAGGCCGTATTACACCTGGCTTCTTAGGTTCAAAACTGGTTACATCTGGATATTTGGTGACCAATGAGTGCATGATGTCTAACATAGGTCGAAATCGCATGATGTAAGGAAAATTTTGAGCATGATGGTTGTCTTGGAAAATAATTCAAGATTGTTTCTCTTTGGTTTTCCACTCCCTTTGGACCACCAAAGTGATTGGGTACCATTTGCGAAATGATCATAAATCTAGGATTGAGAGATCAAATGATTATGTGCATCAGACAATGCGTGGGCTAGGATTATTCATGGAGCGTGGTTGGGGGCGATAATTTTCCCTTTTATTGGTTGTTTTTATTCTGATATGAAGAGGATGGACCTAGTTTCCTCATTCTCTTGGGTTTTTGAGCTTTCCACTGAGTCTAAATCTGATCTGTCTTCTGTAGCGAGACAGGTTATGGCCTAGCGTAAAAAATTTAACATCGAATAGAAGCAGGGGATGTAAGGAAAATGATGAACCATGTAGTTATCTGAACACACTTGGCACTAATATTAGACTGCTATTAGGCTGTCGTAGTACACTGGGTTGACTAGGTACCATATTTTAAATAACACTAGAGTTTCACAGTCAACGATGAAGTGATCTTGTTCATCGCAGAGTGCGCAGAGCTGGACTGGAGCTTGAGGATGATTACGGGAAGCGGTGGTGGTTGAGGTGACCGTATCTCTTCTGACACATACAATATGGTCCTTTTTGCTTCCGTCCTTTGAGTTGTAGTGTTTTTTGTGGATTCCATGCCTGAGTCAGCTAAGTCAAGGTTTTTAGCGATGAAGGGTCACATGAAATCCAAAATAGACCAGAATCGATAGATATGGGGAAAATGGTGCATGTGATTGTTTCTATAATAAATCTAACATGCATGTCATCTATGTCGAACTAAATTGTTTTGGTCAACTTGCGGGATTTGATACTAATGGTTAAACACCCTTATCTCGGGGGACTCTACGATTAATTGATCAGACTCATCACATAGTGCACAAACTGGGACATGTGGTATGGCCTCTGTTTGTCGTCTTTGGGCCATTGGGGTGACTATATGCAAGAAATATGTAGGCTCCTCTCATACTTACAATATGGTTTTGGGTTCTCCCTTGTCCATTTGCATGGGTGATGCTAAGGGATCCTCCTAGTAAGTTTGTTCTAGGGCTTGCAAGGAATCCCTATATCATGACATCTTTAGGAAGTGATGGGTATAATGCCCATAATGGTTGCATATGGAACACCCATGATTGGTGCGTAATGCTTTCCCTTGGTTTTTTTTGGCATGTTCCTTTTTATGGGAAGTCAAGGTCACGACATTTATTTCAGTGTGTATAAGGGGCTAAATTCTTCTAACTCCGGTAATATATTAATAGGATGCACAAGGTTGTAATGTCCTAGGCAAATTGGGGGGTTTGAATTTTTTCCATTTTTTTATTCTTCTTGGTTGTGTCAGCTGGTGCTGTGTTATAGCCTCTACAACACCCTCCAAAAATTCACCCTCTAAAATTTTTTTAGCCCCTGAGCATCGAAAAGGCTAAGTCGAAATCTGTATTTTAAATATTTTCAGGAAAAGTTAAGAGTCGCTGAGTAGCAGGATAGGTTTTTTCCAGATTTGTGACCTATCAGGTCGCTAGGTAGCCAAGTCGCAAATCTCTTTCAAATTTCAAAATCGCGACCTAGCGACCTTACGACCCAATGACCCTCCAGGTCGCAAGGTCGCAAGGTCGTGAGGTCACGACTCTCATAAACACGGGACATTTGTGACCTAGAGACCTCATTAACTTCTCGCATGCGCGACCCTTTTATAAATAGGAGGGTTGCTAGGTCGCATTTTGTTCACGCGACGGAGAGCGAAAAAATGCTTCTGACAGGCCAACTGGAGTGCGATTTTCTTGGGTAAGTTGTTGTTTCCTCCTGATGTTTCCATTTTTTCCTTTTTTTTCCCTTTTCCCTTTACCTTATCCCTTTTTAAGCCACCCACCATTCCTCTTTTCTGATCCTTTAGAGCCTAAGATGCCCAAATGATCCAAACCTTGCTCCTTCTTGCACAGTTTTGTAATCAGAAGTCACCCAGCCTCCCTTGTGCTTGTTTTTCTCCTAGAACCACTTCACCTCCATGTTTTGGGTTGTTCACTTAGTCCTTGCATTGTTTAAGTTAAAAATAAATTTATTATAATGAGGCAAAGGACCACGTCGCCTTTTAAATCTCCCGGCCAGCCCTAGTGCGACCACGACCCTGGCGACCCTTGCAACCCAGCGACCCTGGTCGCTGAGTCACCAAGTCACAAATTCACTGAAAACTGATGTTTGCGACCCTTGCGACCCAGCGACCCAATCACCAAGTCACAGGATCGCACTCTTATGAATTTTCAAACCTTTTCGACCCAGCGACCTCGCGACCTTGTCGCAGGGTCGCTACCTTCTGAAATTTTAAACCTCGCGACCCTAGCAACCCAACGACCCAGTCGCAAGTCGCTAATTTTCCCTTTCCTGGGTTTTAGTTGGGCAAAGTTAATAAGTTGTACCTAGGCTATTATTATTATGGCATCTGTCTTATCCTGGGATTCTTTTATGAACATACCAGGTGAGTTCAAAGTAGAATTAGAGTGTGTCTCCATCTCTTCAGACTCAAGCGACATGGGACCTCCAGAAGTTCACAAGAAAAACAAAAGCCTAGAGATAGAAGACACAGAAATGGAAATACCAATGTTTCCTCCCCCGGTCTATAGGGATACTGCATGTACATTTGCCAAAGGAGACAACATGAGTTGGTATCAAGTATACCAAGAATTCGCACGACCAGAATTCCCAGAGGACCTCCCCGACCAGCAAATATATGTACAAGTTAAAAGGTCGAAGCTTCACTATGCAGGTGCCCAACCTACTATATTCCCATGCGCAGAATTCATTGAATGGATCATACAGAATACCGACCCCAAAAAGTGGGTAATTAGAGACTATGAGGGTAAAGCTTTTGCAACTCTAAAGGGCTCGGATGCTGAGTTTTATTACGCGCTACTAGAACGAGAAAAAACTTTCACAGAAGAATGGGCCACCACCCATGCGGTCACCATAGCAAATAACCTCAGGGGGTGGTGGGAGGAACCCGAAAAGTTCAAGGTCAAGAAGGATCAGGAGTATCCAGTGGCGGGCCTTAGAAAGGTATATAAGCTGGTGGCAGCTATGCTTTGTAGGATATACGGTCGTCCCGATGCCACCACTTTCAGTGGCACTTGGGTATCCCTGATGAACTATGTCACTGTGTATGGCACTCGTTTCAATTGGGCCAACATGCTAATGGAATCTCTCACAACAAACATATCCACAGCACTAGCACCAGAGGAGTGATATTCATCTAAATTTTACATGGATTCCTACCTATTGGATGTTGTTTGTTCCCGGTGCCACTTTGAGGGATGGGAGCACAACTGGGACCCAGAGCAGGTGCGTCCAGTTCACATATAAATGTAGGTATTCTAGGACTCCAAGTATAAGCAGGATATAGAGTCAATCTCGTAACGTTTCATCCCTGCGCTCTACAGGAAAATGTTCGGTCAAGATACCCAATGCATGTCCTGGCGAGCCATGGAGACATTAGTCAAGGTGGCCCATTGGTTCCCACTCGTAGATTATACTTTTATTCGAGTCTTTGGTTCATTCAAGACTCCCCATGCTATGCCCCAATTCATTAGAGACAAGATGCTTCTTCAAGAAGTATGTTATCAGATGACTTCCAGTTTCTCCAAGGTCCTGACTAATGGTAAGTAGAGCGCAAGCAGAAAGTAGAACAGGACAAGGCAAAGGCAAAGCGGCTTCAGAAAGAGGAGGAAGAATGGAAAAGAAAAGAAGAGGAGGATCAAAGATCAAAGGACATTGAGACATCTCCTCCAGTCACAGAATTACAAACTGAGCTGCAACCCATCGAAGTTCCTGTAATTAATACGCGTTTTTCACTCTCCGAGCCAGCCTCCTCTAAAGGATGGGAAGAGGAGGTGTTTAACCTTACAAGGCTCACTTATGATCAGTTCACTTTAAAAATCCGACAGGAAAAAAGGATATTTCTAGCACGGAACCCTTCCGTCCCACTCACAGCCACGACAGAGAAAGATATAGTCCTAGACACTATGACCAACCCAATGATGATAGCATCAGCCGGCACTGCTTTTGCCGCAGCCATAGAAGAAAATGTGATCCGAATGAGTAGAGAGATCCTTTCCCTACAAAATAGGTTACAGGATTCTGAGCAAAGGGAATCAAGGGCGGAGCAAGAAAAGAGAGCATTAAGGGAGGAAATCCAACAGCTTCAAGACAAAAATACTCCTATTAACGAAGTACCGCTCACCGTCCAAAGAGAGTTGGCGACACTAGAGGTCACCATGAGGAAGGTTTACGGGGAGATGTTCACTATAAAACAAATAGTCGCCCCCCTACTAAGAGCCCAAGTAGAGACAAAACAAAGGAGCGAGCAACTGAAAGAGGCCTCCGCTGCTTTAGACAGAATGATAGAATGGAAATTCCGGTACCCACAGGCTCTGGAAAACTTTCCCAAGAAAGACTGGATTCACACCCAGGATGCCAAGGTCCAAATCCATATCAAAATGCAATCCAAGGAAAAGTTATCCAAATACCTAGAAAAGGTAATGACCGCATACGAGCATTTGATCAGTGGCATCGACTCAATGCATGAACTACACCACATTCCATCTCTGGGTGCACTGAGCAAGGAAAATACATGGGAACAGTTATATCAGGAGATTCAAGCATTTTTACAACCTATCAGACAAGCTGCTGCTACTCTTGATCTTGCCGCATCACAAGAGAACTTGGTTAAATTCATCATTACACCAGTTTGGATCTACACTAAACTAGCCTCTTTAGCCAACCAAGTCACACTCAAGAGAGAGACTCTGATTTCGAATGCCTTAGAGTGCCTGCACCGGTTAAGGGAAGAAGTTCCTCTAATCTCCCCAGTCGCTACAAATTATCGCGTATGGCAGAATTTTCTTAAGGAGCAACAAGTTGATGCCCCTGACCTCACAATCATGCGCACACTCCCATGATCAGATTGTAGGAGGTCGTAGGTCACACTGTTCAACTGGGTCACAGGTCGCACTATTCAACTGGGTCACAGGTCACACTATCCAACGGGGTCACAGGTCGCACTGTTCAACTAGGTCGCCAATCGCATCCTCCATTCAGGTCACAAGGCAGCCCAATGGTTAGGAAGGCGAAAATTCGGCAAGCCCAAAGGGCAATTTTTGGCCTATAAAAACTTCCTTCGAGAAGATTGTAGGGATCTTTGGTTTGGGACTCAAAGAGATATAGAGCATTGTATAGAAGGACCACACATTTTTTAGTATGAATACAAGCATTTGTTAACTCCATTTTTGGATCTGATGTTGGTAAATGTGTGAACACTATGAGTATTTTGTTTTCAGTTTCTAACATATTTTGATTAATGAAACTGTGTTTCCAATGACATCATTTATGCATTACAGTTTTCTAAACATGTGTTAATGGTGTTAAGTTTATTTCACTTTCTCAATGAATGTTAATAACTTTGTTTACTAACATTTATCTTATCACCAAAACCATTTAAGGAAGTGAAGGGTATTCTGCCATAAAGAATTGTTTCTTCTGTGGTAAGAACAGCGTACAAGCATGACCCTAATGATATGCTGTTGACAACATTTCCTTTGGCCCCATGCTTTATTATTTAGCTTGCTATGAATAGTGTTATATGTTCATTTAATTCATCAATCATGTGTCTTGTATCATCCGAATAAGCGTGTGTCCGCAGGTTCATTGAGTCCTATTGAGACCCAAGAAAAGGAGAATTAAGCGGTAGCTGGACCCACACCCCGGACGGGATCCCTATTCCAAATGGTTCAGAGTCTAGTTGGGACTTTTACTGGGGGGATCCCCTGCTGTTGGCCGGACAGATTTTCCTGTCAAGAGAATTTGCGCTAGAAGGAGGGACTGATGGCAGCCTCACAGCACACGAGTAATATTATGTTACAAACTCCCCAAGGGGAGGTCATACACGATGACATCGGTCCTCCCCCTTTAGAAGATGCCCAAGGGGAGGAAGCTCCTTATTATGAGGTTACCAGGGATAAGTTAAGAGTTCTGCGCCCGATTTCCCGCAACCTCATCAGAGATTTGCAAATCACTCTAGTCATGAGTTTTCTAACCCATACCAGGACCCCTGCAATTAACCTGACTGGCAACAGTGCCCTTGTAAATTCCCTGCCCCAGTTGATAAATCTAATGGTTGAAAACCTCGCAACAGTAGTTGAGAATAATGAACCTATCATCGGGCCCCAAGGAGCAGAAGAGGAAGATCCCGACATGAATGGACCCCATGCTGGCCCTCAACCTGACCGGACCCAAAATAATAACAACCAGGTCCACCGTCCACCAGGGGGGACGAGGGAAATAGAGGCCAAGGGAATAGGGGTCAGGGAAACAGAGGTCGTGGCCAAGGTCATCACACCACCCACTTCCATCAGAACCAAAATAGAGCCCCCATCTACAATTGGAGAAACCTTAGAAATATGGCAAACCGTGAGGGCCATCAGGACGAGCACTCTCACCATGAAGGGGAAGCATCCGCATCGAGTGCAGGAAGTGAATCTGAGTCAGAAATAAGGCACCACGAACATGCCAGGTGGGTACAACTGCTCACTTGGATGATCCAATCTTCATTAGATCTCATGGGCCCCCTTCATGACATGCCCAGACACCCTGAAAAACACCTTCCCAAGTTTGACCCTGAGAAAGGCACGCTAGCCGAAGACCACATAAGCAACTTCTACCTTTCACTACAAATAATGAGAGTCCAGACAGATGATTTCGCCTGCCGTATTTTTCCCCATACCCTTGAGAACAATGTGGCCACTTGGTATTAGTCTCTCCCAAGTGCTTCCATAACTTCATGGGATCAATTCCGTCGCACTTTCCTTCAGAATTTTTCGGAGGACAAGACCCCCTCCATGCTCCTCACGGAGTTGAGTACGCTCAAGTGCCAAAAGAAAGAGAAGGTCAGAGATTTTAATCAATGTTTTGCCACCATATTGAACAAATTCCCCCCCAACTTGGCATTGGATGACTCCATCACTATAGACTACTACACAAAGGCTCTTCCTAGAGACATCATCGTATTCATAAAGCGTGAGGCCAGGGCCACCCTTGCAGCAAATTACACCACTGCCCTTGCCGTAGAAAAGGACATGCTTTCCATAGGGGTCATCGACCATGAAGGTCGAGATGATCATTAACCTACCTCAAAAAAGAACCTGTCCTCCACATTTAAAACCGAGGATAAGGACAAATATACTTTTGACTTCGAAGGTATAGAAAAATCCCTTAAGTTATTAACCAATGAATTATTTGATCTAAAGAGAAAAGGCATTGAACCTACCACTGGCACTAAGACACAAAAACCCTTTTTCAGAAAGAATGCCCCTACAATCAGTCGGCCCCCATCAAACACAAATGTTGTTCTTAATGTGGAGGAAATCGGAAAAGATAATTTTTGTTCTTTCCACCAGGCCGCCCACTCCGAGAAGACATGCCCCCAATGGATTGGCAGCATGACTGCGGTAGTAAATCATCTCTTAGACGAACAAACCCCAGGGGAAGCAGCCAAAGATGATGTCTCAGACAATGAATAAAACCTACCCCCAGATGAAGAACCAGGATCTATCGTCCTTTCTTTTGATGTGATCCGCGGGGAAAGCACCCATACCATCACTAACATTAACATGGTTGATGATCCTAAAGCCAAACCTGTGCGAAAATATGCCCTAAGAAGCAAAGGACCGGTTCTTGAACAGTCCTTCGAAGAGAAGAGGAGGGCCTTCTTAAGGAAAATATTACCCCCAGGGAATGAGCAGCAAGCTGTTATTCCTGAGAAGTCTGCTCCTAGCAACACCAGAGTAAACCAAAAGAGAAAACTACCGGTAGGGTGGCCCAAAACCCCCGCCGAGACTAGTCCACACTCTGACTCTGGTTACAACATTGTTGAAGACATGAAGAAAACTATAGCCAACATCTCCCTTTATGAGCTCGCAAACATCACCAACCAATGGGAGCTTATTCTCAAAGCCTTTGCCAACGCCTCGACAACCGAACCTGTGAGCAACACATCTGCCCAAGCTAGTGAAAACCTTCAATCTATTGTGAACGCCGTAAATGAAAACTCTAGGGGATCTACTCCCCCCTTTCTTCTGTATTTTGAAATCTTTAACTTTAACATTCACAACTGCCTAGTCGACTCCAGCGCATCCACAAATGTCATGCCCTTGTTTGTCTGCAAAAAGTTAAAAATTCGCCCGGAGAAAACTGATGCTAGGATTATTCAGCTCGACCGATCACAAGTGCCCACTGTAGGTGAACTAAATAATGTCATCATTTTCCTATCTGCCGACTCTAGAGTCCACCGGTGCATTGACATAGTGGTCGTAGACATCCCGGAAGCCTACGGTCTCTTGTTAAGCAGGGACTGGTCCAGCAAGCTACAAGCGTACTTCGCTACCGATTGGTCTCACCTATGGCTTCCCTACAAGGGTTGAAACAACCAAATCAGAGTTGAAAGTGAACCTTATACGAAAAATATTGTGACTAACTTGGACACTACCAATGAACCTGTCAGCTTTTCCCAAGAAGAGCTCGGCATGTGTTTCTTAGAGGCCATCTTCGGATGTTACCACCCCCCTCAGTCCCCAGTAAACCCAGACGTCCAATCAGAGCTAATGCTCGTCACTGAAGGCCAAGTTGTACCCATCATAAACCAAACTGAAATCTCCCCCCAACCCACAGTTCCGGAGAAACTGGAAGATGATGTATGGACCTTGTATTATGATGACTCCAAGACGCATGAAGGAGCAGGCGCGGGTTGCATCCTGTTGGACCCCCAAAAGAACAAGTTTTTGATCTCATGCCGGCTAGAGTTTCAATGCACCAACAATACTACCGAATATGAGGCCTTAGTCCTAAGACTCAAAAAAGCATTGGACCTAAAGGTGAGATGCTTAAAGGTTATCGGAGATTCCAAAATCATCACTCGTCAGGTACGCAATACCATCCGTTGCTTGTCCCTGCACTTGAAAGCTTTTACCAACAAGAGGTATGGCGTCTAATTTCTTCTTTTGATGTGTTTGGTATTAAATCTGTGCTTAGAATGCATAATGCGGCAGCTGATACTCTGGCTAACGCTGCTGCCAGGTTCACCCCTCTAAGAGATGGTTTTTCTATTGAAATAGTGTATAAACCATCTGTGCCAGATAACATCACTAATTTACGCGTCTTTGATGATGACCAACAGATACTTGAATTCATGCTCAACACCGGGGTGTTCAAAGACACAGTGATAGAAGAAGCGGACCATGATCAAGCCTTACAGGAAGAACAAGAGAAATGCAAGGAAAATCCCATGCCCAAGGGAATAGTGTCGCTTGAAAAATTGTTTGATCTGCAAAACCGTTTCTGTGGGCCCCCCAACACTAAAATACAAAGTTCCAATCTCGCACATCGACAGGTAAACTTAGAGATAGATAAGGACCCAAAGTTCCTCAACCTCGGGAAGGATTGTTTCAATCAGGAGAGGCAATCTTTCACTAAACTATTCCGGAAATACCGAGACGTTTTCTCTTGGACGTATGATGAACTGCGTACTTATGACACTCAAATTATTCAGCATGTGATCCCTATTAAGGAAGGAGTGAATCCTTTCTAGCAAAAGCTAAGAAAATTGCACCCTACACCAGAACCAATGATTCATAAAGAACTTAAGAAGCTTTTGGATGCACGCATACTCTTCAAAGTTCAACACTCCACTTGGGTATCAAATCTGGTTCTGGTACGGAAAAAATCTGGTGAGATCTGTTTGTGCATGGATTTCTGAAATCTGAACAGAGCCTCAGACTAAGATAACTACCCGGTTCCCCCCTATGGAACAGATATTGCAAGCCGTATCCGGATCGGAGATGTTCTCCTTGTTGGATGGTTTTTCTAGGTATAACCAAGTACTGGTAGCTGAACCCGACAGATTAAAAACTACGTTCTGGACTAAGTGGGGAACTTTCACTTTCAGGCGCATGCCCTTTGGATTGATAAATTTTGGGGCAACTTTCCAACGGGCTATGGACATAGCTTTCCGAGGTCTAATAGGACAAAGCGTGGTAGTATACTTGGACGATGTCACCGTGTTTTCGAAACACAGAGGTGATCACTTACGTCACCTCAGGCAGATTTTCAAAAGATGCAGGAAGTATGGGATCTCACTCAACCCAAAGAAAAGTGTCTTCGCTGTGTCATAGGGGAATTTGTTGGGCCATATCATAACCAGGAATGGTATAGTTGTAGATTCCAAGAAAGCGAAGGTCATCACCCAGATTCCACCTACTAGTATCAAAAAGGCCATGCAATCCTTCCTTGGGAAAATCAACATTGTACGGAAATTCATATAAGATTTTTCCCAAATAGTTAGGCCTTTGCAAGGGATGATTAAAAATAATGCAGGTTTCAAATGGAATCCACCTGAAAAGGAAGCTTTCAATAAAATCAAGCAGGCCATTAATGAAGCACCATCTCTCCAAAGCCCAGACTTCATCAAAGGTTTCATCTTATATACCTTTGCCTCGGATTCATCACTCACGGTTATACTCACACAGAAAGATGCTAACAATGATGAACGACCCATATCATTCATGAGTACTGGGTTGCAAGGCGCTGAACTGAATTACCCCGATATTGACAAGCAGACTTACGCAGTATACAAAGCGGTCAAGCATTTTGGGCCATACATCTTGAAGAACCATGTCACAGTGTTCGTCCCCCACCCAGCTGTTTTCTCACTTTTCGTGCAGCAAGAGCTGGGAGAGAGACGAGGAAATTGGATGACATGTCTCCAAGAGTATGACCTGGAGTTCAAACTGGCACATACTATCAAAGGCAAAGGACTCTGCCAAATGGCCGCATAGGCTGCAAACTCACGTGGGGTTGAAGAAGAATGTTGGGAACAAGAAATTGACATGTATCAGATTGACCACATGTCTCAGCAGGGAAACTTTTATTAGTATTCCGACATTTTGAAATATTTAGCCCACAGTGTTATGAATCCTGTTTTAACTACTCGGTAGAAACGCGCAATAAGGCTGAAGGCTGCATCCTACCAATTAGTACAAGGAAAAATTTTCAAGAAACATTACAATGGAGTTCTACTATGTTGTCTGGAACACGATGAAGCACAAAGTGTCCTGACCAAACTACACAATGGACCAGCCGGAGGACCAGCTGGAGGAAATTTTGTAGGCGATACCACTGCCCACAAAATCATGCGCACTAGCTACTATTGGCCAACCCTCTTTAAGGATGCTCACACATATGTCTGCAAGTGTGTCCAATGTCAAAAATTCACCAACCGGGAAACGCGGCTAGCCACTCCATTACAATCAGTGGCAATAGAGGAACCTTTTCAACAATGGGGGTTGGACGTGATTGGAGAAATTTTACCGCACTCCTCCAAGCAACACCGGTATATCCTCACCGCTACCGACTATTTCACCAGGTGGGTTGAAGTGATACCATTATGCCAAATCAATGATCAAGAGGTAATAGAGTTTGTCACTCATTCTATCATGACCAGGTTTGGCATTCCAGCCTCCCTTGTTTTTGACAATGCAACTTACTTTTCGTCTTTCAAGTTGTATGATTTTGCTTTGGAAAATGGTATTTTACTTAAGCACTCTGCAAACTATTACCCCCAAGGAAATGGGTTAGTCAAGTCGACTAATAAGAACCTTATCCACACCATCAAAAAGACCCTGTTTTCCCACCAGTGAAACTGGCATAACGCCCTCCATAATACCCTTTGGGCTGATCGGGTCACACCCAAATATTCTCTCGGCACCTCCCCATTTTTTCTTGTATATGGAAAAGAGGCCATCCTTCCTCCCCACCTATCTCTCCCTGCCCTCCAGTTGTCCCAAGAAAGCCATGGCACCCCATGCCCCACCTTGCAGGCCCGAATCGACACATTATGAAACTGGAGGAGGAAAGGTAAAAAAACCCGGGAAAAATTTGCCATCCACTAAAGTAGGATTAAGAGATGGTTTGATAAAAAGTCCGCTGGGAGTAAAATTTTCGAAGTAGGATGCCTTGTTCTTAAATGGGATAAACCTCACGAAGAGAAAGGGAAACATTCCAAATTCCAAGCCCTTTGGACAGGTCCATTCTAGATTAAAGAGAAGCTAGGTTCCCACACTTTTAGACCGCAAACTCTAGAGGGAAGAATCGAGGTCCTCCCGATAAACGGGCATGACCTCAAGCACTACTTTACTTAACAGCCCTAGGAGGGCCGTCCCCGCCCCTATACCATATTTTTTTGTTTTCTGTTTAGTTTTCATTTTTGTAGGTGTCCTTCTAAGAACTTCAAAAGGCGGAAGGCATTGTAGAAGTCACGCAATTGGCATATTGCATCAGGACCTGTGCTGATGAGAATTCTTTCCTGAAAATTACAAAAGGTGGCAGGAGCTTGCCTGTGATTGACACCCAAAGGTAACACATGACCTAGTCCAGGCTACTAAGCGTAGATAGCTCACCTAGCAAGCTTGAAAGGGTGTCTGTGAAAAGAAAGTTGGTTAAAGCGGAAAATGGACTGAAAGGGAACAGGGCTAACTTTGGGTGACGCAAGGATATCTGGGAAAACCTAAAGTCCTCATACAGACCAGGAGTAACCTCTCTTGCAAGTAAAATAAGTTGGGATCCCTCATCCGCCCAAGAAAAATTTCCTCTCTCAAAATAAGTACCTTGAGCACATCTAAATAAGTGCCTTGAGCACATTTAAAATAAGTGCAGTAGCACACCAATAAAGGGTAAAGGATTGAGAAAGGCTTCCTGCGCAGAGAGGCGATGCGACGACTCCGCCAGGGTACTGACCAGGCTCGCTGGCAGTGGAGCAACGTCCGTGATTCATAGGCAGTGACTCCGCCGGGACCGCTAGGTTCGCAGGCAACAGAGAAACATAATGAGGACCAAATAATTATACCAGATCCTTCAAATCCCTGAAGTGCTCCAACCCTTTTGGTCCCGAAACCAAAAGTAAAAACTCAGTCAAACAGCACCTAAAACAGGCAAGCAGACAAAGCAACCTCGCAAGGCATGAAAGGAAAAAATCATGGAAACCTAAGGGTGAAAGGAACAGCCTTCTAAGGCCCCCTCCCTCCCCCTACAAAGGTAAATCATTAGTAGAGATTCTCGACCCCACCAGTGAATCGCCATTTGTTATAGCCTCTAAAACACCCTCCAAAAATTCACCCTCTAAAATTTTTTGAGTCCCTGAGCATCGAAAAGGCTAAGTCGAAATCTGTAGTTTAAATGTTTTTCAGGAAAAGTTAAGAGTTGCTGAGTAGCAGGATAAGTTTTTTCCAGATTTGCGACCTAGCGACCCCGCGACCTATCAGGTTGCTAGGTCGCCAAGTCGCAAATATCTTTCAAATTTCAAAATCGTGACCTAGCGACCTTGCGACCCAACGACCCTCCAGGTCGCCAGGTCGCGCCTCTTGTAAGCACGGGACATTTGTGACCTAGCGACGTCATTAATTTCTCGCAAGCACGACCCTTTTATAAATATGAGGGTCGCTAGGTCGCATTTTGTTCACGCGATAGAGAGCAAAAAAACGCTTGACAGGCCAACTGGAGTGCGATTTTCTCAGGTAAGTTGTCGTTTCCTCCTGATGTTTCCGTTTTTTAATTTTGTTGCCCTGTTCCCTTTACCTTAGCCCTTTTTAAGCCACCACCATTCCTCTTTTCTGATCCTTTAGAGCCTACGATGCCCAAATTATCCAAACACTGCTCCTTCTTGCACAGTTTTGTAATCAGAAGTCACCCAGCCTCCCTTGTGCTTGTTTTTCTCCTAGAACCACTTCACCTCCATGTTTTGGGTTGCTCACTTAGTCCTTGCATTGTTTAAGTTAAAAATAAATTTATTATAATGAGGCAAAGGACCACATCTCCTTTTAAATCTCTCGGCCAGCCTTAGTGTGGCCCCCACCCCCTCGACCTCGCGACCCTTGAGACCCAACGACCCCGGTCGCTGAGTCGCCAAGTCGTAGATTCACTCAAAATTGATGTTGCAACCCTTGCGACCCAGCGACCCGGTCGCCAAGTCGCAGGATCACACTCTTATGAATTTTCAAACCTTTGTGACTCAGCGACCTCGTGACCTTGTTGTAGGGTCGCCTAGTCGCAGGGTCGCTACCTTCTGAAAGTTTAAACCTCATGACCCTAGCGACCCAGTGACCTAGTCGCAAGTCGCTAATTCACCCTTTCCTGGGTTTCAGTTGGGAAAAGTTAATAAGATGTACCTAGGTTGTTATTATTATGGCATCTGTCTTATCCTAGGATTCTTTGATGAACATGCCAGGTGAGTTCGAAGCATAATTAGAGTGTGTCTCCATCTCTTCAGACTCAAGCAACATGGGACCTTCGGCAGTTCGCAAGAAAAACAAAAGCCCGGAGATAGAAGACACAGAAATGGAAATACCAATGTCTCCTCCCCCGATCTATAGGGATACCACATGTACATTTTCCAAAGGAGACAACATGAGTTGGTATCAAGTATACCAGGAATTCGCACGACCAGAATTCCCAGAGGACCTCCCCAACCAGAAAATATATGTATAAGTTAAAAGGTCGAAGCTTCACTATGCAGGTACCCACCCTGCTATATTCCCATGCGCAGAATTCATTGAATGGATCATACAGAATACCGACTCCAAAATGTGGGTAATTCGAGACTATGAGGGTAAAGCTTTTGCAACTCTAAAGGGCTCGGATGTTGAGTTTTATTACGCCCTACCGGAACGAGAAAAAAATTTCACAGAAGAATGGGCCACCACCCATGCGGTCGCCATAGCAGATACCCTCAGGGGTGGTGGGAGGAACTCGAAAAGTTCAAGGTCAAGAAGGATCAGGAGTATCTAGTGGCGAGCCTCAGAAAGGTATATAAGCTAGTGGCAGCTATGCTTTGTAGGATATACGGTCTTCCCGATTCCATCACTTTCAGTGGCACTTGGGTATCCCTAATGAACTATGTCACTGTGTATGGCACTCGTTTCAATTCGGCCAGCATGCTAATGGCGTCTCTCATGAAAAACATATCCGCGGCACTAGCACCGTCTGAATTTTACATGGCTTCCTACCTATTGGATGTTGTTTGTTCCCAGTGCCACTTTGAGGGATGGGCACACAACTGGAACCCAGAGTAGGCACACCTAGTTCACATAGAAATGCAGGTATTCTGGGACTCCAAGTACAAGCAGGATATAGAGTCAATCTCGCAATGTTTCATCCTTGTGCTCTACAGGAAATTGTTCGATCAAGATACCCCATGCGTGTCCTGGCGAGCCATGGAGACATTAGTCAAGGTGGCCCATTGGTTCCCACTTGCAAATTATACTTTTATTCAAGTCTTTGGTTCATTCAATACTCCCCATGCTATGCCCCGATTCGTTAGAGACAAGATGCTTCTTCAAGAAGTATGTTATCAGATGACTTCCGGTTTCTCCAAGGTCCTGACTAAAGGTAAGAAAAAGCCATGGCCTACAGTGCCACTCACCATTGGTGCCTACATAGTTAAGGATTTTAGGGAGGTAGAGGCAGAAGTGGAAAAAATGAAAGGTTTCTACCTAGGGCCTTTGGATCGTCGGACATACGATCCTGAGAGGATAGTCCCTGACCACTACAAACGGGCCAAGTTCAAATGGATCTACCAGCATACTGAACGCCCATATGAAGATGAGAAAAGGAACTGGTATAACACAGATAGGGAACTTGCCTCGGGAGCATTTTCTGATCAGGAAGACCTCGATCATCATACTTTGGAAGAAAGAGCCCACGAGCTAGGAGACGCCTCTTCTTCCTAGGCCAAGAAGCCTCGAACCAGCACGGGTCACTACATTACCACCCAATAGAAAGAACAAGAAGAAAAAGCTCAACTGGAAGCTAAAAAGAAGGCAAAAGAAGATGAAGATAAGCATAGAAAGAACCTGAAAGCAGAACAAAGAAAGAAACAGGCAGAGGATTGCAGGAAAAGAAAGGAAGAACAGGAAGCAAAGGCGGAGGTAGAATGGAAACTCGAAAGGGAATTAGATCAGGTGGAGGCCAAACTCAAGAGAAAGGAAGAACAGGAAGCAGAAGCCAAAGCAGAGCGTAGGAAGAAAGCAGAACAGGACAAGGCAGAGGCGGAGCAGCTTTAGAAAGAAGAGGAAGAATGGAAAAGAAAAGAAGAGGAGGATCAAAGATCAAAGGACATCGAGACATCTCCTCCACTCACAGAATTACAAACTAAGCTGCAGCCCATCGAAGTACCTGTAATTAATACGTGTTTTTCACTCTCTGAGCCAGGCTCCTCTGAAGGACAGGAAGAGGAGGTGTTTAACCTTACAAGGCTCACTTATGATCAGTTCACTTTCAAAATCCGACAAGAAAAAAGGAGATTTCTAGCACAGAACCCTTCTGCCCCACTCACAGCCATGACAGAGAAAGATATAGTCCTAGACACTAGGACCAACCCAGTGATGATAGCATCGGTCGGCACTGCTTTTTTCACAACCACAGAAGAAAATGTGAGCCGAATGAGTAGAGAGATCCTTTCCCTACAAAATAGGTTACAGGACTCTGAGCAAAGGGAAGCAAGGGCGGAGCAAGAAAAGAGAGCATTAAGGGAGGAAATCCAACAACTTCAAGACAGAAATACTCCTATTAACGAAGTACCGCTCACCATCCAAAGAGAGTTGGCAACACTAGAGGTCACCATGAGGAAGGTTTACAGGGAGATTTTCACAATAAAACAAACAGACGCCCCCCTACTAAGAGCCCAAGTAGAGACAAAATAGAGGAGCGAGCAACTGAAAGAGGCCTCCACCGCTTTGGACAGAATGATATAATGGACAGGTCAGTACCCACAAGCTCCAGTAAACTTGCCCAAGAAAGACTGGATTCACACCCAGGATGCTAAGGTCCAAATCCATATCAAGATGCAATCCAAGGAAAAGTTATCCAAAAACCTAGAAAAGGTAATGACTGCATACAAGCATTTGATTAGTGGCATCGACTCAATGCATGAACTACACCACATTCCATCTCTGGGTGCACTCAGTGAGGAAAAGACGTGGTGACATGTAGATCAGGAGATTCAAGCATTTCTACAAACTATCAGACAAGCCGCTGCTACTCCTGATCTTGTCGCATCGCAAGAGAACTTGGTTAAATTCCTTATTACACCAGTTTGGATCTACACTAAAATAGCCTCTTTAGCCAACCAGGTCACACTCAAGAGATAGACTCTGATTCCAAATGCCTTAGAGTGCCTGCATCGGTTAAGGGAAGAAGTTCCTCTAATCTCCCCAATCGCTGCAGATTATCGCGCATGGCAGAATTTTCTCAAGGAGCAACAAGTTGATGCCCGTGACCTCGCAATCAAGCACACACTCCCATGATAAGATTGCAGGAGGTCGCAGGTCACATTGCTCAACTGGGTCGTATGTCGCACTAGTCAACTAGGTCGCAGGTCGCACTATCCAACGGGGTTGCAGGTCACACTGTTCAACTAGGTCGCAGGTCGCATCCTCCATTCAGGTCGCAAGGCAACCCAATGGTTAGGAAGGCGAAAAGTTGGCAAGCCCAAAGGGCAAGTTTTGGCCTATAAAAACTTCCTTCGGGAAGATTGTAGGGATCTTTGGTTTGGGACTCAAAGAGATATAGAGCATTGTATAGAAGGACCACACATTTTTTAGTATGAATACAAGAATTTGTTAATTCCATTTTTGGATCTGATGTTTGTAAATGTGTGAACACTATGAGTATTCTGTTTTCAGTTTCTAACATCTTTTGATTAATGAAACTGTGTTTCCAATGACACCATTTATGCATTATAGTTTTCTAAACATGTGCTAATGGTGCTAAGTTTATTTCGCTTTCTCAATGAATGTTAATAACTTTGTTTACTGACATTTATATTATCACCAGAACCATTTAAGGAACTGAAGGGTATTCTGCCATAAATAATTGTTTCTTCTGTGATAAGAACAGCGTACAAGCATGACCCTAATGATATGTTGTTGACAGCATTTCCTTTGGCCCCATGCTTTATTATTTAGCTTGCTACGCATAGTGTTATATGTTCATTTAATTCATCAATCATGTGTCTTGTATCATCCGAATAAGCGTGTTTCTACAGGTTCATTGAGTCCTATTGAGACCCAAGAAAAGGAGAATTAAGAGGTAGTCGGACCCACACCCCAGACGGGATCCCTATTCCAAACGGTTCAGAGTCTAGTTGGGAATTTTTACCGGGAAGATCCTCTGCTGTTGGCCTGACAGATTTTCCCGTCAACATGCTGCTACAGGTGCTTCTTGAACTGCTATGACCTCTTGAGGGGAAATCTGGGTTATTCCTGTAGAGGTGATGCATGGACTTCCCAGCATGGTAGGGGGGACCAAATACCACATGGGTATTGAAAAATCCATAATCGACAATGTCATAGTTTCCATGATTTGTTAAAGGTAGGTGGAGGATAAAAAATTGGGGTTTGAAAAATGGGGCATGGTAGGAATGTCGTGCTAGTGGCTTCAGCATCCGTACTACTGGTTTCTACGTCTGGGCTAGTTCCGGTGTTTGATGAGAGCATCATGCACATTGGTGCCCCCGTTATTTCTGGGACTCCCTTTGTTATAATAGGGGGATCTCCTAGGAATGACCCTAGGATGGATGATGGTTTGAATTGGCCTCAGTCGAATTTTGTATACCTTGTGAGTGGTTCTGTGGTTGTTTCTACGTGTGGTAGCACGACATTGAGAGTGGTCATGGGTTTCTTGTTGCAGTATGTGAGCTAGTCGATGTTGATGATCCAATCATCATGGGGAAATATCATTACCCTAAAGATATAGGATGTGACTACAGTCATGGCGTAAATATAACTTCGCCCGAGGAGTATATTGTAGTCTAGTTGTGCGTCTAAGACCTCAATGTATATAAGGACTGTCTTACCGGCCAGGTTTACTGGGACATTTTGATACAAACCGATGGGGGTTGATGGGCGCCCGTCGTATGCTCTAAGCATGATGTCAGATGGTTGTAATTTAGGTGATCCTAACTTTTTCCAAACTGATCTAGACATGATACATGTGGATTCTCCTTCATCGATGATGCATCGATGTATGGTGATGTTCTGAATCGAAACCAGTATTTTGAAAGTGACTAGAGAAGGAAGCCTCACGCTTGCCTTGTCTAGATGGAAAACCATTAGGCATGAATCAGAAGGATTGATTGTGCCTAATACGAAAATTAGGGCTTTCCGTTGTCTTGGGCATGACTACAGAACTTCCAAAGTTGACAAAGAAGCTGGAGATTGATCTAAATCATCCACTATGTTATAGCTATGAGCGGCTTTAGAGTGATGTCATGCACCCTAGTTGGTCCCTTGACCAGTTTTGGAAGGGGCTTTATAGGTAATTTGGAGATAGTTAACAACGTGGTAGGTGCACTCGTACTTGTAACTGATGGGTTCGCCATCCATGTAGATCTCATGACTGCCTCCTCCGGTATCATTTTGGGGTGGTTGTTATTTCTGGGTGTTAACCACTCCTTGGTGGGGGAAGGGTTCCTATATTGCAACAGGTTGTTGAGTAGGTCCCCCTTGTCCCCGGTTACCCTGAAGTTTTTTCAATTCGGGGAGTTCAGGATAGTGGTGAGTGCAATGGCCATATTCACCACATATGGCACAAGAATGATTTTTCCTTAGAACGGGTCTCTCTTTTTTCCCTTGGGAGTTACTATTTGGCTCTTGGTCTTGATTTCAGTTGGGGTTGCCCCCAAAATGAGATCTCGAGGGGTGTTGTTTATTATTTCCCCCCTGTCTAGAGTCTCCCTTTTGCTTATTCCTTGATCAGGAGTTCATAAATTTTGCTAAAAATTCAAATTTATAGTATTGGGTTTAAAATATGATGGTTACGTAGATCTCGTCTTCCTGATTCCGATGCTGCGAACGATTCGAAAAACTGATGTCGCATGAGGAAGATATTGTGTTTTGATCGAAATGCCAAACAAGTAAAATTATGACAGTTTGACCAGGTTTGACTAGGATCCATAGTCAGCATAGTGGATGCACAGTTAGCAAAAAATGGAATATTCCCTCCACTGAACCAATCACAGGTTGACAAGTTTCCTTGTACTATTTGGGGTACGGATTGAAGAGCCAATCAGAAGTTGGACGTGGCCAACCTTAAGGCCGCCACGTGGCCCTGAAACCGCATAGTAAAAATATTTTGGAGGCCACAGGGCTCGACTTCCTGACCTCCCTCCGAGCACACGCACCATTTACCAACTGCTCCACACGATGGTTCTTAACATGTTATGGTCGCGGGTTTGTATTATCATGTATTGAAAATGCACATGGGGGTTGGGAACCGTCAGAGGCCCCAACCCGCCAGTGGTTCCACAATATGTATCACATGGAAACGTTAACGTAACCATCCAACCTCATAGTCAGCGCTAACCGACAGTCAACCACCCATGGTTCAAACATTCAACCACAGTTTAATGCGTGAGTTCCGCTCCGACAGTTATGATAACCCACGGTTTGGGGGTGCGCAGGTGGCCACCACCCAACCGAAACATTAAATGTGTGGTCAAGTCAGCGGAGAAGATAGAGGCATGCCTAAATTGGCAGCCAAGCCAATTTTAACTCTAGTTAATTGGAGTTCTCCACTTTTAGTGGAGTTTTCCGAGGGGATACTGGGCAAAAGTGTAGGAGGCCCAATTTTATACCATTCTGAGTGAATGAAGAGTCATTTTCGACTGATTGGAACATTCTGGAGCCATTGGTGTAGAGAAAAAAGCCATTAGATAATTGTAACTATATGTAATAGAAATTTTTTGAGCATAATGAAATATGGACAAGCCATTGGGAGTTGGACCAACAGATGTAGCCCAGGAGGGGTGAACTGCTTCATCATGTTTTCTGTGTAGAAATCATGTGGTGACTTATTTCTCTATTTTACATTGTTGTTCAGTGTTATTTAAGTTTTTTTTATGCTTCTAATTCACTAAAAATCATCTAGAATTCATGGTCAAGCTCCTTAATCCTTATACAAACTAATGAACCAAATATGTGCATGTTTTTAAAACTGAAAGAAACTTAGCACAACAAAAATAATATAGTTATTTCAGATTGGATTGATATCAGAGCTGTAGTTTATTCTCTGGTGTTGTTTAGTGCAAAGAATTGTTTAACTGTTTGCAAGTTTTAGATGCTTACAAGGCTAAAGCTCAAAATGGGAGAAGGAAAACTGGTGGAAGCATAAGGGTCTCAAAAAGAGCCAAAGCAAAGGAGAGCAAGATTGCCACAATATCCACCACCTAGTTCACCTCCTAAAGAAGTAGAAGCTCCATTAAGCATGCCTCATGAGGAAGGAAAAATTCATGAAGAAGCTGACCCTAAGGAGGAAAAAAAAAGTGTTTAGGAAAGCATTTCTTGACATGACTGAGTTGGTTAGAATTATTTATCAAGAAAGGATTGAGAGACTGGAATGAGAAGGATATAAACTTCAAAAGGAAGGACGAGGATATTTAAGAGGTCAACATGATGAAGACAAGTCAAAAAAGGGAAATGGAGGCAATGGAGAGCCACCATCTTCATCATCTTCTACTTCTTCTTCAGTACATCAGCCACACAAGTCCGGGAGCACTGTTAAATCTCCTTTATTAAAACTTGATGTTAAGTTCGAATTGCCAATGTTTAATGGTGAAGTCAATGCAGAAAATCTAGATAATTGGATTAGACAATTGAAGGTCTATTTGAGAATACAAAAACTTCAAGATGATGATACAAAAATTCAATTAGCTTCTTTGAGAATGGAATATGCAGCTCTTGTTTGGTGGGAAGCCAAGACAAAGGAGGAAATCAAGAAACATGGTAAGATTATTCTATCATGGTCATATTTTATTGCTGCTATTAAACAAAATTTTTATCCATTAGCTCGTATGCAGAAAGCCATCATGAACTGGCAGAACTTTAGGCAGTTAAAGGGACAAAATGTGCAAGAATACACCCGGGAATTTAGGAGAAGAGCACTCTTATTAGGGGTGGATTTGCAAAGCCAAGATAGTTTGCTAAATTACATAGGAGGCTTACATAGCTACCTAAAACATACTATTTTCATGTTTAACCCCACCAGTCTAGATGAATTTTGTGTTCAGGCCACACATCTAGAAGCTAGAGGGAAGAGCATTTCTGAAGAGGGTAGAAAGAAACCTTTTAAGGGTAAAGCCAAGGAGAAGACCTCAAAAGGTAAAAAAAAAAAGAGTGCATCTATTAAGAAAGAGGGAGAAAAATTGACTGGTAAAATTTTTTCAAACGAAGACCATGATGAAACTCATCGTTGGAAATTACCTCTTGAATTGAGGCCAAAGAAACCCAAGAATAAAGGGAAACAGAAAATTACTGCTGCAACTCAACATGATTTAGGATCTGATTCAGGTGATGAAACTAAAATCACAGCCATGGGATTGAAGAACACTAAGGGAAAATAAATTTAAACTAAACCCAGTACCAATACATCAAACTGTCACATAAATACTCCAAATGAAGAAGAAAGAATAGAATTGTTTCATGTGAGGGTCATATCCAAGCATACCAAGATTGACACCCTGTTTGACAGTGGGTCACAAGCAAACTTAATCTCTAAAGATTTGGTCAAGAAACTTAACCTCGAGACCATACCACATCCAAAACCATATCCATTGGGTTGGATTTGTAAGGATGAAAATCTACAGGTTTCAAAGAAATGTATATTGAGGTTTTCAATCACTGCAAGCTTTGTTGACACAGTTGAATTAGATGTGGTTCTGCTTGATATAACTGGTATTGTATTAGGGAGTCCTTAATTGTATGATAGGAAAGAGATCTTCTATCTCCATGAGACCAAGTATCATTAATACAAAGATGGCAAGGAGTTCATTATTAGAGCACATCTCAAGAAGACAAACATTACTTTGGTAAATGCTAGACAGGTAAAGAGGCTAGTAAATTCAAGTAAGAATTTTGTTCTTCTTATGATTAAGCCTAAAGCTGATATTAATCATGAATCTTTTGAGGGATGTGATCCTAAGTTGAAATCAAATTTATATGATGTGGTTAATGGGCATCATGAGATGTTTCAGGAGCCAACAGAATTGCCTCCAAAAAGAGAAATTCAACATGAGATTCAGTTGCAGCAGGATTGTCCACTTACAAACATCAGTCTGTATTGTATGTCGATAATGGAGAATGCCGAAATAAAGAGGAAAATAAAAGATTTGTTGGATAAAGGAATCATAATGCCAAGCACCTCACCATGCAGCTCACCCATAGTCTTGATACCAAAGAAATATGGGACTTGGCGCATGTGTGTAGATTTTCGAGCTTTGAACAAGATTATGGTAAAAAATCGTTACCCACTCCCAAGAGTAGATGATCTTCTTGATCAACTGAAAGAAGAAAAGTTTTTCACTAAGTTAGATTTATGAAATGGATATCATCAAGTAATAATTGCAGAAAGTGATATATGGAAAATCACATTCAAAACCAAACAAGGACTATTTGAGTGGCTAGTCATGCCTTTTGGTATATGTAATGCACCGACAACTTTCATGTGAGTTATGGATAATGTTTTGTGATCATTCCTTGATTAATTTGTTATTTTGTACTTATATGACATTTTTATTTTCAGCAAAACAAGAGAAGATCATGTCTTGCATTTGAATAGAGTGCTTGATATTTTGAACAAAGAGAAATTGTTTCTTAAGATGTCAAAATGTGAGTTTGGAAAGACTTCTTTGGTCTATTTGGGACATATTGTAGGAGTAGGAGAATTGAATATTGATACTTCTAAAGTGGAAGCCATTGTGAATTGGCCCACACCCAAATTAGTTACCGAGGTAAGAAGTTTCTTAGGTGCAGCTCAATATTGGAGGAAGTTTATTGCTAACTTTTCTTCCATCGCAGCTCCTATGCATGCAGTGGCAAGTGTGAAGAAAGGCTTCCAATGGGGAGGCAAATAGCAGCAAGCTTTCGAAGCATTAAAAGACAAGATCAATTCCGCTCCAGTCCTTGCATTACCAAATTTCAGGTAGCAATTCGAGATACAAACCGATGCTAGTGATTATTCCATGGGCGCAGTACTTTTGCAGCATGGTAAGCCTATCGCCTTTCATTTAGAAAATTTTAATGGTGTTTTGACTAATTATTCTAAATATGAAAAATAATTATATGCATTGGTACAAAGTGTCAAGAAGTGGAAACACTACTTGATGGGTAAAGAGACTATTGTACACACCGATCACCAACCATTACAGTACTTGCAGTTGCAAACAAAATTGTAGCAATCAAGACATTTTAGGTGGATTGGATTTCTTCAACAGTTTCACTTGGTTATAAGGTACAGAAAAGGTATATTCAATAAAGTTGCAAATATTCTTTCGAGACCAATCATTAGTGCTTCTACTTTACTCAAAAATTATTCTTTTGTACATGAGAGTTACATAGAACAATATGCACATGATGTTTATTTCCAAGATGTGTATGCTAGTTTGAGTGAAGGGAATCAAGTTGAAGAAAAATATTAGCACATGCATAAAAATTTGTTGTTTCATTTGGGAAAGATATGTATTCCATAAGGAGAGAAGCTAAGTGTCATGAGAGAAGCTCATTCTTCTCTTATTGTTGAACACTTTGGGGTAAGCAAAACAGTGACGCATCTACAGAGGCATTGTTATTGGCCTCACATGATAGATAGTGTGTCACATTTTATAAGAGGTTTTTCTATGTGTGCAACAAGTAAGCCTAGTAATAGGAACCTTGGATTGTACATGCCACTGCTGGTACCATCAAGGGCATGGGAGAGTGTCTCCATGGAATTTTTTGGAGGTCTACCTATGTCAAGAAAGCAGCATGATTACCTTTTTGTAGTAGTGGATAGATTCAGTAAAATTTGTATACTTATGCCATGTAAGAAAACCATTACTGCTGAACAAATTGTTGAAATTTATTTTCAAAATGTTTGGGTTCATTTTGGATTTCCCACTTCTATTTTTAGTGACAGGGATTCTAGGTTCATTGGGAATTTTTGGTCCAATCTATCGAGAATGATGGACACAAAGTTGAAAATGAGTATCGCTTTTCATCCACAACAGATGGACAAACCGAGGAGGTGAACATAATAGTTATGCATCTTTTGAGAGGATATTGCAGCAAACATCCTAAGTTGTGGGATGAACAACTGCATTACATTCAACACGCTTACAATCGGGCAAAGCACTCTTCAACACAAACCTCACCTTTTGAAGTATGCTTTGGGTATTTTCCAAGATCGCCATTAGACTTCATCTTTGGGAAGGATGTTGCAATTTATGGGCATAGTGATATTGATAAGGCTCGAAAGTTCATTGAGCAAATTCATATTATACATCAACAAGTTCAAGAACAACTTGAGAAAAGTCAAAGCAAATACAAAGAGAGGAATGACAAACACTGATTTGATCACAAGTTTCAAGAGGGAGATGAGTTATGGTTGCACATTAGAAAAGAAAGGATGCAAGGGGAAGGTAAAAAGTTCAAACCCATTCTCTATGGTCCTTTCAAGATCATAAAAAAAGTTGGTAATAATGCATTCCAACTTGACTTGCCTTCTTACATTCAAATGTATTCAGTTGTTAATGTTGAAAACTTACGCTTGTATGAGCCACCTTTGATCGATGATCAAGGAAGTGATCTTCAACTACCTTCTATTGAATATTTCTCGCTGGAATTTTTGGATGAGCTCAAAGAAGATACAATTATTGACAGGAGGACAAGAGCATCAAAGAGGGGAAGTGTTGACTACCTTCGAGTTGGGATCAAAGGCACTAAACCAAGCAACGCAAAATAGATGGAGGTTAGAAAGGTGAGGGATTTGTACCCTCATCTACTGAACAGGTAATCAATTCTTTTGGGGTCCAAAAGCTTTCCAATGGGGAGGAATGATCAGGAGTTCATAAATTTTGCTCAAAATTCAAAATTATAGAATTGGTTTGAAACCAAGATGGTTGTGTATATCTCATCTTCCTGATTCTGGCACCATGAATGGTTCGAAAAACTGATGTCGTATGAAGAAGATACTGCATTCTGATCGAAATGCCAAATAAGTAAAATTACAACAGTTTGACCAGGTTTGAATGGGATGCACAATCAACATAGTGGATGAACAGTCAGCAAAAAATGGAATATTCCTCGAACTATTCCCTCCACCAAATCAATCGCAGGTTGACAAGTTTCCTTGTACTCTTTTGGGTATGGATTGAAGAGTCAATCAGAAGCTGCCACATGGCCAGTCCTAAGGCTGCCACGTGGCCCTGAAACTGCATGGTAAAATTTTGTTGGAGGCCACAGGGCTCAACCCCCTAACCTCCCTTAGCGCATGCACACCATTTACCGACTGCTCTACATGATGGTTCTTAACATGTTATGGTCGTGGGTTTGTATTATCATGTATTGAAAATGCACATGGGGGTTGGGAACAGCCAGCGGTCCTAACCTGCCAGTGGTTCCACAATATGTATCACATGGAAATGTTAACATAACCATCCAACCCCGCATTCAACACTAACTGGCAGTCAAACACCTGTGGTTCAAACGTTCAACTATAGTTTAATGCATGAGTTCTGCTCTGACAGTTATGATAACCCGCGGTTTGGGGGTGTGCATGTGGCCACCACCCAACCGCGACATTAAATGTGCGGTCAAGTCTGCAGAGAAGATAGAGGCATGCATAAATTGGCGGCCAAGCCAATTTTAACTCCAGTTAACTGGAGTTCTCCTCTTTTAGTGGAGTTTTCCTAGGGGATATTGGCCAAAATTGTAGGAGGCCCAATTTTCGACCATTTTGAGTGAATGAAGAATCATTTTTGAATAATTGGAGCATTATGGAGCCATTGGTGCAGAGAAAACATCCATTAGAGCACTGTAACTATATGTAATAGCAAAATTTTGAGCATAATGAAAGATGGACAAGCCATTGGGAGTGGGACCAACAGATGTAGCCCGAGAGGGGTGAACTGCTTCATCATGCTTGTTGTGTAGAAATAATGTGGTGGCTTATTTATTTGTTTTACACCGTTGTTCAGTGTTATTTAAGCTTGTTTTATGCTTCTAATTCACTAAAAATCATCTAGAATTCATGGTCAAACTCCTTAATCCTTATGCAAACTAATGAACCAATTATGCACATGCTTTTAAAACTGAAAGACACTTAGCATAGCAAAACTAATACAGTCATTTCAGATCATTCATAGGCTTATTTTTTGCAGAATTTGGAGGATTATTTTTGTTCTCCTTGTCACAAGATTGTCGTTGTTGAGCTCGAAATGGTTGCACTAGGTTCACCGGTGTGTTGTTTTGCATTGGTGGTGGATTTTGTGCAGGAAAAGGCGGATATAGGTTCCCTTGTCCCTGTGATCTGAATAGGACAAACTATTTTTGTTGTGTTAGCTTCCTCATCAGTATAAAATAAAAGTGCTTAAGGATTGTGTCAAATATCAAGTTTATGAGAGGGTTTATGTGTCAAATTTGTGTGTCTTTTATGAGAAATTCATGAAGTAAATTAGATTTAAAAACACATAAACAACAATTAAATTGAAAATAATATAATACACAATAGGCACATTACATAGTAGTGATGAAGGATTTCACTTCTCTTGGGATACGTCTCCTTGGACCAGCTTCAATGGCTTAGCCCTCTTTGATTAACTGATCAAAAATTTGAATACAAACATTTCCTCATCTTTGATGGCTCTCAAAACCTGCTCCAAAATGTTCAGAATATCCAAAAATTCTAGGGTAGACTCTTTCTGAGCCCAATTTGGTCGAAATTTTCTCAAGTTATGGTCTCATCAATTTTTTCTAGGAAAACTCCTCTAAAACTAGAGCAACTCTGGTTCACTCTGCCATAACTGGAGATCCTGCAGAAATTGGCAGACTCCACCAACTTAAACCGCATGGATAAACTCACATTAACTCGATATTATTGGTGGTTAACTATGGTTTAGGCACGTTTAGAGCGCTAACTCTACCATTAGGGATAGGCCTCTACCGTGGTCATGAGCCGAGGGTCTCGTGGTAAGGGGTTGACCCCTCTTTTCTTTTGACATAACATATTTGAAACTTCATATATAATTTTTAACCTTAGTCTTATAAGAAGTAATGTTGTGGTCTATTAGTATGGCATTTGAATGTTGTGGGCGGTCATAGGGTCGACCCCGACCTTCACTCGTCCTCCCATATGTAATTTTATTTGACCATACAATGCCATTTTGACCTTTGGGAGGGGGCACGTGGTGGCCTCTGGGATAGCCACATGTCGTCACCCAATTGGTCCAACCAACACCCAATCAAATTGAAAAAAATCACCAACCTCATCAACCAATCCTAAAATGACACTTGTCAACAGCTCATAGGACCAACTGGAGGAATATTCCTTGGAATATTATTTTTGTTGACTGGGCTTCCCACTCATCATCCTGTCAATTCTACACAAATTTTAGTTGTTTGTAAAAATGAACAACAAGCTCTAACTTTCACATATGGGGCCGGTTTTCAATGAAATGAAGTGTGTCAGAATCAAGAAGACTAGACCTATCCAGTCATTCAGGTTCAACTCCATTCTGAGAACTTTGAATTTTTAGAAAAAAAATTCCCCCAATTCAGTTTCTGATCACTCCTTCCCATTGAAAGGATTTTTGACCCACAAAAGTTGGTTATCTAATGAGAGTTTACTATTATTCATCTTTACAAGTTATATTGACTTGATTCTACTTGGAAAAATCTTCATGACAACCACTTTGGTTCCTTGACATGCCTACTCTTGTAAATGGCTTGGTACTTCAACCAATGTCCTCCTTTCGTTGTTGACCCTTGCTAGTTTCTTTCCGACTAATGAAAAACATCTCGCTATAAGAAACAATCTCTCTGTGCTTGGAAAGCTTGACTGATGGCTTTCCCACTGAGAATCTTGTTCCTCCTTTGCATAAAAATGCATTTGATGCAAGTTTTTCCTTGGAAACTCTTTTCCAATTTAAGCCCATCTGAGTGAACTACAACAATTAATTCAAATATCAGTAATCACTGGAAATGAAAAGACAATTCTTTTACCTCCACGGTACCAAATTCTACATCTGGAAGAATTTATTTTCCATCTCTTTCACTTCTTGGCGTCATGCATCTTATGGTCTAAAAACGGGTTGTTGTTTTTGCTGCAATATTTTGTCATCTTGTCCCTCTTTCTGCTTCTTGATTGTTTTGGCATGTTTCTCATGCCATGATTTGAGAATGGAGGATAATCATGAGCCTCTTGCTCAAGAGTGGACCTTCCAAAATCCTGAGACATCTTGTCACAAGAAAAACCATTAACTTGAAAAACACATCATGCAAGAATCATAACCTAATGACCTCTTCCTTTTTCTCCTTCAAAACAAAAAATGTAACATCATGTGAACATCACCATGAATTCTTACGTCTTGGTGAACAAACCCATTGACCAAACACAAGTTGACAAAACATACATCTTCAAACCATTGACTCTTAATTCAAACAAAAGTATGTACAACACTTGACAATTATTTTCCCAAAATGACAAGAATTTCACATCTCATGAAACAATTCGTCAACGTCTCCCTTTCATCCTTGGAGACTCAATCAACTCTTCTAAGTTGATAAGACATACATGTAACAATCAATCGACCAACACAATTTGATCACTTATGCATGTGCAAATGATCAACACTCTCAAGTTGAAAACATACATATTAACAAAGAAATCAACCAACACAAGTCAATCACTCATGCAAGTTCAAGCACAATGAAACTATAAAAAGTTCTACTGTTCACACACACAAAATCTCATGCATGTCTACAATTCTCAACTCTCTCGCAAGTACAATCACAAGTACAGGAATCCCAATGGTATGTACGAGTACTTAGAGAGCTGAAATGACCAAATTTTCTACAACAAAGTGAGTCAACATACACCACTTTCAAACACCTTCCTGGTGTAAACATGCAACATGCATTCGAGAGAAAAAGAAATGCATTCACATGCAAATTGCAACTACAAATTTCCATTTTTGTTGCATCTAAGTGAGTCAACATAACTCTACTTTTCCAACATCTTGCTTCATGCAATATGCAACGTACTTTCAAGAGAAAATAAATGCATTCAGATAACAAGGAAATGCATCAATAAGGAAATATTTTTATCAATTATCAAAATAAATCCAAGGCCTTAATTGGTTAAGAAATCTATCCATCTCTTTCCAAACAACTTCAATGGCTCTTCTTTCAACTGCACTTCATCATGTAGTATCATCCTAACCCACATCAACTATGGAATCCTCTTTTCCATTCTTGTCAAAATATCTCTCCACCTTCTTCAAATGTCGTGGATGAATTGTTGGATACAAAGTCCAACACTTGTCTACAAGATGACCCTGCTTATGGCAATGAGTGAAAAATAATTGCATCTTCTTTTCAACATAGTTTGCATTGTCCATTGGGCCTTTGGCTTTCTATCTCCTTTGTTTTGAAAGTTTCCTATGTATGGCTATCTTCTTCCAACACCTTGAATTAGTATGGTTATTCAAACCACAAAAATAACATGTAAAATTTCTCCAAATATTATGCGAGTATTTTCCATGTTTGTCATAATTAAAAGCAACTTGATTAAAGGCATATTTATATCTTACACATTCACCTTTGTCACCTTCTTGAGGAGGTGAATTTGATGAGGTACTGGCTCTCTTCAAAATACCAACAATAGCTTCAATGGCTTTAGATCTTTCAACATCCTCTTGTTTTCCATTTCCATTAGTTGCATGCTTATGAGCATCTTCTTGCAAAGTGGGTGTAAAACTTTTTCATTCCTCATGAACACAAACTTCACAAGCTTGAGGTAATGAACATGTAATGAAAGTATTTCTTGGAACACCTTCATGTGCCTCGTTGGCTTTGGAGCATTCTTCATCTTCTTGTTGTCCATAACCACTACTTGCGTGGCTAAAAGCAATCTCTTCAACAGTCGGTGTAAACCTATTGTATTCTCCATGAACACAATCTTGAGGAAGTGAATATGTAATCAAAGGCTTTCTTGAAACATTTCCAAAAGTATCCATATTTTTTGAGTGATCTACATCATCTTGTTCACCAAAACCTAGACTCATGTACCTAGACCTTCCCTGAAGAACAACAGGGTTTATAACTCCTTGTGCATGTTTGCCTAACCCTTTACATTCATAGTCCATTTTTTTTAACAATTTGGACCCTATTCCTCTAGTGTGTCTTTCAAAAACACCAAAACATTAATCTTGAGAGGAAATTGTAGAAAAACTTGATTTCCATACCTCATTTTTATGCACATTCTTGGCTATGGTTTCCTCGACATAATGGAGTTGAATCTCCATCTCATGCATCTTTTCTAGAGTTTCGTTTGCAATATGGATTTGAGTCTCCATCTCATGCATATTTTTTAGGGTTTCATTTGCAATATGGAGTTGAGTCTCCATCTCATGCATCTTTTCAAGAAGTTCTTACTTCTCCTCCTTCATAGCCATCAACTGCTCTTGAATCCTACTTATCTCCTTCCTATATTCAACCATCTCTTGCACCATATCTCTCATGACGAAGAGCTTATGAAACATATCTTCATCAAAGAGTATTGCCAAGGAAGATTTATTAGTGTTGGAGGAAGTTTCCATATTCGCACTTGTAATGCATTAAAAAAAGCTTCTTTGTTGTGATTTGAGAGTTGGGTCCTGAATCTTGACCTTCTCCTCTCTTCAGCTTACACACATAAACTTGCACACAGTTAAATTCTCCTTGCACAAATACAAAACCAATAGCTTGTTTTCTAGCTAACCTTGGAAAACCCTGAGATAAACTTGGGCTAAAATGAGCTAAACTGTGGCTCTAATACTAACTTGATCTAAATAGGACAAACTAGCTTTGTTGTGCTAGATTCCTCATCAGTATAAAAGAAAATTTCTTAAGGATTGTGTCAAATAGAAAGTTTATGAGAGGGTTTATGTGTCAAATATGTGTGTCTTTTATGTGAAGTAAATTAGCTTTAAAAAAACATAAACAACATGTAAATTGCAGAGAATATAATACACAGCAAGAAAATTACATAGCAGTGATGAAGGAGTTCACCCTCTTGGGCTACGTCTCCTTGGACCAACTTCAATGGCTTGGCCCTCTTTGATTAACTAATCAAAAATTTGAATATAGTAATATCCTGAGCTCTTATGGCTCTCAAAACCTGCTCCAAAATGTTCAGAATATCCAAAAATTCTAGGGTAGACTCTTTCTGAGCCAAATTTTTTCAAACTTTTCTCAAGTTATGGTCTCATCAATTTTGCCTAGACAAGCTCCTCTAAAACTGGAGCAACTCCAGTTAACTCTGCCAGAACTGGAGATCCTACCAAAATTGGCAGACTATGCCAACTTAAACCGCATGGATAAACTCGCATTAACTAGAGATTTGTGGTGGTTAATTGTGGTTTAGGCGCGTTTAGAGTGCTAAATGTGCCACTAGGGATAGGCCTCTTCCGTGGTCATGAGATGAGGGTCTCATGGTAAGGGGTTGGCCCCTCTTTTCTTCCGATGGAACATATTTGAAACTTCATATAGAATTTTTAACCTTATTCTTATAAGAACTAATGTTGTGGTATATTGGTATGGCAGTTGTGTGTTGTGGGCGAGGTCATGGGGTCAACCCTGACCTCCGCCTGTCCTCCCATATGAAATTTTATTCGAACATATAATGCCTCTGGGCTAGCCAAGTGTCATCACCCGATTGGTCCAAAAAACAACCAATCGAATTGCAAAAAATCACCAACCTCATCAACCAATCCCGAAATGACACTTGTCAGTAGCTCATAGGAACAAGTGGAGGAATATTTTGGGAATATTTAAAGGAATATTCCTTATAATATTCTTTCTATTGACTGGGTTGCCCAGTCATCATCCTGTCAATTTTTCACAAATTTTAGCTGTTTGTAAAAACGGACAGGAAGCTCTAAATTTCACATACAGAGTCAGTTTTAGATGAAATAAAGTGCGCCTGAATCAAGAAGATGATACCTATCCAGTCATTCAGGTTCCACTCCATTCCGAGAAATTTTAATTTTTAGAAAATTTTTGCCCCCAATTCAGTTTCTGATCACCTTGATTGGTGTAAGCTTGCTAGGGAGGCTCTCTTGTATTAGCATTCCTAGCTGAGTATTGGTTCCCTTGCAAGGGAGGGTATGAGCCTCCCTACTATTGATGGTATGGTATTACCCTATTCGTCATATTATTCAAAGGTGCATACTGACTTTGATAGTAGCCAAGTTGTGATACATTCTCGGTAGAATCGTACGAGTATCCTAAGTACTGGTTACTGTTGCTTAGGTGACCTTGGGTCAAGGACCCGATCAAATTGTCTGCGATATTTGAAGCACCCAGTAACTCTCTATAATTTTGCAAGTGCTGGGAATTTGGAAGGACATTGTAAATATATTTTGACTAGGTGTGAATGAGCTCAAGTTGTTGGGCCTTGCTAATGGCTTCCTCCTCGGAGGTAGGTTTCTGTGTTGTGACGTCTTTTTAAATCTCAGTTGTGAGAGTTTTAAAAAATAATTCCAACAACACTCTATCATCGAGTTTAGCTTTGCACAAACTACGACGTTGCTGCCATTCGTGGAGATGATCCGATATATGGACAGATGGTGTTTGCCTAAAATGTGTCAGTAATTCCATTCTCGAATCATGATGAATGGGGATCTGAAAATAGGTGAGGAACAAGGTAGCGAGGGCACTAAAGGTTCCATGAGAAGCAGAAGGGTGCATTGAAAAAGTCTTAGTCTAATGGTATCATCAATGACACTATTGGATGAAAACCACAGGTGGAAAGTAATGATATGATTTCCTGGGTCTTTCGCTTGCTTCCCTTCGAATTTTGGTATATCTTAAGGGAGATTCATGGGCATGTTAAGGCCATGAGAAATGGGGTCCTTAGTTAACTTCGTTAGGTCTGGAATATTAAGTGATGCTAAGAAGGGTAACTGCGTATTGAATTCCATTATATACTGTGGAAAAACATGTATCTAAATGTGATGGTTTAGGGGAGCTTCCTGGGGAATATTACCTTGTGGCGTGCCCTGCTAGTTGTTTTGTTGATTCCTCGAAGGGGTAATTCTCCTCTGCCCTTTAGGAGGTTGTAGGAGGGGTTGAGTGTGGTGACCCTGCTAGGGTTTCCACACATTAGAGAACTTTTGACGTCTAAAATGGGCCACCTAAGAAAAATGTACAACCAAAATCAAATTTATAAGAACCAATAAGATTCAAGATGACGATGTCAACCATGGGGGATGATTCACCTTTTTTGGGGTAAAAAGAAAAAAGATTAAAAAGTAGTAAAATAATAAAACTACTTTTTCAACTTGTATTTTCAACTTATTTCCTTAAGGTTTTGCTCAAATTTCCAGCGTGAGTACTCGTTGGATGCAAAATTTAATTCCTCATCCAGGGAGAACCCATGTTGCATACTTTCTATGGACCATGCTACACAAAAAATGAGAAATACATGAAAAAACGTGATTGCAATAACATTTTTCATGTATTTATCATTTTTCATGTAGAAGGGTCCATTGAAATTATCTAATCATGGATGAGGAATCAAATTTTGCATCCAAAGAGTGTTCCCCCTCGAAATTTGAGTAAACCCATGGGGAGATAAGTTGAAAATATGAGTTGAATAAGTAGTTTTTTCTTTTTTCCCTCTAAAATTTGATGATGTAATCTAATCTTATTTTATTATTTCCACTATTATTTTATAATTTCCTTATTAGGCCCATTTTAGATCTCAAAATTCCCCTAATGGGTTTGGTGTTGGGTGACACTTGGGGGTTTCCAATCACAGATTCCCCGATAAAGGATGAACCGATAATGGTGGTAGTGTTTCGTCTTCGACGCCTAAATGGTGGAAGACCTAGCACTACTCCCTCTAATGGGGGGAGGTCCAAGAAACACCTAGATCGATGGGGTCCTGTTGGTTCCATGATGGTGTCGACTAGATTTATCTTGGTGATATTTTTCATTTGTTGGAGGAAGGAATATTTTTATAAAAAAAAACACGATCACATGCATAGAACAAAGAGAAAAAATAAGAGGTATTTTTTCCTGTAATTTAAAGCTATGTGATAAATAAAGAAAAAAATGTGGTTTTATTTGTTTTGTGTATGCTACTCAAAAGCATAAATATACCTACTCATCCTTTCACTCTCAACGTAACTAGGCCTTGTTAAGATATCTCTTGATGGGTAGTGGGGCTAACATCCTATTGTAGCCACTACAACACCCTCCAAAATTTTCCCCCTTCAAATTTTTGAGCCCCTAGCCTTTTGAAAAATGGAGTCAAGCCTAAGTTCACTCTTTCAAAATCTCAAGTCGCTAAGTCGCAGAATCGGTCAACTCATCTAATTTGCGACCCTGCGACCTTGTGACCCCTCGGGTCGTGAATTTGCAAGGTCGCATATCATCTTGAAACCAAACAATTGCGACCTTGCAATCCTGCGAAACTGCGACCCCCCAGGTCACAAGGTCATAGAGTCGCGAGGTCGCATATCTCATAAACACAACTCATTTGCGACCTTGCGACCCTCATTTATTGTCCACACGTGTGACCCCTTTATATATATAAGGGTCACATAGGTCACATTCGACCTACTGTACGAAAAAAGAAAACGCCTCTGACAAGCTAGCTAGAGTGCGTTTTTCCCGAGTAAGTTGCCTAATCCTCCTGCTGTTTCCTTTTTTGATTGATTGTTGCCTCCATTTCCCTCACCTTAGCCCTTTTTTAAACTCAACCTAGCTTCTGTTTTCTTCCATGAATCCTATTTCTATAACTTTCCCCTTCCCATAGCTTGACTTCCCTGTGTACCTCCTCTGAAAGCCTCCCTTACATCAGTCTGTTCAAGTTCCCTTTCTAGCCCTTTCAATGAGGGACTTCATGCATGCTTTCCACTTGATGTGTCACCTTACCTCATTTTTTGTTAAAAAAAATATGAAGGTCTTTATCGCCGTGTAAACCATCTGCCAAGTCGTGGAGTGACCCGTGACTCCGTGACCTCACGACCTCGGTCGCTAAGTCGTAGGGTCGCTAGGTCGCAATACGTGAAAGTTCAAAGTGACATGACTTCACGACTTAGCAACCTTGCGACCTGGTCGTGAGTCACTAAGTCGCCAGGTCACACTTTCATGAAAATCTAAACTAGCACGAGTCCACGATTCAGCGACCTCGCGACCTAGTCACAAGTCGCTAAGTCGCCAGGTCACTTTTTTGTGAAAGTTTAACCTAACACGACCTAGTGACCCAGCAACTCAGTCACAAGTCCTCCAAGTCGCAGGTTCATCTGTTTCCTTGAAAATAGTTGAGCATAGGTAGGAGCAACCCAAGTATTTATAAATATGACATATGTCTTATCGTGGGATTGTTTTATGAACATGCCAGGGAACCTTGAAGCCGAGCTAGAGTGTGTATCCATATCGTCAGCCTCAAGTGATATGGGGCCTCCAGCAGCTCACAAAAGAAACAAAAGCCCTGAGATAGAAATCTCAGAGGAGGAAATACCTCTTTCTCTTCCCCCTATCTATGGAGACATCGCCTGCACATTCAGCAAAGGGGACAGTATGAATTGGTATCAGGTGTACCAAGAATTCACCAAGCCTGAATTTCCAGAGGACCTCCCAGACCGGCAAGTGTATGTTCAAGTTAAAATATCCAAGCTCCACTATGCAGGGGCCCATCCTCCTATATTCCCATGTGCAGAGATGATCGAGTGGATCCTACAAAAGGTTGACCCCAAGATCTGGGTTATTCGGAATCATGCCGAGAAGTCATTCGAAAATCTGAAGGGACAAGATGCATATTTCTATTATGCACTTCCCACCCAAGAACATACATTCACTGAGGAGTGGGCCACCACTCATGCAATTCCCATTCTCAAGACCTTCAGAGGATGGTAGGAGGACCCAGAAAAGTTCTGGCTCAAGACGGACCAGGAATATCAGACAACAGGTCTCAAGAAGGTCTACAAGCTTGTAGCTGTAATGTTATGTAGGATGTATGGCCATCCAGATGCAACCACTTTAAATGGCACTTGTGTTTCTCTGATGTATGTTGTTACTGTGTACGACACTCACTTCAACTGGGCCAACTTGATAATGGTAGCCCTTAGATTGAACATATCTGTGGCACTAGCACCTGATGAAGGGTATGCATCAGAATTTTATATGGTGTCTTACCTTTTGGATGCAGTATGCACAGGGTGCCATTTTAAGGGGTGGGCACACAACTGGGATCTAGAACACGACGGTCCAATTCACAAAGATTTAATGGTTTCCTGGGATTCCAGATATAAGCAAGACATGGAGTCAATCGCGCACAGCTTCATGCCCGCTCTCTATGGGAAACTATTTGGAAAAGACACCCCGTGCATGTCTGGGCGAGCCATGGAAATGATAACCCGAGTGGCCCACTAGTTTTCTGATGCAGATAGTAATTTCATCTGAGTTTTCGGGTCACTTAAGGCTCCTCATGCACTGCCCCAGCTCGTAACTGACAAACTCCTCCTCCAAGAAACATGTTACCAGATGTCAGGCGGTTTTTCAAAAGTTCTCACTAAGGGCAAGAAGAAGCCATGGCCCACTCTGCCGCTCACTATCGACGGCTACACAGTGAAGGATTTTAGGGAAGTAGAGGTAGAGGTTGAGCAAGTCAAAGGATTCTGTCTACCTCCCTTAGCACACCGGATGTATGATCCTAAAAGAATCATCCTCGCCCACTGCAAGCGGGCCAAATTTAAATGGAGTTACCAACATACTGATTTCCCAGCTGAAGATAGAGTCAAGAACTGGTACAACAAAGACAGGGAGGCCACTCTAGAGGAATCAACTGATCAAGAAGCTCAGGACAACCAAAATTTCGAATAAATAATCCATACGCTGGGAGGAGCCTCATCTTCCAAAGCCAAGAAGCAAAGGACCAATACGGGCCATAACTCTACCGCCCAGCGAAGAGAAAAAGAGGCTAAAGCTCAACAAGAAGCTGAGGAAAAGGCAAAGGAGGAGGAGGAAAAACGAAAGAAGAACAAAGAAAGAAGCAGGCATAGGAAACTTGCAATAAAATGGAAGAGGAACAACGAAGGAAAGAAGAGGAAGATAAGGCAGAAGCTGAGCTCCCACTAAAGGAAGATCAAGCTAGAGCAGAAGCTGAGCGCCAACTAAAGGAATATCAAGATAAAGAAGAAGTAGAGCGCCAGTGGAAAGAATAAAAATATAGAGAAGAAGCAGAGCAAAAGAGGAGGGAGGAAGAAAATCGGAAGTCAAGGGAAGATTCCTCCAAGGGAACTGAAGGCAGCAAGACACCTCCTCCAGAGACAGAGAAACAAACGGAGCTACCACACATCGAGGTGCCCCAAACAACTCCTACAACCAACGTGCATTTTTCTCTCTCAGAATAGGGTACCTCCGAGGATCTAGATGAGGGAGTGCTTGATCTCACAGGACTTACCTATGATCAGTTCACACACAAGATTAGGCAAGAAAAGAGAAGATGTTTGGCACGGGACCCTGTTGCACCCCTTACAGTCACCATAGAGAAGGATATATTCTTGGATACCAATACCAATTTGGTTATGATCGCATCAGTTGGTACCTCTTTTGCAGCAGCTACTGAGGAGAACATAGGCATAATGAGTAGAGAAATTATGTCCATGTAGAATAGACTACAGGCCTCCGAGTAAAAGACAACTAAGTCAGAATAGGAAAAGAAGGCGCTACAAGAAGAAGTCCAACAGCTTCAGGTTAGGAATGCCCCTACTAATGAAATACCACTAACTATTCAAGGAGATCTGGTCACTTTGGAGGCCACCATGAAGCAGGTATATGAAGAACTATTCACGGTAAAACAAACCATCACGCCACTACTGAAAGCATAGGTAGAAACCGAGAGGAGGAACACACAGCTAAAGGAAGCCTCTACTGCATTGGACATAATAATGGAATGGTCAAACATGTATCCACAAGCTCTGGCCACCTTTCCTAGAAAATATTGGATTGGCACCCAGAATGACAAGGTTCAAATCCAGATAAAGGTACAATCCAAGGAGAAACTCATCAAGGATATGGAGAAAGTAATGTGCGCATATGAACATCTGATTAGCGGCATTGACTCAATGGCCAAAGTACACCACATTCCATCTCTGGGTGCACTGGGTGAAGAGAAAATGTGGGAAGAATTTACCAAAGATATTCAAGCATTTCTACAACCCATACGGCAAGCAACCGCCTCTCAAGACTTGCCTACATCACAAGAAAACCTGGTTCAATTCATCGTGACACCGGTCCGGATCTACACCAAACTGTCCTCCCTGCAAACCAGATCACAATAAAGAGAGACACTTTGATTCCAAATGCTCTCAAGTGTCTTCATAGGTTGAGAGAAGATATGCCTCAGGTCTCCCCAGTGGCTACAAATTATCGGGCATGGTGGAGTTACCTCAAGGAACAGAAACATGTAAATTTCCCTGATCTCGCAATCACCCAACTGCTCCCATGACCAAGTCACATATTGCAGCAAACATAAGAGGTCGCAGGTCGCAACAACCAAGGGGTCGCAGGTCGCAGTTATATCCAAGGTCGCAAGTCACGGATTCCCTCAAGTCGCAGAGCATGTCAACGATCAGGAAGGCGAAATTTCAGGGATACCCAAGGGTCAATTTTGTCCTATAAATACACCCTTAGGGGAATCGTAAAAGGATATTTTCTTTTGGGACTCCAAAGGTGCAAAGATAATTGTATAGCATTGAATGCACTTTTCAAAGAATTAATACAAGCACTTGTTTTGATTCCACTCTTGGATCCGATGAGGATTAATGTGTTAACACTATGAATATTTGTCTTATGTATCTGATATCTTTATGATTAAGTAATCTATGTTTTATGCTTATATCATTTCTACATTTCAGCTCACTAAATGTGTTAATTATGTTAGGTTGTTTATTTAGAAGATGTTAGCAACTCTAGTACTAAAATTTATCTTATCTCTTCAGACCGCTTAAGGAAGTGAAGGGTGCTCCAACCATAAATAATTGTTTCTTCTGTGGTTTGAATGGATTTTACAAGCATGACCCTAATGATGTGTTGCTAACAACATTTCCTTTGGCTGCATGCTTTAACTCATCTTGATATTTGTAGTGTTTTATGTTCATTAAGACTCATCAACCATTTGTCTTGTACCATCCGAATAATAATGTGTTCATAGGTCTGCAGGGCTCGTTTGTGTCCAAGAAAAAGGAGTATTCAGCAGTAGCCAGACCCACAACCCGGACGGGATACCTATCACAAATGATTTAGAGTCTAATCGGGACTTTTTACCAGGGATATACCTTACTGTTGGCCAGACATCTTTTCCCGTCAATATATTTGGCGCTAAAAGGAGGGCCTAAATGGCAGGCTCCCAGCACACAAGCAAAAATCCGTTGCAAACCCCACAGGGGGAAATCATGTACGAAAACACTGGTCCACCACCCCCTGAACATTATCTTGAATAATAACCCCCTTTCTACGAGCTCACCTTTGACCAGCTAAGGGCGTTGCTCCCAATTGCCTATGAACTCGTCAGAGGCTTACAAAATGTCCCGGCCACTGGCTCCCTGGTCAACCCTCGAACTCTCGCGGCCAACCACACTCACCAGGGAGCCCTGGTCAATTCCCTACCTCAGTTGGTAGGTCTCATGATAGAATATTATGCTGATGTCGTAGAGCGTCGTTCAGTAGATCCCCTTGAAAATCCCCAAGGGAATGAAGGAGGCGGCCCGGAAATCACCGAAACCCAGCCCGACCAACCTATGAATGATGACACTCAAGCGAATAACTAGCCTGAGGTCGCAACCGAGAGGGGACGGGGAAACAGGGGACGCGGTGATAGAGGCCGTGGGCAAGGTCGAAATATGGGACACCCTCACCATAACCAAAACCAGAACATATTCCCTTTCCTTTATAACTGGCGAAACATCAGGAATGTAGGGAACTGAGGGAGAAATCAGTACATGTAGTCCCATCATGAGAGCGAAGCATCTGGGTTAGGCATAGGGAGTGAATTTGAAAGTGAAAGAGGGCATGTTTACATACCACGCCACCAGCAGGCTAGGCATGTGCAGCCGTTGGCTTGGATGGCACAATCTCCCTTAGCTCTCCATGGTCCCCTCCATGACATGCCCCGGCATCCTGAGAAGCACCTCTCCAAGTTCGACCCCGAAAAGGGTACGTTGGCCGAAGATCACATAAGCAACTTTTACTTGGCTTTACAAATTATGAGGGTGTAGTCTGATGATGTAGCATGCCATATTTTTCCTCACACTTTAGGGAATAAAGTTGCTACATGGTACTGGTCTCACCCTGTTGCTTCCATTTCTTCCTGGAAACAACTTCGCGGCACTTTCCTTCAAAAAATTTCGGAGGACAAAACTCCTTCTATGATTCTCACAGAGCCTAGTGCTTTGAAATTCCAGAAGAAGGAGAAATTCAAAGACTTCAATCAATGCTTTGCTACTATATTGAACAAATTCCTGTTGAATATGGCCTTAAATGATTCCATCACCATTGACTACTACAAGTGGGCTCTCCCTCGGGATATTTTCGTGTTCATGAAACGCGAAGCTAGAGCCACCCTAGCGGAAAATTACACCACTTCCCTCACTATCGAAAGGGACATGCTATCCATAGGAGCTATCGACCATGATGGCCAAGATGATCAAAATCCGACCACGAAGAGAGTCCAATCCTCGAACCATAAATCCAAAGACAAAGACAAGGACCCTTTCGATTTCGAAAGTATCACCAAGTCCCTCAGGCTACTGACCAACGAAGTCTACGATCCGTTAGAGTCGGTCCTTACAGCCCTCCGTCAGAGATCATTTCGCTTTTTGCATATTCATTCTTAGGTGTCTCGCTCATTCCACTTCATTGCATTTTGCTAGGAGCATGCCATTGACTGACAAGGGGGTCTGGTTGTCCTTTGTTTCCTCATGCTTGTACCTGTAGGGCTATTTAAAAATTCCTCAAAAATCACTAAAATTCATCGTCACTGCATTCATGGTTATTAATGATTGTTTTCGTTAAAAATTCTTTGGTCCTAGAGTCTAGGGTTTTTTAAGTCCTTTGCATACATGTCATAAAGCCCGCAAGCCATGAGGTTGGTTCCAAAAAGTTTTCGTTTCGCATTTTTATCATTAAAAGCATTTGAAGACATTTCTAGTCCAAAACTCTGTTTTGGAACTAGAAATTGTCTAATTTCATCTTTGTAATAATTGTATTTATTTCATCATAAGAAGCTTCAAGTGCAAGCCTCTGATATTTTCCTAAGCTAAGTGCCGGATCCCTGCAAAAGACAGCAAAGTTATCAGTCCAAAAATTCAGAAAAGCCAAAGGAGAAAGCATTGTAATAAAAGACCAAATGTCAAAATACCAAACATTATGAAAGTGGGTTATCAAACACATTTGAAATCAAATCTGATTGCATGAGATATTTTCTTCATATATAAACGTGGCAAACATAATCATTTGCAAGAAATTCGCCAAGGCAGAAGTCGAATTCGTGTTTTTGGAGGCCGAAAACGTGTTTGCAGAGGTGTTGACAGCGTTTGAGGTGGACGCTACCCATACGAGCTGGGCGCTACCCACTTGGGGGGCGCTACCTACTTAAATGTTACAGCCAGTGCAAATTTACATGGGCGCTACCCACTTGGTGCGCGCTACCCACATAGCAACAGAGACCAGAAATTTGTGTTTTGCGCCCAGTTTTGTTTCAAATCAACTCCAGCAAATTGCAAACAGGTTTTTATCATTGCTCAGTGGATTTTTATCATGGTTGTGATGTTATTGATATTGGGAAATAGGCCATGCTTGGAGAGAAGTGTATAAACCCTACATTCACATGCAAATTAATTCCTCAAGGGTTTTGAATGTATATAAGCAGTTTTATGAAAAGTTTGAAAACTCTTGAACAGTAAATATGCTCATGCCCTAGCACGTTGTGTATATCATCCTCATGCCCTCAGTTATCATCTTATCACTACTGTCATGCCCTTTCTTGTTTTTTTACAGTCTTATGTTGACTAGTCTATAGCCTCCGTCACCATAATACCATCACTGCTGTCATCATCATTTTATTGCCACTGTCATGGTCATTTGTGTCACTATGGTTATTGTCATGTTGTCCCTATTCTCCAGTTCACATACTTGTTGCTCCTTTGACAAATTGTGGCCATCATTATAAAATTGTACCATACATCTGCATTTGGTATTCATTTGTCAAATTTACTTGTGATCAAAGCAGTGATAATTTTTATGACCATAGAAACAGAGCCATCCTCATGATGATTTTGTTTTCCTTTGATACTTGGGTACATGTGTGACATTTATTGGGTGTTGAACATACATTAAAACTTTGCCTTCACTGCACCTATATCAGCATCCATATTGCAAATATCTTGTTCAGAGCCATGTCAGAGACAGAGTCAGTTTATGAGCGGGAGTCGGACAGTGATTCCACAACAGAGGGTAATGTGCCATGGAGGCCTCACAGAGGTGGCAAAGGTGGTAAACATCTCAGGGAGGAGCCTACTTCTTTGGCTCAATTGCAGGCATGTCCGCTTGCAATGGATTGTTTTCGGCATGAGTCATGTTTTCGATTCTGTGAGATGATTTCACAAACCCAACTTCATCATGAACTAGCTCATCTGTTTGTTCTACATTTACGTGATGGCCGTGTAAATCTCGCTGGAGTAGATTTCATTCTGTCACCAATGACTATTGCTCAGGCCACTGGCATACCAAATTTAGGAGAGGAATGGAACAAACGTCAGCAGTTAGAGAAATTCCACTATGAGCCATACATTAAACCTGGGTATATGAGACACTTGGGCAGAGTTTTTCCTTTCAGATTCCTGAGGGATGATTTTGCACCGCTGATGAAACTCATCATTCGGTATTTCAGTTGCGAGGGCAGATTCTCACGTCTCTTTGCGTACCATGTTCGTTTGTTGATGCACTTCACAAGGGTACGTATGATGACCATTCCGTACTTCATGTATCGCAACATAGAGAGGATGATGATTTTTGTAAAGAAGAAGAGCCCAGCACAGCAGCATAGAAGTATATATCATTACGCTTTGATCAAGATCATAGTGTTACATCAGTTGGCACAGCAGGGCATCACTTGGGAGGATTTCATCTCCCGTGACTTTTTCACAGCGCCACAGCCGCCTCCCGAGGTAGTTCATGATGTGGGAGAGCCTTCACACCAGCCTGACATTCCTGAGATTGAGCATATCAGTGCTCCATCATATGTGACATACCAGCGAGGCCACAGGGCCTTATTTGCAGCTACACGACGAGTATTATCTCCACCCGGGGTGGAAGGGGTCTTGCCGACTCCATCAGCAGAGCGAGTATTATCTCCACATGATGTGGAAGGGGTCTCACCTTCTTCTTCAGCACAGGTATAGATCTAGGACAGGGGCAAGAAGCCCATGCATGATGAGGACCCATCAGGAGGCCAGGACACGGATTTCACGATCATTGATGTTGATGCGAGCTCTCCTAGCTCGAAACTGAAAGAGATCATCCAGGAGCAAAGGGCCGAGAATGAAACACTGAAAGATAAATTGCAGAAGGCTCAATGGGTGATAAACTATCTGGAGCAGCGCAACTAACAGCTTGAGGATGAGCATACACTTTATGAGCTGAGGCGAATCCGTGAGGATCGACAGTTGGCCAGGAAGAGACCTGGTGATATGACACCGGCTTAACGAGATTATGTACTCACGCATGTTAACATTCATTTGGAGAAGTTGCTGGCAAAGGCCAATAGAGAGAAAGACATGCTTCGCCACATGAAATTTCATTATTGGGCTCGCATGCATATCTGCAAAGCGAGAATGAAGATTCTGAAGAGGAGGTTGAGCGAAGCACTAAAATGGCGGAAAAGGCCTGATCCACTGCGGATTTTGGCTGAGGCTTTGTTGGCTGGGCATGATACATGATAGAGGGTCTTCGCTCTGAATTTGAGCAAATTCAGAGAAAGTTTTGTCATTTTGAAATTTTTTGGTCCAAAAACAGGTTTTTCAGTTATACGGGTAGCACCTCCATATGCTCACTTTTTTTTGGGACACTTGCTGAAGGAAGCCTTTGCATTTTTGGGTTTTTCATAGAAAGTTATGCATGCTCAGGCATTGCCGAAGCATTTCATCAGATTCTGGATGGTCAAAAGACTCAAAAACACCATGAAAACCACCTTGCTGCCACCTTTTGCACCAGCAGGAAGTACTTCTGGGAGAATGCAGTTTTGGAGGGTCAAATGAGCTCCAAATTGGGAAATTCCACTTGGGTTGGATAGAAAACATCCAGGGCTTTCCAACGAGCTATCATGAGCACAATTTGGATGCCAGGAAGTACCTAAAAATAAGGCTGAAAGGCGCGCTACCCACTCAGCTCAGGCGCGCTACCCACTTAGATTTTTGGCTGAATTTTTAACTTCCAGCTCAGAATTTCGGCCAGTTGGGACCAGTTTTGCTTGTGGATGAAATTTTTGGGTTTTCATGATGTAAATTGATGGTTGGCATGTAAATTTGGCTTATTTTTACCTATTCTAGAAGATTCACTCTCAAAAAAGTGAAAATCATGTAAATGAATCAGTTTCCACTCTTTTAGAGGCAAGTTGTTAGCTGCCTAGATTTTAGTTCCTTGATTAGAATTTGGTTGAAACTGATCCCTGAAGAAGGAATTCGACCCCTAGAGGCATGGGAAGGGGTTATAGTGATCTATATATTGTAATTTTTGAGACTCTCTACAGGTTGGACTCTTGGGAAACTTTTGGCACCATTGTACATATTTTTTTCATATTTTGGCTAAGGAAAGATCAGAGGTTTTGCGGCACCTGTTGGGATTCTTGTGGTGTTCTGTTCTTGATGGTGTTTTCCCTCTGTTTATTGTAAGTTCTTTCATGTTAAATTTATGCCATTCCTTTCATATGCTTCTTAAACTAAAATGAATCAGTAGATGAGGTTGAATCCATTGTTTACAGTGCTCTGCCTTTGAATTCATTTAGTTTTACATGTTTTCGACTGTTTGGAGAGGATCCATGTTCCTTCTTGCCCTCTTGAGCTCCTTATCATTCTAATCCGTCCATATACCCAATCAAAATCATCAATACTCTCGCCTACCTCGCCCCAACTCGAATTCTGCAAAGATCTGACCTTATCCCCGGACCCAAAATTTGTTTTTTCCATTTCTCCAACGAAAACCCAAAAATCAAAATCAAACTTTCCTATCTCTTTACTAGCCTAAAATCAGTTCCCATTGTAAGTCATCTCGCACCCTATTTTTCATTTTATCGAGATTGACGGAGAGAGCCCTCTCCTGTCCTCGTAGGGCTAGCTACGAGGCTGAGCGTGGTTTGATGTAGCCTTGAGTTTTACCTTAATTCAGCCTAAGGTAGATTTGAGCGCTAACATAGTGGCGACCATACTAGGGACAAAATCAATCTCAATGGTTTGCTTGTTGATGTGTTTGTTTCATGAGTCTTAGACGGAGTCTGAAGTCACACCAGGTAGCTTTCGAAACGCTTTTTCCATGCATAAGCAGAAGTAGATAAACGCTGCTTCAGTCGATCTCCAGTAAGCTTGTGAATACAACACTTGATTTGCGAATCACCCCAGTATACTTGTTCGTTCTAGACCTTTGGATGATTGAGTCTAGAAGTTGATAGGCTGAAGATAATTGATTGTGTTTCTTGAAATTTATCCCGAGAAGATCAATACACTAGCTTCAAGAAGGAATACTAGGTCGAATCCTGACCCTGATCCACCAAAGATATTTGAAAATCCAAATCTGATTCCTAGGATTCTTAGAAGACAAGGAAGTCAAGAAAGTTCTGAAAGAGAAAGTCAAGTCAGTTCTGGAAGTTCCAGATCGCTTTCTAGATCTGCATCCTGTCCTATGAAAATTATATATGTTGATGAAATTCCTTTTGATGAACGATTTGAAACATCCTTATTTGTGAATTTTTCTGAAACTAAGTTATCAAGATTAGTTCCAGATCCATTGTTTTTTGAAGATTTGCAATTCAGATTTGTTTCATATCACTTGGATAGACAGTTGCAAGATTCCATTGTGGCTACCAACAATCCCGAATTCACTGAATCTGCTTCACAAACTCTTGGACCCTCTGAAGTTGCATCTGGTTCACGGATTCCCACTAAACCTTCCTTTATCCCTACCATTCCGGTTCAGCCTGAGATTTCTGATCAGCAATCAGTAGTAGTTTCTCCTCCGTCTCCACCGCATACACCTCGTTCACCTACTGCTCCCAGTCCTCCTGTTTCTCCTAGACAACAGATTATCAGCAATCCGCCAAGAGTCATGGCAGCCAGATTTGCACCTCTTGTTTTGCCATCCAATTTAGATGCTATGCCTGCTGATTACCAGAGAAAAATTCCTATATTCGATGGCACACCACAGAGTATATCAGCTCAGCAACATATTGTTCGAATGACAGACTTTTTGGATCTGCATGAAATTGATGCAGAAAATGTTTCAATGAGATTGTTTGCCCAGACATTTGGAGGAGAGGTTCGCAAATGGTTCAGAGCTCTACCGGCCAGAAGTATCAATACATTGCAAGACCTTCAGACACAGTTTTTAGATCGATGGGAGATGAAAAAGGATCCGCTGCAGATCACTTCAGAGTATACAAACATCAAGCGTAATTGTTATAGCATCATTTCTCACCTTGACATGATTTATGATTGCTTCATGGCTTTTGGGCACCCATTCCTACAGACTTGGACAAATTCACTTAAAAACAGTGCAAAATCCCCCATACGCGACTATTCCCGTACTTTTCCGCGTGTATACGCGAGTCCAGCTAGACTTATCCGTGTATGCCATTAAAATGATTAAAATATATATAAAAAATCCCTAATTTCACGCTGGGTCGATGGTTACTCAAGTAGTTCAACCACCCCAGCCCGTGGCCAACTGTTTCCAACTGCTGAAACTACTTGGAGGGACTATAAAAAGCCCTCATGTGTATGGCCTAAGGGAGAGAGAGAATTATTGATATTATACTATGTTGGTATTCCCTATCCAAGTCTGATTCCCCGTGCCTCCTGCACTTTCCCAGTTCATTGTAGGAAACCCTTGTTTCCTTGAGATACACATCCCTTTATATGTTATCTCGTATGCACCAATTTGGAAGGAGTCTTAGCGAGGCAAGGGCTGGACGGATCCGGACGACGGTCTGCGAAGGCCTTGGAAGGATCAGGTGATCTCTCCACTTGATTACTTTTGTACGTACTATTTATAATACAGAAGTATCATGCTGTTCCCGAAATAAACATGTTAGTGTATGCTTTAATGTATGAGAATATTTGTTATACAAGCATTCATTATGATTTATTTAATGTTTTATATGAATCTCACTAACATTTAGAGTAGATATATGCTGTACAACTTGTCCTTTGTGCTGGTTTCTTCTTGTATTTCAGGTTAAGAAGGAAGGACGGTTGCTGGGGGTTTGGACCCCACGTGGATCTACTTCAAACGTAGGACCTACGGGTAACTCTCTCATTCTGCTCTATTTAGTTTTTCTGAACGTGCATGGTTGTGTGAGTCTCTGTTAAATAGCATGCCCCTGCTCTGTGGAGGTTGTATCCCAACCAACCTCTAGGGTGTTAATTCCCCGAAACAGAACTGGCGACGCCACTGGGGATCACATTCTTGTGATTCTCCTGTTGGGTTGTTTCAGCTGTTTGGTAGGTTACCAACAATTTTATCTGTCATTTGCAGTCTAGTTTGTTTTCTTGCAGTCAGTCTAAAGTCTTGGTGTCTGTTCCAGGCTTGTTCTTTTTGTTTTTTTCATTATTTACCTTTGCATACGCTTCTTCTTTTGCACACAGTCACGTATACATGCGAGTTTGTCTGAAGGAAACCGCGTATACGCGAGTTTCCCTTAGAACAGACGCGTATGCACGCTGGTTGCACAACTGTGAAGCCGCGTATACCTAGGCAGATTTTGAATTTTTAGGATTCTGGAGTTTTTGGTCCTTCCTGGCTGTGGAGGCCTGTGTCTACAGAGTCTCTGTACTTACTGGAGTGTGAAGAAAGTGTTTTCATGACTTTTCTCTCTTTCTTTTGAGTGGAAACTAGTCTTTTGGCAAAAGTTTTGTTTTTGGTGCTGGCACTTCTGGATTGAGTTCCAAGATCGCTTTCTGAGCATTCTTGGCTGTTCTGCGTTATCAGAACAGAGAGCTTCTGCTCACTGACTCGCTCCTTTCTTTGTGTTGTGCTTTGCATTGCGATTTTTGCTTCATTTTTTATTGGTTTTCTTGAGTTCCATAGGCTAGGTTTTGTTGCAACTTTCGAAGAACTTTCCTTGCTTCTTTGGAGTCTTTGTTTGCAGCAAGTTTGCACTATTTGTCTAGGCTGATTGGCTGAGTTTTGGTCTTCTCTTGCTCTTATTGATCTTGCTATTGTTAGCCTTATAAGGTTTGGGAGCATTCTTGAAGTTTGTGCTTGAAATTCGGTCTTATTTGGTTTGGATTTTGATAGTTTGTGCTTGGTCTTTTTGAGCTCTTGTTTTATAAAACTAAAAAGCCTAAAAAAATTTTGTTTTGCTTTTTGTTTTTTGCATTTCAAAAACTCAAAAAACATTGCTTCTTGTTTTTGTTTTTGTTGTTGCATTTTCATTTTCGTTTTGCCATATCTTTTGGAGCTTTTGTGAAGTTTCTTGCTTCTAGTTTTTGGCTTGATTTTGAGGAGGGGTTGTCATTTGATTTCTTCTTCTTGTTGTTAAGTGTTTTTGGTGTCTTATATTAAGAGTTCTTGTTTTTCGAGAACTAGCTTTTTGGGCCATCAAAAGAGAGTTAAAACTGAAGGAGCTTTTTGGGAAATTTCACTCTGTTTTAAGAGATTTTTTGCATCTTAGGATTTACATGCTTGTAGTGATTTGCATTAGGTGCATTTCAGCATTTAGTTAGCTTCTTAGTTTTTGTGAGTGTGAGTTTGTAATTCGAAAAGAAAAATACAATTTTTAGTCTCGTAGAACCTGTATAGAAATTTCTCTTCATTGAAAGACAAAGAACTGCATGTGCATGTAGTTAAGTTTTTATTAATTTCTTTTGCGTCAAAACACCATTGGTTTCATCTCCATATCCTTGTGACTTAATACAACAGCCCTTAAAATAAGAGATTTAATCTAAAATCAACTAGCAAGTTTTACTAAGTGTCAATCACCAACTAGCTAGGTTGTAGGGCCTTGGAATAGGTGAGTGGAGAGTTAACTCTCCAAGGCCGCTCAAACAAACATAGAAGTTGATTAATTGAGCGAAATCCAACTTCGTGAGGTGGACTGGGAAAGCTCTCATCCGAGAGTCAAGCGCGAGGGGAAGTGAAGGTTGAGAAGAGGGATACCCCCCCTCCGATTAGCTGAATCTGACCTCAAGACCGTTCCACCCAGCTTCTGATACGGATTGGTGTCCATAGTTGCCTCTCCTAGGTTCCACACAGGTGACTGCGGGGGGGAATACCCGTGGTACCTGAGGCAGACGTCGCATCACTTTCAGCAGTACTTCTAGGGGGTGCCCTTGCGAAGCTTGGGTGCTTGAGCCGGCAAAGGCTGTCATTAGGAGGTCGGCGTAACTGTTTCTGATACCTTCGCTAGTTGTTCTGGGCCCTAATCATCCCAGACTGCTTTCGGAAGACCCTATACTTCGCTTTCCTGTATTTTGGTGTCCGGTCCTCATCACCCGGAGCGGAAATACTTGGAGGCTGTTTGCTTGCTGTTTCTCAGGGATTTTTATTTTAGTGAGTGCTCTTTGCTCCTAGCTTGCCTAGCTTTTCACTTTTTGAGTCTAATTTAATAAATCTATAAAAGTGGCTGATCAAGCGCCTCGACGTTCGAGGAGAATCCGGGGGTTATCTCCCGAGAGTGCAGAGCCTTCTTCGAGAAGGCGTAGGAGTGATTTAGCAGGTGGTTACCACCCTGTGGAGTCTGACGCAGTGGAGAGAGATCCTCCACCAAGGTCTGAAGGTTTCGTAGCTGATTCTGGTGTCGGTCCCGAGAGGAGCGTTCCGCTCACCTCGCGAGTTTTGTTTCCTCAGGAAGAAGATTTTCAAGTCGAAGACGTACCTGAGCCTCCTGCTACAGGTCCATCTCCTCTTCCTCCTGATCATCCGTTTGTTCTTCAGTACATCGGACCGGAGTCTGAGAGACCGCCGGATCTTCCATATCATTCTTATCTTTCGATGGCCACGACTGGGAACGCGGCTTCTACCATGAGTGCTGCAGGCATTCAGACCCCTGCTTCTGTCGAGGCAGGGGGCACTATTGCTTCATCTTCGATTGCTTCTAGTGCTGCTATGTTTGGCTCTGGGTTCACCCAAGCATATGCTTCTCATTCTGGTCCCTTCTGTTCGGGGATGTCCATTAGTGGAAATCCCTCTTTTTCCTTTTCCGCCGGTGCAGCTGGATCTACGCCCATGTCTAACATGGCTAGTGGATCAGCTTCGTTTCAGGGTTTCCCCTTTGGGACTGGACACATTCCTAGTTCCAATCCTTCTTTAGGGTCATTTCCATTTACGTCCCAGACCCAGAGTTTCAACCCTTGGTCTGGGGGGCAAAGTTCGACTACTTTTACGGGATGGAATCCTGTCTTTACTACAGCGGGGGCAGGGAATCACTTCTTCACAGGTCATCAAGGGAATGCTTCTTTCCCTTCATCGAGTGCTTATCAGAACTTTTCTCCTCTGTCTAATGCTTGGAACCCCTATCAGGGGCTTTCCTCTTCAATCAATACTTCAGTGGGGGGAACTGGTTTGGGCTTTGGTAACTCGGCGTGGGGAGGAGGTTCTTCTCCGTTTTCTACGAGTCCTTTTTGGCAGCCTGGTGCCTCATCAAATCCAGGCTATTCTTTTCAGAATGTTGGGAATCCATCCACTCAAGGATGGAATCCTCAGGCTCCGCCTCGCTTACCTTTTCTGGCAACGTTAAACTTGCCAGATTTGTCGAAGTTAACTAATGACCCGATTCGTTATAGTCCGGGGTGGCCTCCGGTCCCGACCAAACTTCCTTCAGACATTCCAAAGTTTGAAGGTAAGAATGGAGAGGATCCGGCGGACCACATCACCACTTTCCACTTATGGTGCTCGTCGAACTCCCTGATCGATGACTCGATTAGGTTGAGATTATTTCAACGCACCCTAACTAGAAATGCTGCCAAATGGTATATAGAGCTCACTGGGGGCAGTTTCGCCACATTTGGAGAACTGGCTGTCACTTTTCTAAACCATTTTCAGTTGCCTGTCAGATATGAGGCTGGGACCGAACTCCTGGCTAATTTTAAGCAGGATGAGGCAACTCACATTTCTGATCACATTCAGGAATGGAGGAGAAGGAAGAGGCTTATCAAAGCCCATATTCCAGGTGAGGTCCGTCTCGAGTGGTTTCTGAAATCACTACAGTCAGATATTTCGAAAGATGTATCCCTATCTGGGGTATTTTCGGAGGAGCAGGCCATTTTTAGGGCCCAGCAGTTAGAGTTGATCTATTCTCAGTCTGGGGTACTTTACAAGTATTTTCCCAATGCTCCTCGCTCCAAGTTGGATTTATCGAAACCCAAACCTGGTCTGCATGGTGACGGGCTTGTCGGATCGGTCAATAGTAGTGCAGCCAGCCTGCTTTCTCAACTACAGCAGTTGTCTTTACAATCTGCTCCTTCTGGTCAGGCTGTGCCTGCTGATTCACCTCCTTCCCAGTCTTTGTCCATTAATGCTATCCAAACTTCTGATCCCAAAGGAAATCAACAATCCGATGGGAAGAAGAAGGGACGAAATAACAAGAAAAAGGGCAAGAACGGGAAGGGCAATGCAAATAAAACTAATGAGCGTATTGGTGAGGGTCAAAAGGAGAAAAAGAAAGTGAAGTTTCCATGCAAGCTTTGTGCTGGAGACCATCTCACGCACCTTTGCCCGAAAATTCAGGATGCTCAGCGCCTGTTATCCCAGCAGGGTTCTTCTAGTTCCCAGGCTGTCTTAACAAACCCTTTTCCCCAAGGGCAGCAATTAGTTGTTGGCGCGAACCAAAATCCTGGGGCTTCCTCTGGAGGTGCCCAGGAAGGGGAAATTCCATCGAACATCTTTATGATGAGTGCTCACGTGGATGTCGCTACGAGATCCCGTGATTATGGCGGAGAGGAATCTTCGAAGGCTAAGGAAGTTCCTGATGCTACTGAGCCGCTTCACATCTCGAAGCCAACTGTTGAGTCTATGCCTCGGATGCCAAAAGCATCTTCTAAGCGGTCAACGATTAATCCAAACATGAGGGCTGCCCAGAACTACTCGATTGTAGAAGATCTGGCGCAGAGTCCTTGTGCTATGTCGGCTTTAGAGGTACTCCAGTCTTGTCCGGCTCAGCGCAGTGCTTTTCTCACTGCCATTGGGGCTATTGATCCGAAAAATTCTCTTCTGATTACTTTTGATATGAATAATTTTAAGAAGAGACTTCCTCATCACATGGCATTTCATATTAAATCGTCGTATCGAAAGACCAATATCTTTCGAACGGTTGTTGATGAGGGTGCTTCTACTTGCGTGATGTCTCTCGCATGTTGGAAGACACTTGGATCTCCTGAAGCTGTTCCATCTAGCACTGTTCTTACTGCGTTCGATGGCCATTCTCACAGGCCCCATGGTATTGTCCCGGCTTTGCCCATCTGTGTTGGGGGCAAAACCGTTAACATAGAGGTTGAGGTAGTGGATGCAGCCTTGGACTACAACCTTCTGTTGGGCAGGAACTGGATTTATGAGATGGATGCTATTGCATCCTCATTATTTCGAATTGTATGTTTCCCCCACGAAGGGAGGATCGTTACAGTGGATCAATTGGACTGTCCTCCTGTAGACCTGGATGCGCCTTCTGACTCATCTGTTCCTAAGATGGATAATACCAAGGCGCCTGTTGAGAATCTAGGAGTTGGAATGTATTCTTCCCTCATGGGTTCTTTCGATCTTCCTCCTCCAAAGGTGTCTATTAATGCTATTTCATCCTCCAAGGCTCCTCTTCGAAGAGAGTTCTTTCGAACTCATTATTTTTCGGACCCTTGGACCTTACCTTCTCCTACTGCCACATTGGAGGAAGGTCAAGTGGGTGGTATGGCATTTCCGATTTCTGTAGCTGAGATTGCATATCAGTCTATTGTTGACACTGCAGAATCTGATCCAGCTCCTCTTTCACCGGAAGAGTTGGATGGTGATGTGGCTCCGGCTTGGACGCTTACTTCTTCTTCTGCCCAGGATTGTCTAGATACCACTCTTCCATCTGAAGAGGCCATCTTGGAAGCGATGACAGGTATAGATAGACCGTGGGATGACTTGCATCATCGGTCTTACTTCCTACCTGACTTGAGCGAAGTCGAAACAAGTTTTCCAAGTCCTCAGTCTCCTGGTCCTGTTCACCCAGTCTTGAGCCCTTTGGCACCAACACAGGTTTATGCTGAAGGGAACATGGCTGTGATCTCTCCTACTATCCCGGTGAACATCTCCAGGAATCCCAATATTGTCGAGAATGTCTTCATTGGAGCTGAATGTTCCCATGAAGAGGTTCAAATCTATACCGAGCTCTTCAAAGAGTTTAGAGATGTATTTGCTTGGTCTTATGAGGAAATGTCTGGCATAGACCCATCTATCGTCCAGCATGAGATCAAGACGTATGAAAACGCTAAGCCGGTCAGGCAAAAACTTCGTCCGGTTAATCCTAGGAAGGCAGCAGCTATCAAGGCTGAAGTTGAAAAGATTCTTAAGGCGGGATTCATTTTCCCAGTTCCTCTGACTGAATGGGTCTCAAATCCCGTTCCGGTAGATAAAAAGCAAGGAACGATTCGAGTGTGCATCAATTTCAGAGACCTGAATAAGGCGTGTCCTAAACACAATTACCCCACACCGTTCATCGATCAGATTATTGACGAGTGTGCCAGTAACGAGATTTTCTCCTTCATGGACGGTTTTTCTGGTTATAATCAAATTACTATCCGTCCAGAAGATCAACATAAGACCGCATTTATTTGTCCCTGGGTACGTTTGCATATAAGAAAATGCCTTTTGGCCTTAAAAACGCTCGGGCTACCTTCCAGCGGGCCATGTCTTACGCCTTCCACGACATCAAGAAGATTATCGAGGCATACTTAGATGATCTAGCTGCTCATTCTCGAAAGAGGATGGATCATCCTGGTCACCTCCGGCAAATATTTGATAGATGTCGTTTTTATAAAATTCGTTTGAATCCGAACAAGTGCGTTTTCGCGGTAACATCCGGTCGGCTGTTGGGATTTATCGTGTCTAGGGAAGGGATAAGGGTAGATCCCTTCAAGGTTGAGGCAATACTTCGGTTGCCTCCCCCGTCTTCAATCCGTCAGCTTCAAAGTCTCCAAGGGAAGTCTAATTTTCTTCGGAGGTTTATCGTCAACTATCTTGAGATTACAAAGGGATATATGAGACTGTTGAAGAAAGGAGTTCCTTTTCTTTGGGACGACTACGCTCAACGCTCATTCGATGCCTTGAAAAAGGCATTGAACTCTGCTCCTTTACTGAGTCCACCCGATTATAGCAGAGATTTTTCTTTTGTATACGGCTACGGCGAAGTCTACCATCGGTATGGTTACGGTTCGGAAGGATGATGCTCTTCTTTGAGCATGTTATTTGATACATAGTCGAGGTAGTAGGACTGAGCTACTTGTCCCAGATAAAAAATTAACAAAACGAGTTCATGTTGTGCAGCGACTCCGACATTACATTATTCTTCGCAAAACTTATGTCTTGGCAGCTGCCAATCCATTTCAGTTTGTCCTCAGCAGGTGAGTGATTGGGGGCAAATATAATAGATGGATTGTAATTTTACAAGAATTTGATCTCGAGTTCATGTCTGCCAAATCCAAGAAGTCATTAGTCTTTGCGGAATTGATCTCCAAGTTGCCTTGTGGAGAGGAGATGATCTATGATGAGTCCTTTCCGGATGAACACTTGTTTCTAATCTCTCCACAAGATCCTTGGTATGGGGATATCATTGTGTATCTCCAGACTGCGAAGTTTCCCTCTTCTTTTTCGAAAGATGAGCGTCGTAGGCTGCGTCACTTAGCCAAGAATTATCTGATTATTGGTGATGCTTTGTACCGTCGAGGGGTTGATTCAATCCTAAGACGCTGCTTAACTTTCGAAGAAGCTGAGGCTGTGCTCAATGATTCTCACGGTGGAGCTTGTGGGGGTCATTTATCAGGGCTTGCTACAGCCCAAAAGATTTTGCGTGATGGCTACTTCTGGCCCTCGATTTTCAAAGACTGTATTGAATCGGTCAAGAAGTGTCATCCTTGTCAAGTGTATACTCGAAAAATGCGCGCTCATCCAGCTCCGCTTTTTCCAGTCATTACTGTCGGACCCTTTACAAAGTGGGGTATGGATTTTACTACTTGTAACCCGCCTTCGGCAAAAGGTCACAAGTACATTATCGTAGCAGTAGACTACTTTACGAAGTGGGTCGAGGCTATGCCTACTTTTGGGAACGATGGTGAGACTGCAGCTTTGTTCCTTTTCAACCAAGTTATCGCTCGTTTTGGTATACCTAGAGAGATTGTCACTGACCATGGCAGTCACTTTCAGAATAGTATGATGGCTGAGTTGGCTCTCAAATTGGGTTTCCGGCAGGAGCATTCATCTCCATATTATCCTCAAGCCAATGGGCAAGTGGAAGCCGTGAATAAATCCTTGAAGACAATTCTTCAGAGGACAATTGATAAACATAGATCCAACTGGCATATTATGCTATATCCTGCACTTTGGGCATACAGGACGTCAGTGAAAACTGCAACTGGCTTTACTCCGTTTCAGCTAGTCTACGGGTTGGAATCAGTATTTCCCATTGAATGTGAGATTCCTTCTCTTAAGTTAGCTGTTGAACTTCTTCCTGACACTTCTAGTCTTGAAGAACGTCTCCTTCATCTGGAACATCTCGATGAGCAGCGTCGGGATGCCGCCACGATGAATGACGCATAAAAACCGAGTCAAAGTCCAGTACGATAAGGCGGTTCAGCCTAGGGTCTTTTCCGAAGGCGACCTTGTTTTGGTCTATGCCCAAGAAAAGGATGCCTTGGGGGCAGGAAAGTTTAAGTCGATGTGGTATGGCCCCTATATCGTCAAAAAGGTCCTTAAGAAAGGAGCGTATACCTTGGTTGACTTTGAAGGGAACGAGTTGCCGGAGCCCCGAAATGGGCTCTATTTGAAGAAGTATTATGCCTAGGCTTCGGCCTGGCATCTTGCTTTTGTATATATTTGTAGTTTTTGCTTTGTACATATCTGATTGATTTTCGATTTTTGATGAGGTGGTGATGTTTTTGATCTGCTTTGGCAGGTTGTGTTGGATGTCATGAGTCATTTTGGTTTCGCCGATGGTGCTAGTAGACACACCCGGAACTTAGCTTCCGCGGCTTGGGTGCTTCATTATCCTTCAGGTCGGTAGTATCGAAAGTGCATTGATCTACTTCTAATAATATAGCGAATACAACTGCGATCATTCATACACTCTCGGAGGCAATATCTTTGGGTGTTGATTCGTTGGTAGTTTTCTTGGACGAGAGTATTTGGTGGTGTCGCAGTTGAACAACACTTATCGGTTACGAGATCCATTTTTATTACGATTGTTCTTGAGGGTACGTTTGTTACAAAGGTCATTTCAATTTTTAACATTCATTCATATTCCTCGAGCTGACAATTGGTTTGCTGACTCATTAGCTAATCAAGCATTAGATTGGCATATTAATCATTCAATACAATAATTTTTAATCATCATAAACATCATACATTTGATACATTTATCACATCACATCAAACATCGCTTTATATATATCATCGGAGTGTCAAAAAACTTTACAAAATTTGGATCCATAATCTCGTACAAAACTTGGGCTTATGCCCCATCATGTTCAGTCTCAAAAAAGAATATACAGTCATCTAATATATAAAATCTGTCTACTCCTGAGGACCCTGCCCAGAAGTGGTGTTCCTATAGAACATAACTGCAGTGGCCACACGGCGAAATAGTCTAACCCAGTCCCGGGGTACTCCTACAACCCGTCTCTGGACGGCTTCCGGCAATTCCTCCACGGCAGCCATAGGGATTTGGCGGGTCAGTCCCTCCAAGTTTCTCTGCACGGCCTGGAGAGTCCTGTCGGAATCCACTGTCTCTGCTTCACCCCTGCGGCGCTTATGGCGCGGAAGGCCCTCAGGACGAACTGGTCCAACATCTGAAACATGATCATTTTTAATTGTCAGTCATTATGAATCCAATCAAAAACATCTTTGTTTTTCATTTTTCATACATATTTGAAAAAATCCAAAAAATCATATAACTCAAAAAAAATTTGCAAAAAACTTACCGACTGCTCCCCATGCTGCGTCGGGTGGAAGTACTAGATCTGGATCTCCTCGGAAGTCCATCCCAGCATAGGGATAGTCGTCCACTGCGATGATCTGTTCTCCCCACCACAGGAAGAACTCATCGTCCCAGGTGGTTCGGGGTACTTCGCTGCCCCCCAGTCTCTTCATCATGTCCGCCCAACGGGCAATTCTTGGGTCCCGCAGGCTGCTGATAGTCGAGATGACTCTGGGTCTCAAAGCTGGAATCCTCTCGAAGAAGAATGTTGTCAAAATGGTACCATAGCCAAAGTGTTTTGTTTTTACCTGGCGAATAGAGGTCAGCTTTTGTTTCATGTTCTGTAGCAGGGCTGTGCACCAATCGTAAACATGAGTCAAACACTCTACAACTATACTCATTTGCGTCCTGGACGCCTGATGTAGTGAGGCAGATCCTGCCACTCTGCTGATGGTGAAAAGGAGGATCTTCATGTGCAAATCCCTGATATCTCTAATTGCAATCTACGTTCCAACCTTTTTGGAATTATCTACGCAATATATGTGGACATAATCTTCCACGGTTAACCCTCCCAGGGGTTTTCCGTGCAGGTCTACTGGTTCTCCCCTCCTGGAGAGTCCAGTGATGAAATATATATCCTCCACTTCAATGCGTAGTGGCATCTGATCAATTATGAAGCAATCCTGATCTGGTTCCCAGTAATTTACAAGCATTTCAAGCAACCGCACATTACTTTTCATATTGGGCATTTTAAAGAATTTCAACAATCCGCAATTTCGGAGGATGTTTTGCGATGCGCGGTCCTGCATGACCTCTTGGTCTACTGCACTATGCTCACGTTCCCTCCATGAGATGGTCATCCTGAGAAATTTCAATAAAATTTGCATTAGCCACGCTTTTTTGGTTACGGCCCTGCGCATACGCGGTTTTCACTGTACACAGTCGCGTGTATACGCGGGTTTCCTTCATTAAACCCGCGTATGCGCAGATACGCAATTTTTAGCAAGGGTTTCTAAGCAAAAAATCACTTAATTTTAATTTTCAAACGGACAAAATGAATAAACAAGATGATTAAGGAGCCTACCTGAAGTTTCGCTGAATTCCGACAGTCGGTTGTTCCTGATTTGATGAAACAAGTTTTTAGCTCCAGAGCTCTTTTTCCAAATCAACTATGCAATAATGAACCAAATGAGAGGTAATTTGTGTATTTATGGCTAAAAAATTGAAAATTTTCGCAAAAATTCCTTATGCTTATTTTTTCGATCTATCTTATGCTGTATAACTCGATTGCTTGGAAGTGCCCAGTTTGGTATGTTTTCAGGTACATTTTGACGATTTTGAGATTTTTCCCGATTTTTGATCCATGATTTCAGACTCTTCACGGCAGGTATATGATCTTCACTGGCATATAGGTTAGGGAATCACTTTCCGTTGCATCTTGCATTCTAGCCTCCATACTGATCTCTTGCCTTAGGGTCGATCCCATCAGGTCATGAGTATTACACCCATTTCACTCGCCGATTTTTAATCATGACTTGATGGTAGAGCCTTCCTTTACATGGGCTTCCTAGTTAGTTCCTCGCTATCACTTGTTGCCCATGCTGCATTTTATGTAGGCTCGGGAGTCCTCTTTAGTCCCGCCATGACTTACGTGTTGAAGCTTCATTCTTCTTCTTCCTCACTATCATTTTTCTGGCTATTACCCTAGAGGCTCCCTGGTGTCGTTAAGTTGTATTACTACATTGCATATTGGCTACTTGTTTATCCTGGCCTTTAGCCGGCTTCATTTGGACTCGATGTCTAAGCCAACTTTTGACCTTGACTTTCTGTACAAGTTAACCATTGCATGCACTTAGCTATCGCGACTTGACACCTTTGTACCCATGGATGGAACGTTCCTCTGAGTATCACTGACCAGTTTTCGCCACCTTGCATTGAGCATAGGATTGTTCCAATCCCAGGAACTAGTGCATCTGCTTTATTGATACTCGTTCTATCCATTGTACCATAGCATTCTTTTATTCTTTTTCAGGCTCATTATATGAAAAATACAAAAAAATCAAATATAACAAAAAGAGCGGGAACGGGATGTATCTTCATTATTTTGATGGCAGTACAGAGTCAGTTTGTCGCCCTTGAACAAAGCACATATACTTATATATATTTCCTTCATTTGGGATGGTTCTAGTTTTGACCTAGGTTCAGCCTTTACCATGTTTCACTTGTCAGTTCTACTCCGGTTGGCTATCTCTTCCAATCATATGGAGAGTTTGTTGTGCCTCCTGCATAACAGACTTATACAGTGTCACTTTTTACTGCCATGGTCATCACAGAGTCGTGCTTTTGTTCAAGGGAAGTCTAGCCTGAGTCGGCCATTCTGCGGTGTCTCTTGACTCATTATTCAGTCGGCCTTCCTGGTCTTGTCAGTATCATGTTCTATCACATCAGATGTTTTGATCTTCTGCTCGTGCTGGTTTGAGAAGGTCTCCATTGACTTCTTGCCGGCGGGTTTGTCTCTTATCGACTACAACACATTGCTCTGAGAGCAAGCCTAGAGCCGCACCTTGGGCCTATTTTCATCATTGATAGGTGACCTCGTGCTCAGCATTTGATCATCATCATGGGTCTTTGACTGAGTGGTTTCCCCTGTGTTCGACGTCAGCACACATTATCACACTTGGGATTCGTGCGGTACCTTGATTTCCATTTGACCCTATCGGTGGATTTCTCGCCTCTGTGTCAGCTTTCATTATTGGTTGGTTCAGAGGGTTTCTTCCATGCGCTAGCTTCATCTTGTGCATGTCGGAAACGTACTTCGGTTTTGGTTCCATCACTCTACTTCGTCCGATTCCTTCCAAATCTTGGCCTGCGGGTTACACTCGCGCTGGACTGATGTGGGATGCCTTAATGCCTTCCTTCCAGCAGATCTTTTCCCATCGACTCTGACTCATTGCTCTGGGAACAAGATATAGAGTCTTTTTGTCAGTACCTTAGGGTTTGCAGTCATCAGTGGCAGACTCTTCGCTATCGACAGTGGGGATTCATCATTGCCTCCTAATTGGTAGATTCTTTCAAGTGTTCGACTTCAACTCATTCATTCGCACTTGTCAGATTGTACTGGGGCACCTTGACACTCATTATCATTATCGGTGGGTTGTCTCGCGTTGGTTAACGTGATACATCAATGCCCGGTAATCCAACGATTTCTCACATGGTCGACTTCGGCTCATTTATTCCCATTGTGTAGAATTGTGCCATAGTGATCGGTGAAGACCTCGGGTTGCATCAGCATGTTTCGGTTCACTTTTGACAGTCCTTTCAGTATCTGCCAGTGATGCCGTCCACTCTTATATGTTGCAGTTCAGCACAGCAGCATCTTATATGTTGGTCCCCGAGTTGCATGATTGTATCGTTTGATCCACCTCTTATGATCCAGTACTTGGAGATTCAGTTACTTATTTGATCAGACATCTAGTTGCACCATCTTTGATCAGCTTTTTATATGTGATACTTGGACATTGATTCAGACTTGTATTTCCGGGCCATGCTCAGATGATTCATTGTGTACTTACAGTTCAGCTATACTTGTATACATGTTGGATCTATTTCAGTACTTTCCATATGATGTATTTTTGACTGAGCATGGGTATGCCCGCCTCAGCATGAGTTGACTCTCTGGTTTCTTTCATTGGTTTTGGCAGGCTGAAATCTGGTGAAGTCCTCTCTTGTCCTTGCGAATTTCTTTCTATGTGCATAATATATTTCGGCCATCATGTACCCCTTCTGACCTCATATATTAGGGGGCATCTGTTATAGCATCATTTCTCACCTTGACATGATTTATGATTGCTTCATGGCTTTTGGGCACCCATTCCTACAGACTTGGACAAATTCACTTAAAAACAGTGCAAAATCCCCCATACGCGACTATTCCCGTACTTTTCTGCTTGTATAGGCGAGTCCAGCTAGACTTATACGCGTATGCCATTAAAATGATTAAAAAATATATAAAAAATCCCTAATTTCGCGCTGGGTCGATGGTTACTCAGGTAGTTCAACCACCCCAACCCGTGGCCAACTGTTTCCAACTGCTGAAACTACTTGGAGGGACTATAAAAGCCCTCATGTGTATGGCCTAAGGGAGAGAGAGAATTATTGATATTATACTCTGTTGGTATTCCCTATCCAAGTCTGATTCCCCGTGCCTCCTGCACTTTCCCAGTTCATTATAGGAAACCCTTGTTTTCTTGAGATACACATCCCTTTATATGTTATCTCGTATGCACCAGTTTGGAAGGAGTCTTAGCGAGGCAAGGGCTGGACGGATCCGGACGACGGTCTGCGAAGGCCTTGGAAGGATCAGGTGATCTCTCCACTTGATTACTTTTGTACGTGCTATTTATAATACAGAAGTATCATGCTGTTCCCGAAATAAACATGTTAGTGTATGCTTTTAATGTATGAGAATATTTGTTATACAAGCATTCATTATGATTTATTTAATGTTTTATATGAATCCCACTAACATTTAGAGTAGATATATGCTGTACAACTTGTCCTTTGTGCTGGTTTCTTCTTGTATTTCAGGTTAAGAAGGAAGGACGGTTGCTGGGGGTTTGGACCCCATGTGGATCTACTTCAAACGTAGGACCTACGGGTAAATCTCTCATTCTTCTCTATTTAGTTTTTCTGAACGTGCATGGTTGTGTGAGTCTCTGTTAAGTAGCATGCCCCTGCTCTGTGGAGGTTTTATCCCAACCAACCTCTAGGGTGTTAATTCCCTGAAACAGTAATCCTGGTGAGTCCGTTCAGGATTATATTATTAGATTCAATACAGTGTATAATGCAATTCCAGATGACTTAAGGCCGTCTAAAAAGTCAGCTCTACTTAAATTCCCAGATGGTTTTGATCCGGAGATGGCTTATTCCCTTAGTGATCGAGATCTGCCTACTTTAGAAGATATGCAGAAGATTGCGGTTAGTGTTGAGGCGAATCTGAACGATAAGAGAGCACGGTTGAAAGCAGAGAAAAGAGTGACAATAAAGGAAGAGCCTTCCACATCTACATCTGAACAGCACTTGATTCGTGAGATGGAAAAAATGTTCAAAAGAATGAACCTTGACAAATCAGAAACACAGATTCGGAATCCAAACTACCGTGGCCAGCAGCAGCCACAGTTCAGAATAAAGCAGCGTCAACAAAGACCACCAGAGCCGGCAGCCCAACAGCAGATTAAGACACCTCTTTTGCAGAATTTTGTGAGTCAAGATTCAGACGATGATGATGATGTAGTAGGTGAGCAAAATCATTTCTTCACTCCCGACGATCTGCCTATTTATATAACTGAGGATGAAGAATATGGAGAAAGTTCAGCTGCTCAGAAAGATGAAGATTTCATATTAGCAAATGATGCGGAGTTAGAGGAAGAGTCAGATGATTACCAAAGAGGATATTTGAATGCTTTGTCCGCTCAACAGAAGCAATACTCATTGAGAAACCGAGATGTGCCCATAAATCCAATTCAGAAACGAAAAGAAGCTTCAGCACCAAAGACGGATTCACCGATACCACAGAAGAAAGGAAAAGAGGCAATTGATCCCATAGCTAGTAAAGTATCATCAGCAGAAAAGGTAAATCAGCCAAGCATAATGAAAGATAAGGCTGAAAAGAAGGAAGTTCCAGTCAAATAGATTGAGAAAGTTTCAACATTTAGTTTGGAAAATGAAATTTCCAAATTAAAAATATCTATTCCTTTGACAGAAATCATGAAGAACAGCAGCTACCGCGGTCAAGTCTCCAAAATTCTGAATTTTGATCCAATGTACGATACGGTAAATGTTGAGGATGATCAGCCAGAATTGATGTTCGGGCCTGCATTAGATGGTGAGTCCCCTGACAGTGATGTTCCTCCCTTTTATATTAGTTTGAGGCTGCATGAATATGTTTTTCACAATTCCATGTTTGATTCGGGTGCTTCACACAATTTGATGCCAAAGGCGATCATGGAAAAGTTGGGACTAGACATTACACAAAAATATCATGATTTGTATTCATTTGATTCCAGCCGTGTGAGGTGTATAGGACTCATCAAAGATTTGGTTGTAAGCTTAGATCAAATTCCAGCAAAGAATGTCTTAATGGACGTGGTGGTGGCGGACATTCCTCCGCGATTTGGTATGCTCCTTTCAAGATCTTGGGGTGCAAAGTTGAAAGGTACACTTCAGTTAGATTTCTCTTATGCTACAATTCCAGTCTTTGGTCAAATGAGAAATTTATATCGAGAGCAGAAGATGAAATACATGATAACTAGCAAGGAAAATCCTATCAATCATCCTGTAAATTATGTACATACCGACTTAGAATCGTTTTTTTTATTGGCTGATAGTTTTAATGATATAGATAGTCAATTAGTTCAGGCAGAAGATATGCCAGAAATCACTAAGAATTTTAGAGAAGTTCTGCAAAAAGAAAGAAGAGAAAAACAAGCTACTGTGGAGCAATCAGCTAAAGACAATGGGCAGCAAACAGAAAAAACAGAGCTGATGCAATTTCAGCATTTAGAGGACTATGAAGATGGTCTTTGGACCATGGATTTTGATGGTGCAATGGGCACTGACGGTGCTGGAATTGGTGTTTGGATTCGTAGTCCATTTTCCGCTCCGGATAAGGTTCCGAGCAATGTTAGAGTGTGTTCTTACAAGCTTGCATTTGACTGTTCTAATAATGAAGCGGAATATGAGGCTCTGATTGCTGGCCTTAAGATTCTTAAGAAGCTGAAATCGAAAAGGATTGCAGTGTATGGTGATTCAGAATTGGTGATAAAGCAGGTTAAAGGTGAGTTTCAGGCCAAGCATCCTCGCATGAGGGCTTACCGTAATGCAGTTTTAGACATTCTGAAATTATTTTCTGATCATACCTTGACATGTGTGCCTCGCATACAAAATGGTGTTGCTGATGGACTTGCTAAGGTAGCAAGAAATTTAAAAATTCCAATGAATTCCAGCAACAAGTTCGAGATTCATGTGAAACATCGCCCCACCGTTCCAGACAATCAGCGATGTTGGCAAGTCTTTCAGGATGATGAGGAGATTAGTGAATTTCTGCAGAATAAGGGTAAGTTTAAAGACACCTCCATAGATACATAACATGATGATGGTAGTGATGACATACAAATAAACCAAATGGAAGTGATTCAACTTAAGGATAACATCATTCCTAAGGGATTGATTCCGTTGGAAGAATTGTTTGATCAAGACGATGTAGCCCGCAAACCGACATTGAGGCCGACTGAAAAAGATGTTGAAGAGGTAAATATTGGGACAGCTGAGAATCCCAAGATGGTTAAGTTATCAAAGTCATTGTCACCAAAGGTAAAGGCAGAGTATGTGAAATTGTTGTCTTCGTTTTCTGATGCTTTTGCGTGGGATTATTCAGATCTAAAAACATATGACACTAACATCATTCAGCATACTATGCCCATTAAACCAAATCAGAAGCCTTTCCGTCAAAAGTTGAGGAGAATCAATCCAAAGCTGCTACCATCGATTGAAAAAGAGGTAAACAGGTTGTATAAGTCAGGAATCATTGTGCCTATCCGATTTTCAGATTGGATATCAAATTTGGTGCCTGTGAGAAAGAAAACAGGTGAGATCCGTTTATGTATCGATTTCAGAAATTTGAATAAGGTATCATTAAAAGACAACTATCTGCTGCCAAAAATGGACCATATATTGCAGCGAGTAGTTAGAGCATCCAGGATGTCACTACTCGACGAATACTCAGGTTATAATCAGATTTTAGTGCATGAAGATGATCGTGATAAGACTGCGTTCACCACTCCTTGGGGAACGTTTCATTATGCAAAAATGCCGTTTGGTTTGAAGAATGCAGGCGCCACCTTTCAGCGTGCAATGGACATGGCTTTTTCCAACGAGAAAGATGTATTTTTGGTTGTTTACCTTGATGATTTAACTGTGTTTTCAAATTCTGATGAGGAACATTTATATCATTTGAAAATTGTTTTCCAGAAGTGCAGAAAATATGGCATTTCGCTGAATCCGAAAAAGAGCCTTTTTGCCATGGATGAAGGCAAGCTCCTTGGCCACATCATATCGAAAGATGGCATCCGTGTTGACCCTGCACGTGTTGAAGCCATACAGCAGATTGAACAGCCCTGGAACAAGAAAGAAATACAGTCATTTAATGGTAAAATGAATTTTCTGCGTCGTTTCATTCCAAATCTTGCAGAGCACCTTAGAGAAATCACGAACATGCTGAAAAAGGACAGTCAGGTAAAGTGGACAGAAGAGGCAGTGAAATCATTCAATTTGGTAAAAATAGCTCTTTCTTCAGCCCCTATTTTAATCAGCCCGGACTACACACAGGACTTCATTTTGTTTTCTTTTGCTTCTGAGCACACATTGGCAGCTGTTTTAATGCAAAAAAGGGATGGAGTTGAGAAGCCCATTGCTTTTTTCAGTCGGATTATAAGGGATGGAGCATTGAAATACAACATTATTGAGAAACAAGCACTTGCACTTGTAAAGGCTTTGAAAGATTTCCGTGTGTATATACTGCATTCCCACATTATAGCATACGTTCCTAACGCAGCAGTTAAAGATGTTTTGGTACAGGCAGATCCAGAGGGAAGACGGGGTAAGTGGATCACTGCATTGTTAGAATACGATGTGGAGATTAAACCGACCAAGCTGATCAAAGGACAAGGACTCGCCAAGCTCATGGCTGAAACAAATCTGCATGCTCTAGATATAAATTTGATCGCTGCCATGTCCGATGAAGATGAGGAAAGTACTTCAGTTCAGGTATCTGATATTTTTGTTTCTTCCCCTTGGTATGCTGACATTTTATACGTGCTTCAGAATTTGTCTCCACCTCCCGGGATGCCTAGAAATAAGAGTAGAACATTGAAGTTGAGAGCTGCAAAGTTTTGCATTCTGAATTCTGCATTGTATTGGAAAGACCCTGGGGGAGTGTTGTTGAATTTTTTGGTAGAGGAGGAAGCTCAAAGAGTTTTGGAAGACTTTCACAGAGGTGACTGCGGAGGCCATTTGTTTTGGAAGACCACAGCGAATAATATCCTAAGGGAAAGGTATTATTGGCCTTCTTTTTTTTCTGATGTATTCAAGGCTGTTAAGAATTGTCACGAATGCCAAATTTTCGAAGGGAAGCAAAAACTACAGCCTTTGCCTCTCAAACCAATTGAAGTTAGTGCACCATTCCCGTAGTGGGGATTGGATTTTATCGGGGAAATCCATCCAGCATCTTCCGGGCAGCATAGATGGATATTGACAGCTACGGACTACTTCACAAAATGGATCGAGGCGATTCCCACTCGACAGGCCACGGATGCGGTAATTATCTCTTTTCTTGAAAACAATATTCTGTCACGTTTTGGGTGTCCTAGTAAGATAATCACAGATAATGCAGCGGCCATCAAGTCTAAGAGGATGGTTGAATTTTTCTATAAGTACAATATCACCTTGGGACATTCGACCGCCTACCATCCGCAAGGAAATGGCTTGGCGGAATCTTCAAATAAATCCTTGGTGAATATCATTAAGAAATTGCTGGAAATCAACAAAAAGGGCTGGCACAAGAAATTAGTGAATGCACTATGGGCTGATAGAGTAAGTCAGAAAAAGTCTATTGGCATGTCTCCTTTTGAGTTGGTGTACGGAACAGACACGGTTTTTCCTACTTCACTTGCTGTCCCGGTGGTCAAATTGCTTCAGGAAGCTGGTAGTGAGGAAGATCCCATGCAGCGGAGGATTAATCAGATGATTCATTTACAACAGACATGGGAGGAGGTATTTCAAAATAATTTCAAGTTGCAGGAGCGCATAAATAAGATCTATGACAGAAAGGCAAAAGCAGATAAGTTTCAGTTGGATGAGGTAGTTTTGAAGTGGGATGCTCGGAATGAAGATAAGGGAAAGCACGGCAAATTTGAAAACCTATGGAAGGGTCCTTTTAAGATTGCAGTGTATCGTGGTCAAAACGCCTTTCTTCTCAAGGAAATGAATGGAGATGATTGTCCTGGAGGACCGATCAATGGTCGCTTGCTGAAGCGATACCACTTCTGAGTATTTTCTGCTGATTTCATCATCATTGTATATATCGTTTTACTTCTGTTTTATTGCAAGTGTGTACTGATCTCTCATCTTCAGTCTGGGGCCCGGAGCGAAGGCTATAATTCTGGAGATGGAGGTTGGTTGGTTTGAAGTTTGTCAGAGTCAGTTTTATCAGTCTTTTCAGTTTGCATCGAGTCAGTTTTGGTCAAGTTTCAGTCGCTTTTCAGTCAAGTTTACAGTCAATAAATGTTTCAAAAGTTTTTGTTTTATTTGTTGAAATAATGACTCCATCGCCCAATGGATGAAGGCACTGTCTGACTCCCCCAGAGATCTTCCATTCTTGGCATCTCCATGGAGCCACCATCCCCATTGGAGCCAATGTTAGAGTCGGTCCTTACAGCCCTCCGTCAGAGATCATTTCGCTTTTTGCATATTCATTCTTAGGTGTCTCGCTTGTTCCACTTCGTTGCATTTCGCTAGGAGCATGCCATTGACTGATGAGGGGGTCTGGTTGTCCTTTGTTTCCTCATGCTTGTACCTGCAGGGCTATTTAAAAATTCCTCAAAAATCACTGAAATTCATCGTCACTGCATTCATGGTTATTAATGATTGTTTTCGTTAAAAATTCTTTGGTCTTAGAGTCTAGGGTTTTTTAAGTCCTTTTCATACATGTCATAAAGCCCGCAGGCCATGAGGTTGGTTCTAGAAAGTTTTCGTTTCGCATTTTTATCATTAAAAGCATTTGAAGACATTTCTAGTCCAAAACTCTGTTTTGGAACTAGAAATTGTCTAATTTCATCTTTGTAATAATTGTATTTATTTCATCATAAGAAGCTTCAAGTGCAAGCCTCTGATCTTTTCCTAAGCTAAGTGTCGGATCCCTGCAAAAGACAGCAAAGTTATCAGTCCAAAAATTCAGAAAAGCCAAAGGAGAAAGCATTGTAATAAAAGACCAAATGTCAAAATACCAAACATTATGAAAGTGGGTTATCAAACACATTTGAAATCAAATCTGATTGCATGAGATATTTGCTTCATATATAAACGTGGCAAACATAATCATTTGCAAGAAATTTTCCAAGGAAGAAGTCGAATTCGTGTTTTTGGAGGCCGAAAACGTGTTTGCAGAGGTGTTGACAGCGTTTGAGGTGGGCGCTACCCATACGAGCTGGGCGCTACCCACTTAAACGTTACAGCCAGTGCAAATTTACATGGGCGCTACCCACTTGGTGCGCGCTACCCATTGGGCAGGGGCGCTACCCACATAGCAACAGAGCCCAGAAATTTGTGTTTTGCGCCCAGTTTTGTTTCAAATCGACTCCAGCAAATTGCAAACAGGTTTTTATCATTGCTCAGTGGATTTTTATCATGGTTGTGATGTTATTTATATTGGGAAATAGGCCATGCTTGGAGAGAAGTGTATAAACCCTACATTCACATGCAAATTAATTCCTCAAGGGTTTTGAATGTATATGAGAAGTTTTATGAAAAGTTTGAAAACTCTTGAACAGTAAATATGATCATGCCCTATCACGTTGTGTATATCATCCTCATGCCCTCAGTTATCATATTATCACTACTGTCATGCCCTTTCTTGTTTTTTTACAGTCTTATGTTGACTAGTCTATAGCCTCCGTCACCATAATACCATCATTGCTGTCATCATCATTTTATTGCCACTGTCATGGTCATTTGTGTCACTATGGTTATTGTCATGTTGTCCCTATTCTCCAGTTCACATACTTGTTGCTCCTTTGACAAATTGTGGCCATCATTATAAAATTGTACCATACATCTGCATTTGGTATTCATTTGTCAAATTTACTTGTGATCAAAGCAGTGATAATTTTTATGACCATAGAAACAGAGCCATCCTCATGATGATTTTGTTTTCCTTTGATACTTGGGTACATGTGTGACATTTATTGGGTGTTGAACATACATTAAAACTTTTCCTTCACTGCACCTATATCAGCATCCATATTGCAAATATCTTGTTCAGAGCCATGTCAGAGACAAAGTCAGTTTATGAGCGGGAGTCGGACAGTGATTCCACAACAGAGGGTAATGTGCCACGGAGGCCTGATAGAGGTGGCAAAGGTGGTAAACATTTCAGGGAGGAGCCTACTTCTTTGGCTCAATTGCAGGCATGTCCGCTTGCAATGGATTGTTTTCGGCATGAGTCATGTTTTCGATTCTGTGAGATGATTTCACAAACCCAGCTTCATCGTGAACTAGCTCGTCTGTTTGTTCTACATTTACGTGATGGCCGTGTAAATCTCGCTGGAGTAGATTTCATTCTGTCACCAATGACTATTGCTCAGGCCACTGGCATACCAAATTTAGGAGAGGAATGGAACAAACGTCAACAGTTAGAGAAATTCCACTATGAGCCATACATCAAACCTGGGTATATGAGGCACTTGGGCAGAGTTTTTCCTTTCAGATTCCTGAAGGATGAGTTTGCACCACTGATGAAACTCATCATTCGGTATTTCAGTTGCGAGGGCATATTCTCGCGTCTCTTTGCGTACCATGTCCGTTTGTTGATGCACTTCACAAGGGTACGTATGATGAACATTCCGTACTTCATGTATCGCAACATAGAGAGGATGATGATTTTTGTACAGAAGAAGAGCCCAGCATAGCAGCATAGAAGTATATATCATTACGCTTTGATCAAGATCATAGTGTTACATCAGTTGGCACAGCAGGGCATCACTTGGGAGGATTTCATTTCCCGTGACTTTTTCACAGCGCCACAGCCGCCTCCCGAGGTAGTTCATGATGCGGGAGAGCCTTCAAACCAGCCTAACATTCCTGAGATTGAGCACATCAGTGCTCCATCATATGTGACATACCAGCGAGGCCACAGGGCCTTATTTGCAGCTACACGGCGAGTATTATCTCCACCCGGGGTGGAAGGGGTCTTGCCGACTCCATCAGCAGAGCGAGTATTATCTCCACATGATGTGGAAGGGATCTCGCCTTATTCTTCAGCATAGGTACAGATCCAGGAGAGGGGCAAGAATCCCATGCATGATGAGGGCCCATCAGGAGGCCAAGACACGGATTTCACGATCATTGATGTTGATGCAAGCTCTCCTAGCTCGAAACTGAAAGAGATCATCCAGGAGCAAAGGGCCGAGAATGACACGCTGAAAGATAAATTGCAGAAGGCTCAATGGGTGATAAACTATCTGGAGCAGCGTAACAAACAGCTTGAGGATGAGCATACACTTTATGAGCTGAGGTGAATCCGTGAGGATCGACAGTTGGCCAGGAAGAGACCTGGTGATATGACACCGGCTGATCGAGATTCTGTACTCACGCATGTTAACATTCATTTGGAGAAGTTTATGGCAAAGTCCAATAGAGAGAAAGACATGCTTCGCCACATGAAAGGTCATTATTGGGCTCGCATGCATGTCTGCAAAGCGAGAATGAAGATTCTGAAGAGGAGGTTGAGCGAAGCACTAAAACGGCGGAAAAGGCCTGATCCACTCCGGATTTTGGCCGAGGCTTCGTTGGCTGGGCATGATACATGATAGAGGGTCTTCACTCCGAATTTGAGCAAATTCGGAGAAATTTTTGTCATTTTGAAATTTTTTGGTCCAAAAACAGGTTTTTCAGTTATACAGGTAGCACCTCCATATGCTCACTTTTTTTTGGGACACTTGCTGAAGGAAGTCTTTGCATTTTTGGTTTTTTCATAGAAATTTATGCATGCTCAGGCATTTCCGAAGCATTTCATCAGATTCTGGATGGTCAAAAGGCTCAAAAACACCATGAAAACCACCTTGCTGCCACATTTTGCACCAGCAGGAAGTACTTCTGGGCGAATGAAGTTTTGGAGGGTCAAATGAGCTCCAAATTTGGAAATTCCACTTGGGTTGGATAGCCAACATCCAGGGCTTTCCAACGAGCTATCATGAGCTCAATTTGGATGCCAGGAAGTACCTCAAAATAAGGCTGAAAGGCGTGCTACCCACTCAGCTCAAGCGCGCTACCCACTTAGATTTTTGGCTGAATTTTCAACTTCCAGCTCAGAATTTCGGCCAGTTGGGACCAGTTTTGCTTGTGGATGAAATTTTTGGGTTTTCATGATGTAAATTGATGGTTGGCATGTAAATTTGGCTTATTTTTACCTATTCTAGAAGATTCACTCTCAAAAAAGTGAAAATCATGTAAATGAATCAGTTTCCACTCTTTTAGAGGCAAGTTGTTAGCTGCCTAGATTTTAGTTCCTTGATTAGAATTTGGTTGAAACTGATCCTTGAAGAAGGAATTCGACCCCTATAGGCATGGGAAGGGGTTAGAGTGATCTATATATTGTAATTTTTGAGACTCTATATAGGTTGGACTCTTGGGAAACTTTTGGCACCATTGTACATTATTTTTTCATATTTTGGCTAAGGAAAGATCCGAGGTTTTGCGGCACCTGTTGGGATTCTTGTGGTGTTCTGTTATTGATGGTGTTTTCCCTCTGTTTATTGTAAGTTCTTTCATGTTAAATTTATGCCATTCCTTTCATATGCTTCTTAAACTAAAATGAATCAGTAGATGAGGTTGAATCCATTGTTTACAGTGCTTTGCCTTTGAATTCATTTAGTTTTACATGTTTTCAACTGTTTGGAGAGGATCCATGTTCCTTCTTGCCCTCTTCAGCTCCTTATCGTTCTAATCTATCCATATACCCAATCAAAAGCATCAAGACTCTCGCCTACCTCGCCCCAACTCGAATTCTGCAAAGATCTGACCTTATCCCCGGACCCAAAATTTGTTTTTTCCATTTCTCCAACGAAAACCCAAAAATCAAAATCAAACTTTCCTATCTCTTTACTAGCCTAAAATCAGTTCCCATTGTAAGTCATCTCGCACCCTATTGTTCATTTTATCGAGATTGACGGAGAGAGCCCTCTCCTGTCCTCGTAGGGCTAGCTAGGAGGCTGAGCGTGGTTTGATGTAGCCTTGAGTTTTACCTTAATTCAGCCTAAGGTAGATTTGAGCGCTAACACGATCTAAAGAGGAAGAACAATGACTTTGTCTCGGGTGCTAAAACACAAAAACCTTTCTTCAGAAAGAATAACCCCGCTGTCAACCGACCTCCATCAAACTCAAGTGTTGGCCTCAACATTGAAGAAATTGGCAAGGATGATTTTTGTTCTTTCCATCAAGCCTCTCACTTGGAGAAAAATTGCCTCCAGTGGATCAATAGCATGACTGTTGTGGTGAATCAACTTCTAGAAGACCAAACCCATGGGGATTTAGAGAAGGAAGCTACTTCAGACAATGACGAGGCCTCTCCCCCAGATGAAGATATGGGTTCCACTGTCCTTGCTTTTGAGGTCATCTGCGGGGAAATCCCCCCTTCCATAATTGCAATAAACTTGGCTGAAAACCCTAAGTCCAAACCCCCTTGGAACTATGGCTTGAGGAGCAAAGGCCCAGTCCCTATGCAGTCCTTCGAATAAAAAATAAAAGCTTTCTTTAAGGAAAATACTGCCACCAAACATAGAAAACCAAACCAAGACTCCTGAGAAATTTAGCCCAACTAATCCCCGAGAAGGCCCAAAGGCTAAATCTTCATCAGTTTCTCCGAAAACCACCACCGAACTTATCTCATACACAAACTCCGAGTATAACATTAACGAGGATATGAAGAAGACTCGGGCCAATATTTCTCTCTACGAACTCGCTCGCATTGCTAACCAGCGAGATCATATCCTCAAAACATTTTCCAACCTACCGGCGACCAAACCTGTGAGAACCACATCTGCCCAAGTTGCTGCTATTCCCCGGTCTATCGTGAATGCCGTGAATGCCAACTCCAGGAGATCCACACCACCTTTCCTTCTATCCTTCGAGATCTTCAACTTCAACGTCCATAATTGTCTGGTCGATTCTAATGCATCCACGAACATTATGCCCTTTTTTATATGCAAGAAGTTAAACATCCGCCCTCATAAAACTGACGCCAGGATCATTCAACTCGATAGATCTCAGGTTCCCGCAGTAGGTGAATTAAATAATGTCATTATCTGCCTATCCTCTGATTCTAGGGTGCATCTGTGCATTGAAATAGTAATCATGGATATCCTCGAGGCCTATGGCCTTCTTTTGAGCAGAGATTGGTCTAGAAAGCTACAAGGATACTTTTCCACTGATTGGTCCCACCTGTGGCTCCCTTACAAGGGTAGGAACAGTCAAATCTGGGTCGAAAGCGAGCCTTACATGAAACACACGGTGACTGACTTGGACGCAACTAATGAACCAGTCATTTTCGCGCAAGAGGAGCTCGGTATGTGTTTCTTAGAATTCATTTTTGGGTGCTACCAAACTCCCCAATCTCTGATCACTCAAGACGTCCAGTCTGAGCTATTGTTGGTCACTAACAACCACTCCGCCTCAACGGAAGACCCGTTAGAAACCGTTGCCCCGAGTGCATCTCCTATGTGCTCGGATAGCCTTGTCAAATCAGAAGATGAAATGTGGACCTTGTACTACGACAGTTCCAAAACCCATGATGGGGTTGGTGGGGTTGTATCCTGCTAGACCCCCAAAAGAACAATTTTCTAATTTCCTGCCAGCTAGAGTTCCAGTGCACGAATAATACAGCTGAGTATGAAGCATTGCTGCTCGAGCTAAAAAAATCCATAGATCTCAAAGTTCGTTGTTTAAAGGTAATTTGAGACTCTGAGATTATCACTCGTCAGGTACGTAACACCATCCATTGCTTGTCTCCACATCTCAAAGGCTACCAGCAAGAGGTATGGCATTTAATTTCTGCTTTTGATGCTTTCGGTATTAAATTTGTACTTGGAATGCACAATGTAGCAGCTGATACTCTTGCTAATGCTGCTACTAGGTTCACCCCACTTAGCCTATGGGTTTTCTATTGAAATTATTTACAAACCATGTGTACCAAACAATGTCACTAATTTGCACATTTTTAATGATGACCAACAGGTACTGGATTTCAAGCTCAATATGGACGTGTTCAAAGATGCAGTTATAGAAGAAGAGGATCATGATCAGGCCTTGCAAAAGGAACAAGGGGATCATAAATAAAATCCCATACCCAAAGGGATCATGTCACTCGAAAATTTTTTTGACTAAAAGAACCATTTTCGAGGGCCTCCCAGCATGAAGGTGCAAATTTCCACTTTAGCGCACCGAAAAGGAGCCCAAGTTCGTCACTATCGATAATGAATGCACCCCTCAAGAGAGGCAATCTTTCACTAAGTTATTCAAGAAATACCGAGATGTGTTTGCCTGGACATATGATGAGCTATGAACCTATGACACGCGGATCATCCAACACGTGATACCCAGGAAGGAAGGAGTGAAACCATTCCAGCATAAACTAAGAAAAGCACACCCCACCTTAGAGCCGATGATCCAAAAGGAACTGAAGAAACTCTTGGATGCGTATATAATTTTCAAATTCCAGCATTCAAACTGGGTGTCAAACTTGGTCCCAGTTCATAAGAAATCTAGCGAAATCTGTTTATGCATAGACTTCCAAAATTTGAACAGAGCCTCAAACAAGGACAACTACCCGATGCCCCCTATGGAGAAAATCCTTCACGCCATATCGGGATCGGAGATTTTCTCTTTATTGGATGGGTTTTCAGGTTATAACTAAGTACTAGTGGCTGAACCCGACCGGCTGAAAACCACATTTAGAACTAAATGGGGAACTTTCGCATTCAGACGCATTCCCTTTGGCTTGATTAATGCTAGCGCGACCTTCCAGAGAGCCATGGACATCGTTTTTAGAGGCCTCATAGGAAAAAGTGTGGTAGTATACCTTGACGACATCACCATGTTTTCAAAACATAGGTCTGACCACCTACATCACCTCAAGCAGATTTTTGAAAGGTGTCGAAAATACGAGATCTCACTAAACCCGAAGAAAATCATTTTCGTCGTCTCCGAAGGAAACCTATTAGGGCACATCATAACTCGGGACGGCATAGTACTGGATCCAGAACGTGCAAAATTCATCGCCCAAATTCCTCCCCCAAGTGGCAAGAAGGCCATGCAGTCTTTCCTCGGGAAAATCAACTTCGTGCAAAAATTTATATCAGATTTTGCCCAAATTGTGAAACCATTGCAAGGTATGATTAACAAGAATGCTAACTTCAAATGGAATCCTCCCGAGAAATAAGCGTTCAATAACATCAAGCGGGCCATCGCAGAAGCACCTGCTCTTCATAGTCTAGATTTCAGCAAAGGCTTTATCTTGTACACCTTTGCCTCATATTCATCTTTGGCAGCCATCCTCACTCAGAAAGATGACAACAACGATGAGCAGCCCATATCATTCATGAGCGCTGGGTTGCAAGTTGTTGAGCTGAATTATCAAGATATCGATAAGAAAGATTATGTAGTGTATAAGGCATCAAACACTTCAGGCCATATATTTTGAAGAGTCACGTCCCAGTATTCGTACCTCACCCAGATGTTCGCTCACTTTTCATACAACAAGAGCTAGGCGAGAGACGAGGCAACTCGATGACGTGCCTTCAAGATTATGACCTGGAATTCAAGCCAGAACACACTATAAAGGGCCAAGGACTATGCTGGATGACCACAGAAGCCGTAGACTCACAAAGCAGTGAAGAAGAGAGTTGGGAACACGAAATTGACATGTATCAAACTGATAGTATATCTCGACATAATACCTCCTCATGGTACGTTAATATCCAGCGATATCTGAGTAATGGTACCATGGGCCCCACTTTAACCGTTCAGCAGAAACGTGCGTTAAGACTAAAATCTGCATCACCAACTAGTGCAGGGTAATCCGTTCCGCAAACACCACAGTGGAGTCCTGCTACACTATTTGGAGTATGATGAGGCACAGAAAGTTTTGATGGAGCTCCATGATGGCCCAGCGGGTGGGCACTATGCGGGGGATACCACTGCTCACAAGATCATGCGTGTCGGTTTCTATTGGCCTACTCTATTCAAAGATGCACATGCTTATGTCCGAAAATACCCATAATGCCAAAAATTCGCCAATAGGGAAATACGGCCATCTGCCCCATTGCAGTATGTCGCGGTGGAAGAACCTTTTCAGCAATGGGGGCTTGACGTGATCGGGGAAATCTTGCCACACTCTTCCAAGCAACATAGATACATCCTCACAGCCACGGACTACTTCACAATGTGGGTTGAAGCAATACCGTTGTGTCAAGTCAATGATCAAGAGGTAATAGCTTTCATCACCCAACACATCATGATCAGGTTTGGCGTTCTAGCCTCCCTTGTTTTTGATAACGCAACATATTTTTCATCTTTTAAATTATATGAGTTTTCTCTAGAAAAAATTATAGTGCTAAAACACTCTACCAACTATTACACCCAAGGAAATGGGTTAGCCGAGTCAACTAATAAGAACCTCATCTGCATCATCAAAAATACTCTATTGTCCCAACAACGAAATTGGCATAACACACTCCATAATGCCCTAGGGCTGATTGAGTCACACCCAAATCATCTTTGGGCACCTCCCCATTTTTTCTTGTGTATGGAAAAGAGGCTATTATTCCTCCCAACTTGTCTCTCCCAGCCCTTCATTTATCTCAAGAAACTCATGGCACCCCTTGCCCTACCTTACAAGCCCGAATAGATACATTGTTGAAGCTGGAGGAGGAAAGGCTGAAAACCCGGGAAAAATTCGCCATCCACCAAAGTCGAATAAAACGATGGTTTGACAAGAAGTCTGCCTGAAACAACTCTTTTGAAGTAGGTGACCTTGTCCTCAAATGGGACAAATCTCACAAGGATAAAGGGAAACACTCCAAATTCCAGGCCCTGTGGACAGGTCCCTTCCAAATTAAAGCAAAGGTCAGCTCCCTTACTTACAAGCTACAGACCCTTGAAGGGAGAATTGAGGTCCTCCTGATAGACGGGCACGACCTTAAGCACTATTTTACCTAACAGCCCCAGGGGGGCTGTCACCATACTCTGTACCATAGTTTTTTTTTTTCTTTTTTTGTTCTCATTTTTGTTTTGTTTTCAATAAATCGCTTGTTTCAAGAAGGCTCTCATTGGCCCTTTCCCTTTGGCATCCCAAGTTGAAGGAGAGATGTATAAGTTACTCAATTGGCATGCTGTGCTGGAATCTATGCTGGTGAAGAATCGCCCCTGAAATGCAAAAAAATGGCACGAGCTTGCCTGTGATATGCACCCAATGGGGAAACATAGCCAAGTCCCAGGAACCAAGCATAGGTAGCTTACCTAGTATGCTGGCCCAAGGGACTGTTGTACAAAATAAAATATCGGTGCAATCGGTCACTAGATGGAAAGGGGACAGAGCTCACCTCAGGAGACAAAAGGATATCCGGGAAAACCTGAAAGTCCTCATATAGACCAAAGCAACCTCTCTTGCAAGCAAAATAAGTCGAGATCCCTGATCCGCCCAGGAAATAAATGCCACAGTAAATAAGTGCCTTGAGAACAGTCAAATAAGTGCCCCAAGCGCATTTAAAATAAGTGAAAATTAGCACATGAATAAAGGGTAAAGGATTGAGAAAGGCTTCCTACGCAGAGAGGCGATGCGACGACTCCGCTGGGGTACTGACCAAGCTTGCTGGCAGCGGAGCAACGTCCGTGACTCCTAGGCAGTGACTCCGCTGGGACCACCAAGTTCGCCGACAGCAGAGCAACACGATGAGGAAAAAATAACCATACCGGATCCTAGAAATCCTTGAGGTTACTCCAACCTTTTCCGTCTGGTTTCTAGGAATGAAAATATGGTGAACCAGCACCTTGGGACATGCAGACTAGTGGAGCAAACACGCAATGCCTGAGGATGAAAATAGTGGGACCCACAGAGTGAAGGGATCAACATTTTAAGCCCCCTCCCCCCCCACAAGATGAAGCACCGGCAGAGATCCTGGGTCCTACCAGTGAATCGCCATTTGTTGTAGCTGCTACAGCACCCTCCAAAATTTTGTCTCTTTTAAATTTTTGAGCCCCTAACCTTTTGAAAAATGTAGTCAAGCCTAAGTTCACTCTTTCAAAATCTCAAGTCGCTAAGTCGTAGAATTGGTCAACTCATCTAATTTACGACCCTGAGACCTTGCGACCCCTCAGGTTGCGAAGTCGCAAGGTCACATATCATCCTGAAACCAAACAATTGCGACCTTGCGATCCTGCGACCCCGTGACCCCCTAGGTCGCAAGGTCGCAGAGTCGCGAGGTCGCATATCTCATAAACGAAACTCGCTTGCAAACTTGTGACCCTCATTTATTGTCCACATGTGTGACCCCTTTATATATAAAAGGGTCACATAGGTCGCATTCAACCTGCACGATGGAGAAAGAAAACGCCTCTGACAAGCTAGCTGGAGCACGTTTTTCCCGCGTAAGTTGCCTAATCCTCCTACTGTTTCCTTTTTTTTCTGATTGTTGCCTCCATTTCCCTCATTGTTGCCTCCATTTCCCTCACCTTAGCCCTTTTTTAAACTCAACCTAGCTTCAGTTTTCTTCCATGACTCCTGTTGCTATAACTTGCCTCTCCCCATAGATTGACTTCCCTGTGTACCTCCTCTGGAAGCCTCCCTTGCATCAGTATGTTCAAGTTCCCTTTCCAGCCCTTTCAATGAGGGACTTCATGCATGCTTTCCACTTTATGTGTCACCTTACCTCCTTTTTGGTTAAAAACAAGATGAAGGTCTTCGTCACCATGTAAACCGTCTACCAAGCTCTAGAGCGACCCACGACTCCACAACCTCGCAACCTGGCGACCTCGGTCGCTAAGTCGTAGGGTCGTTAGGTCGCGTATCCGTGAAAGTTCAGAGTGACGTGACTTCACGACTCAGTGACCTTGTGACCTGGTCGCGAGTCACTAAGTCACCAGGTCGCGCTTCCATGAAAATATAAACCACCATGACTCCATGACTCGGCGACCTCACGACCTAGTCACAAGTCGCCAAGTCGCCATGTCACTTTTCTTTGAAAGTTTAACCTAACGCAACCTAGCGATCCAACGACTCAGTCACAAGGTCGCTAGGTCACAGGTTCATCCATTTCCTTGAAAATAGTTGAGCACGGGTAGGAGCAGCCCAAGTATTTATAAATATGACATCTATCTTATCGTGGGATTGTTTTATGAACATGCCAGGGAACCTAGAAGCCGAGCTAGAGTGCATATCCATCTCGTCAGCCTCAAGTGATATGGGGCCTCCGGTAGTTCGCAAAAGAAACAAAAGCCCTAAGATAGAAATCTCAGAGGAGGAAATACCTCTTTCTCTTCCCCCTATCTATGGAGACACTACCTGCACATTGGCAAAGGGGACAGTATGAGTTGGTATCAGGTGTACCATGAATTCACCAAGCCTGAATTTCCAAAGGACCTCCCAGACCGGAAAGTGTATGTTCAAGTTAAATTATCTAAGATCCACTACACGGGGGCCCATCTGCCTATATTTCCATGTGTAGAGATGATCGAGTGGATCCTGCAAAAGGTCGACCCCAAGATCTGGGTTATTCGGGATCATGCTGGGAAGTCATTCGAAAATCTAAAGGGACAAGATGAAAAATTCTATTATGCACTACCCACCCAAGAACAGACCTTCACTAAGGAGTGGGCCACCACTCATGCAATTCCCATTCCAGAGACCTTAAGAGGATGGTGGGAGGACCCAGAAAATTTTCGGCTCAAGAAGGACTAGGAATATCAGATAGCAGGTCTCAAGAAGGTCTACAAGCTTCTAGTTGCAATGTTATGTAGGATGTATGGGAATCCAAATGCAAACACTTTCAACGGCGCTTGGGTTTCTATGATGTATGTTGTTACTGTGTATGACACCCACTTCAACTGGGCCAACTTGATAGTGGCAGCCCTCAGATTGAACATATCTGCGGCACTAGCACCTAATGAAGGCATGCATCAGAATTTTATATGGTGTCTTACCTTTTGGATGCAGTATACGCAAGGTGCCATTTTTAGGGGTGGGCACACAACTGGGATTTGGAACACAGCGGTCCAATTCACAAATATTTAATGGTGTTCTAGGATTCCAAATATAAGCAAGACATGGAGTCAATCGCGCGTAGCTTCATCCCCGATCTCTACGGGAAACTATTTGGAAAAGACACCCCGTGCATGTCTGGGCGAGCCATGGAGACGATAACCTGAGTGGCCCATTGGTTTCCTGACACGGATAGTACTTTCATCCGAGTTTTCAGGTCACTCAAGGCTCCTCACGAACTGCCCCAGTTCGTAATCGACAAACTCCTCCTCCAAGAAACATGTTACCATATGTTAGGGGGTTTTTCAAAAGTTCTCACTAAGGGCAAGAAAAATCCATGGCCGACTCTGTTGCTCACTATCAGTGCCTACACAGTGAAGTATTTCAGGGAAGTAGAGGCAGAGGCCGAGTAAGTCAAAGGATTCTGTCTACCTCCCTTGGCACACCGGGTGTATGATCCTAAAAGAATCATCCCCGCCCACTGCAAGCGGGCCAAATTTAAATGGAGTTACCAGCATACTGATTTCCCAGCTGAAGATAGAGTCAAGAACTGGTACAACAAAGAAAGGGAGGCCGCTCAAGAGGAATCAACTGATCAGGAAGATCAAGAAAACCAGACTTTAGAAGAAAGAATCCATATGCTAGGAGGAGCCTCATCATCCAAAGCAAAGAAGCAAAGGACTGGTACGGGCCATAACTCTTCCACCCAATGAAGAGAAAAAGAGGCTAAAGCTCAATAAGAAGACGAGGAAAAGGAAAAGGAGGAGGAGGACAAATGAAAGAAGAAACTGAAAGAAGAACAAAGAAAGAAGCGAGGGGAGGAAACCCACAAGAAAAAGGAATAGGAACAACAAAGGAAAGAAGAGGAAGATAAGGCAGAAGTTGAGCATGAACTAAAGGAAGATCAAGCTAGACCAGAAGCTAAGCGCCAACTAAAGGAAGATCAAGATAAAACAAAAGCAGAGCGCTAGCTGAAAGAAGAACAAGATAGAGAAGAAGCAGAGAAAAAGAGGAGGGAGGAAGAAAATTAGAAGTAAAGGGAAGATTCCTCCAAGGGAACCGAAGGCAGCAAGACACCTCCTCAAGAGACAGAGAAACAAACAGAGCTACCACACATCAAGGTGCCCCAAATAAATCCTGCAACCAATGTGTGTTTTTCTCTCTCAGAATAGGGTACCTCCGAGGATCTAGATGAGGGAGTGCTTGATCTCACAAGACTTACCTATGATCAATTCACTTACAAGATCAAGCAAGAGAAGAGAAGATGTTTGGCACGAGACCCTGTTTCACCCCTTACAGTCACCATAGAGAAGGATATATTCTTGGATACCAGGACCAATCCGGTTATGATCGCATCAACTGGTACCGCTTTCGCAAGCATCTACTGAGGAGAACATAGGAAGAATGAGTAGAGAAATTATGTCCCTGTAGAATAGACTACAGGCCTCCGAGCAAAAGACAACTAAGTCAGAATAGGAAAAGAAGGCGCTACAAGAAGAATTCCAACAGCTTCAGGTTAGGAATGCCCCTACTAATGAAATACCACTAACTATTCAGGGAGAGTTGCTCACTTTGGAGGCCACCATGAAGCAGGTATATGAATAATTGTTCATGATAAAACAAACCATTGCGCCACTACTGAAAGCACAGGCAGAAACCAAGAGGAGGAACACATAGCTAAAGGAAGCCTCTACTTCCTTGGATAGAATACGGGAATGGTCGAACATGTATCCACAAGATCTCGCCACCTTGCCTAGAAAATATTGGATTGGCACCTAGAATGACAAGGTTCAAATCCGGATAAAGGTACAATCCAAGGAGAAACTTATCAAGGATTTGGAGAAAGTAATGTCCGCGTATGAACATTTGATTAGCGGCATTGACTCAATGCCCTAAGTACACCACATTCCGTCTCTGGGTGCAATGTGTGAAGAGAAAATGTGGGAAGAAGTCACCAAAGATATTCAAGCATTTCTACAGTGCATAAGGCAAGTAGCCGCCTCTCAAGATCTGCCAGAATCACAAGAAAACCTGGTTCAATTCATCGTGACACTAGTCCGGATCTACACCAAACTGGCCTCCCTATCAAACTAGATCACGATCAAGAGAGACACTTTGATTCCAAATGCTCTCGAGTGTCTTCACAGGTTGAGAGAAGATATGCCTCAGGTCTCCCCAGTGGCTGCAGATTATCTGGCATGGCAGAGTTACCTCAAGGAACAGCAGCATGTAGATGTCCCTGATCTTGCGATAACCCAACTGCTCCCATGACCAAGTCACACATTGCAGCATATAGAAGAGGCTGAAGGTCGCAACAACCAAGGGGTCGCAGGTTGCAGTCATAGCCAAGGTTGCAAGTCGCGGATTCGCTCAAGTCGCAGAGCATGTCAATGGTCAGGAAGGTGAAAAGTTAGGGATACCCAAGGGTCAATTTTGTCCTATAAATACTCCCTTCAGGGAATTGTAAAAGGATCTTTCTTTTTGGGACTCCAAAGGAGCAAAGAGAATTGTATAACATTGAATACACTTTTCTAAGAATTAATACAAGCACTTGTTTTGATTCCACTCTTGGATCCGATGAGGATTAATGTGTTAACACTATGAATATTTGTCTTATGTATCTGATATCTTTATGATTAAGTGATCTGCATTTTATTCTTATATCATTTACATATTTCAGCTCACTAAATGTGTTAATGATGTTAGGTTGTTTATTTAGAAGATGTTAGCAACTCTGTTACTAAAATTTATCTTATCTCTTGAGACCGCTTAAGGAAGTGAAGGGTGCTACAACCATAAAGAACTTTTTCTTCCGTGGTTTGAATAGCTTTTACAAGTGTGACCATAATGATGTGCTGCTAACATAATTTCCTTTGGCTGCATGCTTTAACTCATCTTGCTATTTGTAGTGTTTTATGTTCATTAAGACTCATCAACCATTTTTCTTGTACCATCCAAATAATCGTGTGTTCATAAGTCTGCAGGACTTGTTTGTGTCCAAGAAAAAGGAGTATTCAATGATAACCGGACCCACACCCCGGACGGGATCCCTATCACAAACGGTTTAGAGTCTAATCGGGACTTTTTACTAGGGAGATCCCTTACTTTTGGCTAGATATCTTTCCCCGTCAACACATCCCAAAAGAACTAGCGACACCTTCTAGTAGCCAAAGAATCAACCAAGGTAATGGTACAAGGATCATGTTTTTCTTGCATCGTCACATATAGGGAAGGATGCCCTAGTTTTGGCCACTAAAGTACCATCGTCCCTTGTGAGCATTCAAGTATTTAGATTCTTAGTAATCATCTACCAATACAGAGCACTAGATGGACCAGGTAGCCCCAAAATGTACAATACCCACTGGGCCTAAGCTTACACTCGGGTATTCATTCCGTGGGAAGATAGACAAATTTGAAACTCCCTAAAAATTAAACATCTATTTTCAAAATGTATTATAGCCACAACGAATTATTTGATGCCTACCCCTGATGGTCCTAACCTGAACTATAATTTCTTTTGTGGCCCCTGTGGGGAGAATTTAGTGAGTTCTCTTAATGATTATTTTTAGAGAGTTAATTTTCCTTAGGGTGTGCTTTGGTGAAGCAACTATAAGAAGAGGAGAAAGGTCCCAACACACTGGGTGCCTTTTGGTCTAACACTTACTGATGCTTTGTGTGCGCTTCAGAGTGTACAATCACAAGTTTTATGAGATGTGGATATGCGTTGATCCTTTACAATCCTTTTCTAATTACCCTATGTGTGATTTTTCCTTGAAAAAAAAATGATGTGCAGATTATAGGACGCTTACACCTTGCCTAGTTAGACTATGTTTTCACTATAGGGAGATGGAAAATTGTCTTAGGAAATCATCCATGTGCATATCCAGGCTCACCGTGAGGTGCAAGGGTGGCAAAGATTACTTGCTTTCTTTTTGACAGTTTGGTCCTAGTCCTAATTCCTTATGCAAAATTGAACTAATATAATGCAGAAATTGAAAAAACTTAAATTAGCTAAAGAGCCACTTACTTTTATGCTAATTACGCTATGTGTTTTTTATCTTTTATCATCAAATCATTTTTTCGAACAACATATGTGGATTCAAGGCCACTTACTTTTTCTACTTAAACTATGTATGATTTTCAAAAATAAAAAACTAAAATTAAAACTACTTAGTTCCTAAGCTAAATTATAGCAAGTAAGAGTCCTAATCAGTCATGAAATACAACATAGTGACGGAAATTTTTTTATGGGTTTCCAAGCACTTTACAAATGAAATGGAAAAAATCAAGAAAAAATTAGCTTGTTGGCCTATTGCATGGGTTATTTTCCCACATGCACGGAGCGCGCGTTTGTCAGAGTGTAATGTGCGCGGTCTCGCAGAATGAAAAAAATTCCATCCTATGTTGTGCAAAAATTCTCACTGAGTGTGATTGGATATGCTTAGAGGATGCAGGGGTTATTTTTAGCAAACTGAGCAAGAAGAAGGAACTGCATCAACAACCATTAACTCAAAAGAAAGAATCTAGTGGAGTCACCATTCCTGTGGTAGTGTATTCGGCACATGAGCATACGAAATACACTTTTATTATTAGGCAGGCTACTTACCTACATAATATTCACAGACCAAAATGGTTTGTTAAACGTTAGTGGAACAAGTTCAACATGTAATAAGCTAGATTAGAAATAAAACATAACATACTACGTAAACAAAAAAACATGCACAAGATACATGCTCGATAGAGCAAGCACAATAATAACTCAAAATGGAGAGATTATCCCTTTATTAGGTGTTGGTGGTAATAGAAGATAGAATGCTAAATCTCTTATAGTGGATCCCTTGAGCTATGGATCTCCAACATCCAAGACAAGGAGGTCTCTTCCCCTCAAGTTTTCAGCAAGCTTCTCTTCCCTCTCAAAGGATGGTAGATCGATGAACATGTGGTGAACTCCTCTCTCTTGGACTGAGATGTTGGATAGCCAAAAACTGAGTCCTTCCAATCCTTCTGTTGTTGGACAACACAAGCTAGTTTTCTATGGAGCAATTTGGCTGGCATAACAATGTGTCTCCTATTCTTCTTCCAAATGTTGGTTTATATAGAAATTTTTTGAATTATCCCTCCTTCTCTTGGTCCAAGATAGATGGTGACACAAGAGTGGAGGGGTGATTCCTTTGTGTGTTGCATTTAAGCCTCAAGGTGTCTTAAAGACGACTATACTTGGTAGTACTAAGGAATCTTCCTAACCAAGTGTGCCAAGTGGTCCCGGATAGTGACATTCTATCATCCCCAGGACCACACGACTATCGAATAAAAATCCGCACTATGCGCAAAAGGCCTTTGTTGCATATGCGTTGTCCATAAATTTTTCCTTTGAGCTTAGGAAGAATTAAATTTTTGTCTCTTCCTAATGTATTTCTTCTCCGGAAACCTTTATCTGTACCTTGTGCTTGACATTTTTAATGTATTTTTCTCATACGATTTTCCAATGTTAACAACACCTTTATCCATATTAAATTCCCAAAACAAATAAGCATAAGCACTCGATTGAAAAATGATCAAAATTCCTTTTGAATAGTAGCCCACCTTTTTCCAAGTGGTAATATCATATGTTAAGAGCTGTGTGGACGGTGAAAATGGAAGAGACACATGGAATTAATCATAAAATGGTGTTTTTCATGGGTTATTGGCTCGATGGTTATCTGACAGGTTGTCAAATGTAGGAGAATTTTTTTCTCCTATGGGGTCACCCATTTTGGTGGGTAACATGTACCACAACTTAGCCTTCAAGATAGGCCTGTAACTCAGCCTAAAAATAGATAGACTTGTCCTCCTTTGTTTTGGCTTCAATAGGTAGAGAATATGATATTAAGAGGCATGAATTCAACTCTAAAAAATCAAGCATTATACCCTTAAACTAGACCCTAAACAAATAAAAACCATTTCCAAGTATAATGCCAAAAACCTTTCAAAAGATGTGCTAACACCATTCCACAAAAAGACTCTTCAATTTGGCTTCTCTTAACTTCCAATTAATGAGGTATGCAGCTCATAATTGCTTCTTCTATTCACTTGCTTAGACAGATATGAGTTAGTTGAGTAAGTCCCTAAGTTCCTCCTCACACCTATATATAATGTGACTACCCTCATAAATAGGGTTGACTTTCCCAATAGCTAGGTCGACCTGTGTCCTAGTTGGGTTGACATGGTAGTATGTATAATGAATATTCAAAAAATCATTTACCCTCAATCGTGAGGAGTTAGAGGTAGTTCCATATACGATTGGAAAGGTCTCAGAATAAGATTTCCAGCCATATATTTTATTCTCCAATTTGAGCTAGGTAATTAGAGTAAAAATGAATTCAAATGTAGTGTATCTAAATGGGGCATAAAAAATCCAAAGGCAATATTTTCAAAGGGCTCAAAATATGTTATTTGACTATGTAAATTTCTCTTTCATTTAGATATCTTTGACATCAATAACATCCATTTTCAATACTCTCCCCCTTTTTCATTGACGGAAATAAATTAACGTTTGCTTCTTATGATATATTATTGCCCTATATGTGTTCTCTTTATACTTCTTGTCATCTGTTGCCCCTGTCCACATGCTCTCCCACTTTGAAATCAATAGCAAAAGGTGCTCCCCTAAGTTTGAGTTTTATTTATTGTGATAAAGGAGATATCACTCTCAAATTTTTCCTGCGATATTCAAAGGTTTCTCTAGGTAGAATTTTGATAAATATGTCATCAATTTATTCCTTGGTGCCAATATATTCCATCTTAACATTATTCTTGACTAATTTTTCTCTAAGGAAATGATACTTTAATGGAATATGCTTTGTTTTTTAGTGCATGAGAATATTTTTGGAGATATTGACTTCACTAGTGTTGTCACATAAAATAACAATGGGTTGATCATATTCCACTTTGTTGTCCTGCAAATTTTGTTTCATACAAAGTACTTGGGTAAAACGATCCGTTGTTGCTATGCATTTGACTTCAGCTGCAGAAAGAGAAATTGAAAATTGCTTCCTACTTTACCAAGATACAAGGTAATCTCCCAAGAAAAATGCACTGCCACTAGTGTTTTTATTATTATCAATGCTACCTTCACAATCAACATATGTGTTTGTTGTTGATGGGAAATATTTACTCTTGGGTTACCAAATTCCAATATTGAGTGTGATTTTTAACTATTGAAATATATTTTTTACCACTTGCCTATGTGATTCCTTTGGTGCTAATTGAAATCTTACAACCATTCCAACTTCCTGCATAATGTCTAGTCTCAAATTTATAAAGTACAACAGACTTTTGACCTTAGACTTATAAAGTGATGAATCGACTTTGGGAGATTCACCATCCTTGCTTAACCTGCATTCGATAATCATATGAGTACTAACTAGTGCACATTCTTTCATTGCAAACTACTTGAGAATATCCTTGAGGTATTTAGTTTAAACAATGAATATTATTTAAATGGATTGAGAAACTTGTAGTCCAAAGAAGAAGGATAATTCTCCAATCATTGACATTTCAAAATCATTTAACAATTTCTGAGTAGAACCACTCCCTATGGGGAGTCATATGAAAGGATGCACCTTATTCAATCAACCATTCTTCATGATATACATGTGTACTTGAAGAAGCCAAGTACAAATCCCCACCTTCATCTAAGGTGGTTTTTTCCTCTGCAAATGAATCATCGTCAAAATCCCTTTCCTTTCTCAGGAGTTTTAGATCTACAATATTTCTTGTAGTGCCCTTATTTTCCACATTTCTAACATACCTTCACAAAATTTCCTAGATATTTAGATCTCCCTCTAGATTTTTATCTCCCACTTGAGGACTTATGATTTCTATTTCTAAATCGTGAGTGTCCTCTTACATACAAGCCATCTTCGTTCTCTCTCTCCATGTTTTTCTATCTCATCTCCTCCAACAACAAGGATGGAACTATTTCATCAAATTCCAAGGTAGTCGCATTACTACCTATGGCCACAATTAGAAAATCCCACAAATCTGGTAGAGAGCATAACAGATTGATGCATTTATCATCATTTGAAATCTTAATATCAGTAGATAATTACTGACAACACAATATTGAAAGAATTCATATTCTTTGTCATTGAGTCTCCATCCCTCGTCCTCAGATTATACAACTTAATCTGTAGGAACAATGGACTTAGACTCATACAAAGTCCCTAATTTGTCCCACAAAGATTTTGTTGAATCTTCTCCTGAAACATTCAGCAATATTGAATCTGAGACACCAATATTTTTCTCTTTGCCTTCTGATCAAACTTGGTCCATTGTTCTGTCAAAATTTTTGTTCATTTAGTACTTGGATCCACATCAATCCATCGATATTTATCCACTAATAGATCCACCATCTTGAGCTTTCCTAACTCAAAAATCTGTTTGTTGAATTTCTTGATCTCTATATTTCCACTATTCGTCATTCCTTTTCACCATAAGAATCATCTGACATATCTCCCACTGTAACAAGGTCTACCACAAGCTCAAGCATATCCCCTTAGTCGCAAAAATGTCCCCTTGAAGCCAAATCTGCTCCAATACCAAATGACGGTTTTAACCCTATATAAATAATACATGCAAAAGAACTCTTAAAAGCATAAAATATACAATGGCAAGAATACAAAATTATACATAGATATTTTCTCCTAAAACCCAACATTGGGAAAACTAGGTTTATTTTTCATTATCTTTTAATGTTACAATACATTATATGCATGTTGAAGCATTCATAAACCCTAATCCTTTAACCCTGGATTAGAATATAATTGTACTTCCTTTGACCAAATCTACAAAACCATGTGTAAAACCATGTGCAAAACCATGGGTGGGCTCGCCCAAAAAAAAATCAAGGCGCTACCTTGAACCCCATGCAAGTGGTTCCCCCTGCAACCCCTCTAACAAGGGGGGTTTCCGTCACGCCCAATGCAACGTATCACACATGGCACTAATTGTGAAAAGAATATAACACACACATAATAACTAGAAACTAGTAATGGTTCATGAACAATCATACAGAGATTTTTTTGGTTTTATTTGTTAGTCTAATTCATGTAAACTCTTTTTGGTTGTATCTTTTATGAGGAAGATTGTATAATCAAGATGAATAAACAAAACTATTTTACAAAGATCATCATTTTAATTAGAAGGGCTCTCTAAAAAGCAGTTATGAATTCTTGCAAGCACACATTTATGTATGATTTTATATTTCTAGTTGAAATAATAAGTATCTTTTTTTCTTGAAATAAATATATATTTATGCTTTTACATTCACATATTGGAATAACTTCTTCATTTGTATTTATGGGACAAGTGTGATGAGGCTGATACCTTCAAATGTTTTCATTATGCCTAAGGATGAGGAGGTATAGTATTGATTAATATTACAACTTAAATTAGTATCTTGGTTATGAAATGGGTGGTTCATTATCTAGAGAGATGCTCTCCTTAGTAATTACTGCTAAGGCATCATCTTTGCATTGCACATCATATTTACTATAATAGGGAATTTTGGTTCATGTGACATAATTTCAACTCCTCACAACTTCCATATATCAAACTCTTAAATAATAATTAAAGGTGTTTGGGAGCATGGAGGAAGGTATCCAACTTGGTGTGGTAGAAAATGTTAGGTAGTCGAGTAAGATGGATTTGGCCAAAATATTAATTTGAGGTTGGAAGGTGTATTAAATGTGTGTTGTAGTCATTACTCATTTTCAAGAGTGATAAATAAGTAAGAAGAATATTGTTATTGGACGAGCTTATAAGATGTGAATACTCACTCTTACAAGGATTGTTAATCCATTGATTATGAGTTTACCCTATCTTCTATGGATTGACATACTATTATAGAGAATATTGATACTATTTCACAGGAGGACTTGGTCAAAAATATTATTGACATTCTTAGCCCCCTTTTGCATGATTAGGGTTGAAGATTTGGGAATTGTTCGTGCAGTATGATTCTTGGAGGTTGTACTCTCTTCCTCATCAATGGCATGAGATTAGTCCTATTCTTAATTCATAATGGGTGTTTACCAACACGAAGATATGGTAGATTAGGATATTGTATAATGTGTGGTTGGTTCAAGTAAGCTACAAACTCTAATTGTTTTCATGGCTAGTGATTTAACAAGGCACAACCGATCAAAAATGGTCTCTAGAATGGGCTTTGTCTCTCTTGCCTTGGGCTAGAAGTTGTGAAGCACCTCCTTAGGATTTCATTTTTACCAACATTTATTAGAAATTTATGAGCATGCAACCATTTTGTAAGTGACGGTCTCGTAGAGACGGATCGCAACAATCCTCAACTCCAGATTCTTCATGACTACTACTCCAAGATGGGTATGACAGTTAATACTGACAAGACTAAAGTCATGATCATTAAATCCAAAAATATCACCCATGGTAGTTTCGTGTATAATAACCAGTTCTTAGAGCAGGTTTCTTCTTATTCCCTTATCATCTCAACCGGAATTATAGCATCGAGAAAAAGGTTATTGGGGGCTGGAAATCTTATTATGAGCTCGAAAACAATTGTAAGTCAGTTGATCTTTAAATTTGGAGTAAAAAGAGGTTCCTCTTTGAGACCCTTGCCACCCCTGTTGTCTTATACGAATGTGAAGTTTGGGGTTGCAGTATATCCAAAGAGTCATGGAGGAAGATTGAGATGATTCAAAAGAAATTCATAACCTACAACCTTAAGTTCAAGAGAAATACTCCCTATCCTATCCTCTTGATCAAATCTAGTTTTTCCCCCATTAAAAGTACGGCTATTGATCCGGATTTATGCAGGAATGCAATAAAATACAGAAATAGACGAAAATAAAGGGACGCAGCGGAAATAATGCTTCATTTCATTAATATCAAATAACTAAAATATGTTTATAGACAGAATGGAAATAAACTAGCTAGGGCAATGGTAGCTTATCTCTGAGAAGAGATGTGGCAGCTACATGCCCCTGAACTATGTTAAATGAGGCTCGAAAGCCTATTTATTGTTGAGAAACAATGCAAAACCCTAAACATCCAAAAACCTAACCATAGGAGATGAAGGGCCAAAACTATGGGCCCTGTTTGGGTAAATTGGTGTTTCAACTTCTCGGGGACGTAACTTTGGCATACGATCAATTTTTGATGCGCATCATGCCTCGCTATAAATATCTATTCAAGGAGTACAACATCGATCCATGGACTCATTTTGCTCCCAGTTTTCCCAAAAAATGTCGTTTAGGGCCTCAAAATGGCTTCGGAAGTTCAGGACTTGAAAAATGCTAAAAATAGTAAGTTGTGCTGCAACTGAAAAATTGAAAGAACTAATGGTGGCATTTCAAATGGAATAGGTGGGTGGCCACCAATATCCAACTGGATCATTAGGGCCCCAAAACAGCTCCGGAAGTTTAGGACCCAAAAACTGCTAAAAATAGTAAGATGTGCTGAAAGTGAAAAACTAAAAGAACCGATGGCGGGGGTCCAAATGGAATAGATGGGTGGCCACCAATATCCACTTGGATCATTCCTCCCCCCTTAGGATCAATGGTCCCCATTGTGTTGAGATCCTCCATGAGATGAGGCAAATTTTGTTGAACTGGGTATTAGATTTGTTGAAGATGTCATGGACCTGCGGATGGACATGCTGGATGCGTTTAGTAAATTTGGTTTCTTTATCAGCCTCAGACAGTACACATGAGGATTATGTCTGTGTAGTCTCATCAGGTATGGCAACATCAGGTGGCAGCGCGTCAGGGGTCAGCTCAATGGAGTGCTTGTCTTGACAGTGTAGAGGAACGTCTGTGAGTGAGGAGAAAATGTCCTCGTATTCCTCCATGAATTTGTCCATCTGTTGTAGCCATGTAGGGGAGCCCTATTTTGAGGTTGTGGCCATAATATTATTCTTTCCCTGTGAGCGAGTTGTAAGGAAAATAAATATCCTATTTTGGGAAACAATCTTACTACGTTGTTTTGTAGTAGTCAAAGAGATGATAGGAGGTGGTACCACCTTCGGTATCCTGTACAAGTTATTTCCCAAAGTAATAATAACAACAGGAGGCCTAGACTCATACACATCATGTCACCTCCACAAGTATGATTGGCCCAATAATATTGTTGGCCTGTGACCGCACATAACATGGAGAAGTGGTCCCTGTAAGGAAATCACAAGAAAAAGGCAATAGAGAAATAGTTAAGATAGAAAAAATAGCAAGGGAAGGGTCCTGAGGGAGGTTGGGTCAATTCGTGCACACGTTCATGTCAAGTCGTGAATTCTAAAGCAGATCTAGTTGTGAATGCGGGGCAAGTATTCCACAAACAAATAAGAAATGACCAAGCGCAACTAAAGAGACAAGGTCGGCAAACCACAGCAAGGGGATCAGTGAGGACCGCTGATCTGAGCATCGGTCAATGGCGAAGATTAAAATCGCAGTCGTAGAGCGCAACTATTGCAAGATAGGCATAAAAGGTAAAATTTAAAAATGTTGAAGTCTGATGTGCTATGGCGGTGGGACCCAGCCACCCACCACACCCTTTTTCATTCCATTCCCTGACTGCAAGTAAAGTGGGACCATCCCTCCATGTCACCCTTTTCTTCCCCACCATCCATCACAAATCGCATACTATAAACCTTTCACGTCGCAACTAAAACTTAAAAACCACGATTGTCGACTTGCGATGTATCACATCGCATTTGTTTCAACTTGTTATCACTCCGCCAGATTCCCAAGGCTGAAGAAGGAATCCCAACAGAGGTAACCACAGACCAAGATTTTGACTTTTTATCTATCCCTACCAAGTCGAGGAGGGCTCTCTCCACAAATCACAGCCAAGAGGGTTGGATGAAAAAGGTTTTAGGCTAGCTATGAAATGCAGGGGTTTGATTTGTTTTGATGGGGGTTGGGCTCACTTAATGAGGATTAGGTCAAGGGGAATAGATTAGGGCCAATGAGATGGAATTGCAGTTCATTCGATGGGGCAAGGTAGGTATAAGGCTCAACACTTGAAGGTGATTTGGTGAGATGGTTTAAGACTGATGAGGATCTAGGAAGAGCATAGAAGATGAGTTCTTCCTAAACTGAAGAAAATGGACATATTATGAAAAATTTCCCAAAACAGAGCATGAAAAACATGTATTCCACCTTTCAACTTGAAATTTAACATATAATAGGCATGAAAAGATTTATGAGCTTACAAAACATTCATACAAATTATCACCAAGAAAAAACTATGCCAAACATTCATACCACATGAATACCATGGAAATAGCTACAATTTTTCATTAATATCCAAGTCAAACTGGTTCTTGATCAATACACTAACATTCAAAATGATGCCAACCTTTGACTCCTCTGAAGACCTGAGGTAAATAGACCTCAAAACCACCTCCACTCATCCATAGGGGTCGAATCCATGAGGTGAGGGATATATTACACAAAAACTTGAACTGATAGCTAGAGTATAAGATGAGAAAAGTGACTCAATCCTATCTCTAATGAACTGATTCATTACAACTCAACTAATTGACTTACCTAATGTACTTACCCTAGATAAAAGTAAAAACATGATATTTACATTCATATTGACCATTTACATAAGTAATTTCCTCATTTCCCAAGGTAAAAGACAAACTGGAGTGAAACTAAAAAAATTGCTGAACACTATGAAAAATGCATTTTCCTTGTCAAACGTGCAGCGTCCAGGCAGAAAATATGACCTGTGTTCAAGGCTGGTTTTGAGTGTCTTCCTGGTGTCCAAATCAGCTCCATGATAGCTCATTGGAAATCTATTTGAGTCTATTTTCCAAAAATACCTCCAGTTTTCGAAATGGTGCTCATTTTCCCTATCAAAAACATGTTCTCCCAAGTCTAGTAAACACGTAGTGACCAGGCAGATTTAGAGGCAGAAACATGAAAATTTGATGGTTTTTGGCACTTTTGATGGACCATTTCTCCTCCAAAAAAACTGAAACTTGCTAGAGTTGATGTCCTCATCAATATGAACATGCTGGTGGTGGAAATATATAATTTGGAGGCCCCAAAAAATAACATAGCGTCCAGGTCGTTGTGCCTTTGGAAAATTTTCTATGTGCAAAAATACTCAAAAACACAGAAATGAACAAAAGTGAAAAGCGTGCCAAAATTTTGTCAAAATTGTGAGGGTACTTGCTCATCAAGTGTTTGAGGCATGGAGTGACACCTCAGCAAGTATGTCTAACTTCTCTTTCTCTCCTTTCTTGGTCAAATTTTCAATTTTAACATTGGCTCTTTTGAGCTTGGCCAATGCAATTCTCTCTTTCCATGCATGAAGTTTGACCCTTGTCCTCAATAATTCATTGTCCTTGTTGGCCTTCCCTAGAAACTTCTCCAAATGTAGATTGGATCTATAAAGCCATGGTTCCTTGTTCTTGCAGATTTCTAGGGCAAGTTGTTCATTTAAGGTAAGTTGGTATGCTAGCTCAGCTTCCCTTTATCTCTCTAGGGCTAGAGCTCTTTTCAGCCCTCTAGTCTTTGGTCTTTGTCTTGGAGATTGATCCTCCTCATCGTCAATTTCACCAAACCTTTCCAATGTTTCCTAAAGCAAGGCTTTAGCCTTTTCTACCTCTCTTTGTTCTTTGATACACTTCACCTCATTGATGGCTTGCTTGGTCTTCAGCTACTAATTTTCTTGCTCAAGGAAGTCAATCACATACTTGGCCCTCTCAAGTTTAGTTTCAAGTTCAATAATCTTTTCCTCTTTGCCTTTAATTGTTGCATTGGTTATTTTGTCTTCATCTCCTTCACTTAATTCAATCAACTGAAATTCATGCTCTGTCTCATGTTTTCCCTCCTCATCATCAATGTTTGGCTCTATTACCTTTTCCTTACCTTTATCTACCTATTGCGTTAATGAAGAAGGCATGGCCCTTTCACTCCAAGTGAAGAAAACACATGCCTATAGCCTCTCTGGTAAGTTTTGGGAAAAGGCTCAACCTCAGCCAAACTAGCCCATGTTGCCTCAATATCTTCCTCACTACTTGATGACTTTGAATCATGATGTGATGATGATATATGGTTATAGAAAGGTGAAGAAGAAGTATCAATATGAGGTGAATGAGGTTAATGAAGCTCACTTGGTAATGATGTATGAACAGTGGGCTAAGATGGAGGAATATATGTGGGAGGATGAGATGATGAAGGGGGATTATGTTCATGCTAACTAGGTGGGGTAGTAAAAATCTCATTGGATATGAAGGTGTCCCATGGAACGTTCAATTGATCAAGCTGATACATGACTATCATTTTGATGAGGGAGTGGTGGAAAATACTCTGCATTTGATGACCATAATCTCTCTTTTGGGCAATATATGCCATTTTTTCAATGCTACGGGAGAGATAATAGGGTATGTGAAGCATTCTGACTCTAGTGACATGCATGAGGAGCCAGATATGATAAGAATAGAGTCTAGAAAACCTCCCCTCACAGGTGAAGTATTTCATGATGAATTTCATCATGGGGACATATCTGTCAAGGAGATGAGAGAAAGGAAAAATTGTCTTTTTTTCATCCTTGTATTTTGGTTTAAGATATGGCTCATAGTAGCAATGATTGAGGTCTCCTTGTATAAACCATTTTTCTCCTACATTTGGGATCCCTGTAGCAGCTGCAATGATATTAGTGGACATAGTGAAATTAACCCCTACAAGAGTGACCTGTCTATCATGAAGATTGGAAATGAAAAATCTTGTCAACATAGGGTGATACTGGATTTTGCACTTTCTCACAAAATTCAAAACAGCCTACATGTTTGAAACATGAAATGGTGAGGGGAGATGCCATAAGCTCTCTAGTGGTTGTTGGTTCATCTCTAATGACTTTCCCTCCCTTTTTATATGGATTTTTCTTCGGTCTTTGTTCCTCACTAATACTTATGTTCTACTCTTCGGCCATATTTGAAGTTTGAAACCCTAGGGTGATGAAATGAATGGAGGGAATGTGAAGTGAAAGGAAGTGTTTTGGGAAATGGAGGGAATGGGAATGTGAATGGGAACCTAGGTTAGTGAAAACCCTAGGATTTAGAGGTATTAGGAATGGTATTGCTTTAGGGAATGGGGATATGGAAAAATATATATGGGAATGGGAAGGGAAATATATAGCAGTTTAAGGATTAGGTTTGAAATGAAAACTAGGGTTTCTTCCTTAAAAAAAACGTCAAATGATTATAAAACACAAAATGTATCACTGAGATAATGTCTAGGGCTTACTCACTGATCAATAGAGCCTTGAAGAAAATCCGTGGCATTTGCTGATGTGGGAGGCTGAAAGATAGTTTTCTATCTTTCTAAGAAAATGTGCAACGTCTGGAGCAAACGCACAGCGTCCACTGCAAACGCATAGCGACCTTTCTTAAATCCGCAACATCCAGGCAAAATGGTCTGAGAATTTCAGGCAAATGCACAGCGACCCTTCTCAGATGCGTAGCATCTCCCTCAAACGTGCAGCGTCTCTGAAAATTTGCTTGTCTCCTCACTAAAAATGCGAAATTTCTCCTTTGTTGAGGATTGCTGAATGATGAATGAAACAAATAGGTGTTGTTTTGAGGTTTTGCATGGCTTTATAATCTAGTGGATTAAATTTATAATTTGAATTACCCACTTTCCTTATGTTCACTTTTCTTCTCAAACTTTGGCACTGATACTCTTTGACCTTCTAACTTTTTGCTTTGCAGGTTGATTTAGATAATGGAACTTTGATTTCTTTTCTTTTAGTTTGGAAAAAATGATTGAATTGGCAGCTAGGGAAAAACTTATTACATATAGAAACATAAAATTACATTTAAAAAATGAAAAATAAATTACATATTTGATTTTATATCAAAATATCATTTTGATATAAAAATCATTGAGATATTTACAATTTGAAAAGTAGAATAGTTACAAAGTGATGATCTTCTTTAGAGGAAGATAAAATATCTTTGAGTCACTCTCATATACTTTTTTGACTTTCTTTGGATGGAGTTATGCATTTTGGACTTTGAAAAATAAAACCCTAATGACCTAATGAGACCTTTAAGAGTTGATCTCCATGACTGATTTTAAATGAGACAAGTCATGGTGAAATGATCATTTTCTTAGGTATTATTATGCTCAAGGGGACATGGGAGTGAGTCAACAAGATATATTTCTCTGAAGGAGAGTGAAGTTTTATTGAGGAAATCTACCATCAGTGAAAGAATTTTTAGCATGACCTAATGGAATGATATAAAAATTTCAGAATGAGACACCTAAAATGAGAAATGAAGAAATGATATCGATCACTGATGGCTGACTCTAACACAACTTACCTTTGAAATTCCCGCAATCTATTTGGTTTAATTTGCGACGCAACGGTTGTCCCACCACCGCAGCTCCGCCCCCCACTTCACAGTCATTTCAAATACATATCACATATCATATACAACATCATAAAGCTTTGCCTTACCACATAAAACATTCGTCGATTGATAAACCCCGCCGATTGCAGTGGGCTCCACTTCTCCCTGACACATCCTCTTCAAATCAACGCAAATCACACTTCACAGTTTTAAGCATTTACCTTACTTCCCAAATGCTAAATTCTGTGATGAGCGATGCGGGTGGGTCCCTCTCCCCACACTTTTCAAGTTTTATATTTTAAACCCCCGCTGCTTATACTTAAAACTTAAATTTTGCAATTTGCGATGCAGTCCGGTCCCACCTTCCCTCCACATCACTTACTTTCTCCCTGCACTCTGCACATCATGCATTTTAGAGTTTACCTTTACTACTTCATGCTAAAGAGTTGTGATGTTGGGCCCCACCATCACTCCCGCCATTCTCATTCATTGTCACACATCTCATCACCGCCAAGCCCTCTGCATCCCTCCGTCACCTCCACTTCACGCCAATGCATCTAACGGTCCTTGTTTCATTTCGCACCCCCCCCCCCGCGCAGCTTTTGAACTTTAACCATGGGGAGGGGGTTCGAAATGGGCGGTATCCATTACCTCCCATTTTGCATCCCCCTTCTCTGATACAGCTTACCACTTGAGACCCCCTCCGAAATCTGGTTCCCATTTTTTCAATTCAAAGCACTGCATGGGCTTTTGAGGCAGAACATATAGTTGTGGCTTATGCGGCCTACTCAGGAGATCTCCGCTAAAGAACCATGTGTGCTCAGTACGACTGGCCTCTTCATAATGGATTAAGTGGAAATCACCAGACTAAGGGAGTTGAGTTCTGTAGGCAATAGATGGAATCGTAAAATGACAGTCAGCCTGTACACCTACAACCGCTCCTCGCCATACTGTCTCAAAGGATCCCATTATTAGCCTCAATAGGCGACCATGTCCTTTATGTTTTTGGTTTAATTTTGATGATTCTGCTGGTGAAATCTCAATTTCACCCCATTCCTATTTTAATTCTCTCAGTACAGAAGTAATTGCTCAATGTACTCTCTGCAATTTAGGTAGCATGTTTTGATTTCATAGACATGGGTCGATCATAAATTATCAAGTATCGTAGACCCTTCAGGGAAACTCTATATATAGTAAGTTCTGAGATGAAAGTAGGGTTCTGGAATTTTGGAAGAATTTTGTTGTAGTTTTGTATGATTGTGCTCCTTGTGCTCTGAGATACATATTTGGGAGAGCTATTTGAACTTAATATAATACAGCGTTGTTATTTCGATTCCGGATGGAGAAATGAGTAGTATGTATCCATTTTCCTCTATTATCAGTAATCTCTTTTTATGTATAATCATCTTCATACTATGTTGCTTTGAAGGTTTGTGTATTGTAGTTGCTGGTAGTCTGCAATTTTATTCATGAATTCGTGTTTGCATAATGCTCAAGTCTTAACACTCATGTATTAAGATTTCCGCACTCCCTTAATTTGCACTCTACGAACCTTTGTTTTTGCCCATATCTCATTCATATCCGCTTCCTCTAAGGTCACTAGGGGACATATTCTTAAATCTCTTAAGCCTGTATTTTTTGGGTTCATTCTTCGTTCTTCATCACCGCCTCTACACATTTTAAAGCTTCTGCTCATTGTTTTATACTTGGCCCAACTAAAATCCATGAGCCTCACAGCCTCCTGAGCCCTCTCACTATTTAGGGAATTCACTTGAATCAGGCTCAAATGGTCTTCTCTATTCTTGAACCACCAAAACCATTATTCTCTTGACCCATATTTCGTCAGAGGCATTTATACAATTGCCCACATTTAACCTCTAATTTTAAGATTTCCTAGGCATTGGTATTTTGCAACTCAAGGATGTCTCTAGGAGCTAAAACATATTTTTGGCGTCGTTGCCAGGGACATGAATTAGAAAACCTTTTCCTTGAGATACGACATTATCTCCACCCTTCAATCAAGTTAGCACGAAGGTTTGAGAGTTGCATAGCCCTCACCTTGGCGACTCCACTGTTATTAAATTTCAAATCAAGTGTAATCTTGGCTTACACCAGGCCCCATACCCGATCAAATACTTCTCAGCAGAAAACCCCTTCTATATATGATCCTAAAAATATTATATTTAAGAAAATCTGGAGGGAGAAGTAGCCCATCCAGGCTGACCTACCCTCATTTTCTATAGAAGATTCATCTTCCTCTTCTCAGAGAGCTGATATCTATGGTTCTGGCTCCACAACCCTTGAACTTGAGTATCCTCCAAAAACCTCTGCTTTAGCTAGTTCAGACATAAGAAACGAAGCCAAATTTGTTGATACTTCTTTAGCCCCCTTGCACCCTACTCCAAAGGCTGAAGAAGTTAAAGAAGTTGTAGTACTCCAAAGCATTGTGCAGACCAATATAGCAACCCCTACTCAGCATATACCTTTTGTACCAAAGCCAAATCATCCTCAGAACTTACCACCACTAGCCCTCATGGTTGTACCCTGCTTCCTCCTCAAAAAATATGCTCCATTGGCTTTACCTCAAGTATTGCATGACATGCCTCAAGATTACCTAAAGCTCTTACCTCGGTTCATCGGGGAAGATAGCACTTCTGCGCAGAAACATATTTAAGACTTTTGCGCCTTTGCTGAGAATGTGAATGTGGAGCACCTAGATGTGGTGTTGAGGCTTTTCATCCAATCCTTGGATGGAGAGGCTCGAAAGTGGTTCAAATATCTTGATAATAATGCAGTCACCACTTGGGAAGAAATGGAGAATTTCTTCACACTAAAATGGGGAGAGAAGAGGGACCATGGATATTTCCTCACAGAGTTCAATGCTCTTAAAAGAGACAAAATGAGGTTGTAACAGAATTTATAAAGAGGTTCAATAAGCTTTATAATAATCTTCCTATTGAAATAAAGCCTCCCCAAGCAGCTGCTAAGGTGGTCTTAGCATTAGATTTTGAACCAGAGTTTGGGTTCACCCTAAGAGAAAGAAAGTCTGCATCTCTGGATCAGATTCAGACTGATGCACTGGAGGTAGAAGAAAAATTTTCTTCTACTGGTAAATTCAAAGGCAAGATAGAACATGAAGCCAGAAGAAGGGGTAGGGAGGAGGATTCTACCTCTAATCAGGAAAGGGAGTCACAAGAGTATATAATCGAAGAGATGAATAAGCTGATCAAGAAACTCTCAAATAAGTTGGTGAAGCTTGAATTGGAGGCCAAGAATTTCCCTCCTCGTCCTAACCAAATGATCCCAAACCCTGGGTTTAATCCCTAGTACTGGAAGCCCCCTCTACAGTTGTTGCAGAGAGAAAGGAAAGAGTAGCAAGATCACACGCAACCTCCTCTATACCTGGAATGGGAAATGGAGGGACAGACCGAGGAAGTCACAGATAGTCAAGGAGATCAATTCCTCGCTTACTCAGAGGATGAAGAAGGTGAACTCACCCTGTAAGAAGGGCCAGAAGAGAAGGAAGTCCCCCTAGAGGATCGAGATATTGACAATTACTACAGTCATTTTATGGATTTCATGCAAGCTAAACTCCACAAGAAGTATGATCTTAGGTCCTCCAGGAAGAGAACCCGAGTGCAGGAACAAGATGAAGAGTCGACACCAAGAGAGCAGACCCCTTCTAGTTCTGCCGATAAGGGGAAAAACCCTTTAGAATAGTCTGCCCATCCTAAAGTCTCTGCGCCCACCTCCTCGAAACATGGCTCTGATCCTCCCCAAAATGAGAGATCCACAGCTACACCCTTGAAATTTCCCGACCCTCCTAAAGAGAAGTTCAAAGAATTTATCACAGAGAAAGCTCCCACGACCTTTAGCCTCCAGAAAGAATTAGAAAAGGTCAAGATCTCGATCCCCGTGATCGAGCTCCTAAAACAGCCCTCATACAGGGCCCAAGTCTCTCAATTCATGTTGCCCTAGGGCGGAGGCCCTCTCCTTGACGGCCTCAATCTCCAAGAATAAAGACCCATGGTAGTCTTTGGACCTCATGTAGAAGAGTTGGATTCAAACACTCCTCCATTCTATATGACTCTATTTATACATGACCTGCTATTGCACAACTGCATGCTAGATTCTGGGGCTTCACATAATTTTTTTCCATTTTCTATCATGGATTAGTTGGGTTTGTAGATCACCAGGCCATATAAAGATTTGTATTCTTTTGATTCCAAGAGGGTGAAATTCTTGGGCATGTTAAAATGTCTGGGAGTAAATTTAGCCCAGATTCCGGTCAAAAGTGTGGTAATAAACATCGTTGTGGCTGATATCCTAGCTCGATTTGGAATGTTGTTGTCCAGATCCTGGGGTACAAAGATTGGAGGATCCATAAAACTTGACCTCACCTATGCCACTATCCCAGTATTCGGTGGGGAGGAAATATGATTATACCATGTGTCCAGGTTTGTGAAGATGGTCACCAAAGCTAATGGTTCTACAAATTCTTCAGTATATAATAAGGAGGTTGAATTCTCTTGTCTTATGCTCGAGGAGGAAAAAAACTTCCTGCAAGAAATGAAGATCTGTCCTCTAATCTAGGAGAATCTTATGAGCAGAGGGGAAAACAAAATATGGACCTTGCAGTTTGATGGAGCTTACTCACGGGAAGGAAATGTGGCCGGGGTACTCTTGATATCACTAGAAGGATGCTTGGTTCCTCTCTCCTTTAAGATGGAATACGAAGCCACAAATAATGTGGCTGAGTATGAAGCCCTATTGTTGGGGTTTCCGACAACGTGGAATATGAACATACAGAACCTCAAAGTGTTCAGAGATTTACAGCTAGTAGTGAGGCAAGTCAGGAGCCAATGCCAAACTAAACACCCGCAGATCAGAGCCTACAAGAATGAGGTATGGGATTTAGTTGAGAACTTATGTTATGATTTCAACATTCAGTTCATGCCAAGGGAAAAGAAAAGAATTGTGGACTCACTAGCTATGGCTGCTAGTAATTTCTGCCCACCACAGAATCACTTGCTGGGATATGAGGTTGAAATGCGATATCACCTCTCCATTCCAGAAAACATAAAGCATTGGCAAGTCTTCGAAGATGAAGAGCAGGTCTAGAATTTTATGGAAACGGTGGGTGAGTTCTCAAATATGGTGATCGATTTAGTCCCGGAGGACGACAGTGAGGAGCCAAAAACTAGATGGGAAGAGACATTGGTTGGGCACCGTGTTCTGTAATTAAAGGGAAATGTCAACCCCAGGGGCCTTGTGCCTATGGAGAGATTGTTTGATAAGAATGATATCCCAATGAATCCCAACAAACTTACCCCCGATGAGCCTATCAGGGATGTGAACATTGGGATAGAAGAAGATCCAAAGGTGGTAGAGTTGTTGAAAGGGGTCCCCGAAGAATACCAAGAGCATTACCTCAGGCTGTTTCAGTCATATAGTGATGTCTTCGCTTGGTCATACCAGGATCTGAAGGCTTTTGATATTGATATTATACAGCACAATATACAACTCAAAGAGGATGCCAAACCTCATAAGAAAAATTTGAGACAGATCAATCCCCTTCTTCTCCCAGCCATTGAGAAAGAAATAAAGAAATTGTTGCAGGCCAAGATCATTGTCCCTCTAAGGTACTCTGAATGGGTGGTGAACCTGGTACCTTTCATAAAGAAGAACGGTGAAATCAGGCTTTACGTGGATTTTCGCAATATGAACAGAGCCTCATTCAAAGATAATTATCCCCTCCCGAAGATGGACCACATCTTGCAAAAGGTGGTGGGATCCTCCCACATGTCTATGATGGATGGCTTCTCGGGATATAATTAGGTGGAAGTGCTCTCGGAAGACCAAAAGAAGACGTCGTTCACTATGCCTTGGGGAACCTTCATGTACGCCCGAATTCCCTTTGGCCTAATAAACGTTGGTGCCACATTCCAGTAGGTGATGGACATTTCTTTCATAGGAGAACAAGAAAATTTTGTGGTGATCTACCTAGATGACATAACCATCTTTTCAAAGGGTGATGTTGAACATATAGAGCACCTTCATCGAACCTTTAATAAATGCCGCAGGTATGGCCTATCTCTGACTCATTAAAAATCCATGTTTTCCTTGGAGGAAGGAAAGTTACTAGGGCACATAGTAACTAAGGAGGGAGTGAAGATCGACTTGAAGCAGTTAGAGGTGATAAATGACATTCCCCTACCAAGAAACAAAAAGGAAGTACATGTGTTCTTGGGAAGAATCAATTTCCTTAGAAGGTTCATTCCTAACTATGCCAAGATTGTCCGAAACATCACCGAGATGTTGAAAAATAATAGTGAAGTTAGATGGACCCCTGAGTCCAGGGACTCTTTCAATAGGGTCAAACAAGCCTTTGCAGAAGCTCCAGTGTTGGCAGGTCTAGATTATGGGAAGTCCTTCGTGATTTTCTCCTTCGCCTCTCCTCACATAATAGCTGCAGTACTTTTACAGAAAAATGTCGATGGGCATGAACAACCCATTGCGTTCTTCAGTCAAGTCCTGCGAGACGCTGAACTAAAATATGATATCCTGGAGAAGCAGGCTTATGCTCTAGTCAAATCGCTGAAGGCATTCCAGGTGTACGTGTTACAATCAGCCATAACAGCTTATGTACCCACAGCAACAGTGAAGGATATTCTGGTACAGGGTGACAGTGAAGGGAAGAGGGGCAAATGGATAGCCAAGATACAGGAGTACGAGCTGGAGATAAAGCCTATTAAAATCATCAAAGGCCAGGGGCTAGCAAAAATCCTGTCTGAATCCAACTGTCAAGCTCCAGGAATAAATCTGTCTATGACAGGAGGACACAGGCGCACACCAAGGCGTATAATCTTCCGCTCAGAAAACACATGTCAAGTACCTCCTATCATCATGGTATAAAAATATAGTGGAATATCTTTTAACACTGAGGTGTCCCCCTCACCATGATAAGACCAAGTATCGCACTTTGAGACTGAGGTCTCAAAAGTACACTGTGGAAAATGGATGACTATATTGGAGAGACCCGGCGGGAATCTTATTATTGTGTTTGACATAGAAAGAAGTTGACCATGTGATGACCAAGTTTCACGAAGGGATATGCAACGGACATTACAGTTGGCAATCCACTGCACACAAGATCCTGAAGGCAAGGTTCTTTTGGCCTAACTTATTTGGCAATGTACATGCCCATGTCCGGGCCTGCGAGAAGTGCCAGGCATTCGCGGAAAAACAAAGGCATGCACCTCTCCCATTAATTCTAGTACATGTTGAGGAACCTTTTAAACAATGGGGGATTGAATTCATAGGAAATATTCACCCTGCCCCTGGCAATCAGCATCGATGGATCCTCACTACTACAGATTACTTCACCAAGTGGGTAGAGTTCGTGCCCGCAAGAAATGCTATAGAATTGGTGATGATTATGTTCCTGGAGGAGAACATAATATCTAGGTTTGGATGCCAGCAAAAATCATTACAGATAATGCCCAAGTTTTCAAGTTGGCTAAATTTGTTATTTTTTGTCAGCGTTACAGCATCCTGCTGGGCCACTCCACTGCGTACTACCCACAGGGGAACGGGCAGACATAATCATCTAACAAGGCACTGGTGAGGATCTTTAAGAATATCATCAATGAAAATCAAAAGAACTGGGATTCCCAACTCAATTTTTCACTCTGGGCAAATTGCATCACCAAGAAAAGATCCACAGGAAAGTCCCCTTATGAACTAGTGTATGGCAGGGCCATAGTTTTCCTTATTCAACTTGCATTACCTATGGCCCAATTCTTACAAGAAAGTGAGGAGGAGCCAAATGACCTTATCTGAAGAATGAATCAGCTGGTGGAGTTGAATGAAACATGAGAGTAGGTAAGCCTCAGACTGGCAGAATATCAAGAAAAAAGGAAAGGCTTATTTGACCAAAGAGCCAAAGATAGAGGAATCTAGGTAGGGGATTTGGTGCTGTGATGGGATGTCAGGAGAGAGGACAAAGGGAAACATGGGAAGTGTGACCCACTCTGGTTTGGTCCTTTCAGGGTGGAATAAGTCAAAGACAACAATACTTTTTCCCTGGAGAACTTAGAAGGAGATATACTTGAGGCGTCGTGAATGGGCAGTTCCTCAAGTTCTATTTTCATCGTTGACAAGGGCTAATCCAACTCATTGTATATATCATTCCAATATCTATACTCCATTTTGTTTACATTCCTCCCATTTCATATTTCATTTCATCTTCCATTTTTGTGTCCACTTGACTGTTGGTATAAAACTTTGTCTTATAATCATGTATTTATGACTCCATGAGCCCAATAAAGCACATGCATTCAGGGTCTGCAGGTCCTCAACGCACTTAGGAAAACACGTTGTCCCTGAGCGAGGTTGGGTCAATTCGTGCATGCATTCAGGTCGAGTCGTGAATGCTAAATCAGATCTAGTCGTGAATGCAAGGCAAGTATTCCACGAACAAATAATAAATGATCGGGCACAACCAAAGAGACAAGGTCAGCAAACCACAACAAGGGGAGTAGTGAGGACCGTTGATCCGAGCATCTGTCAACGATGAAGATTAAAATCGCAGTCGCAGAGCACAAGTGTTGCAATATAGGCACAAAGGGTAAAAGTTAAAAATTCCGAAGTGTGATGTGCTATGGCAGTGGGAACCAGCCACCCGCCACACCCCTTTCATTCCATTTCCCTTGAAAATCACTAAACCTTACCTTTTCCGCCTATTCGCCTCATTTTTCTACTTTACCTTCTTTCGCCGCTATATCATTGGTTTCGTTTACCATTCACTTCCTTATTCCCTGATTGCGATTAAAGTGGGACCATCCCTCTATGTCACCCTTTTCTTCCCCACCCTCCATCACAGATCGCATACTATAAACCTTTCACATCGTAACTAAAACTTAAAAACCACGATCGCTGACTTGTGATGTATCGCATCACATTTGTTTCAACTTACCTTTGAAATGCCCGCAATCTATTTGGTTTAATTTGCAACGCGACAATTGGCCCACCACAGCAGCTCCGCCCCCCACTTCACACTCGTTTCCAATACATATCACATATCATATACAACATCATAAAGCTTTGCATTACCGCATAAAACATTCACCAATTGATAAACCCCGCCGATTGCAGTGGGCTCCACTTCTCCCTGACACATCATCCTCAAATAAACGCAAATTGCACTTCGTGGTTTTAAGCATTTAACTTACTTCCCAAATGCTAAATTCTGTGATGATCGATGCGGGTGGGTCCCTCTCCCCGCACTTCGCAAGTTTTATATTTTAAACCCCCGCTACTTAAAACTTAAATTTTGTGATTTGCGATGCAGTCCGGTCCCACCTTCCCTCCACGTCACTTACTTTCTCCCTGCACTTCGTACATCACGAATTTTAGAGTTTACCTTTACTGCTTCATGGCAAAGAGTTGCGATTGCGATGTGGTTGGGCCCCACCATCACTCCTATCATTCTCATTCGTTGTCACACATCTCATCACTGCTAAGCCCTTTGCATCCCTCTGTCGCCTACGCTTCACCCCAATGCATCAGACGATCCTTGTTTCATTTTGCACCCCCCGTAGCTTTCGAACTTTAACCATGGGGAGGGGGTCTGAAATGGGCGGCATCCATTACCACCCATTTCGCACCCCCCCTTCTCCGATACCGCTTACCACTTGAGACCCACTCTGAAATCTGGTCCCATTTTCGCAATTCAAAACACCGCATGGGCTTTTGAGGTAGAACATACAGTTGTGGCTTATGCAGCCTGCTTAGGAGATCTTCGCTAAAGAACTAGGTGCGCTCAGTACGACTGACCTCTTCATAATGGATTAAGTGAAATGTTATGAAACCAGCTCCAAAAATAGAAGAAAAGAGATATCAACACCTTAGAAATAAGCCACTTCGAGGGGGCAACCTCCAATACATTACATGAATGAACAATTCTTGGATGATCCAAATGACAAAACCTCCTTTTTATATATAGGATTCCATGGGGCCACAATGTAATCCTAGCCGACCTAACAATAACAATGTAAGGGCACAATAATAACAATATTGGGGTTACAGGGGTACAATAATAAAAATAAGGGGGCTACACTAATAACAATAAGAAGCTAAACTAGTAATATAGGGACCTAACATGCCCCTCTCCTTCAAAAAAGTGTTGTCCTCAATGCTTGAGTAGCTCTGGGTGCTTCTGTATAAAATTCTCATCCTCCCATGTAGACTCTTCAGTGGGTAAGTTCGTCCACTTGATGAGATACTCTGAAATTGATTGATTTCGTAGCTGTAAAGTTCTTGTTTCTGTGACTGCTTCAGGTTCCAATATGATTTTTCCTTCCTCATCAAGTTCTAGCAATATTGTTTGAACTGGAAGATTTTCACCTATAACCTTCTTTAAGCATGAAACTTGGAAAACTGGATGCACTCGCGAAGAAGCAGGAAGCTCCAATTTGTATGCCATAGTACCAATATTTTGCAACACCTTGTAAGGACCATAGTACTTTGGCGATAATTTATTATCCTTCTTAGCTTGCTTGAGGGACATTTGTTTGTATGGTTGTAGCCGTAAAATACCCAATCTCCTACATCAAAAATTCTCTTGCTGCGATGTTGATCTGCCTGTTGTTTCATTCGATTTTGTGCCAAATTCAGGTTATCCTTTAAGAGTTGGAGAACTTCTTGCTGATGCTCGATGTGATCTTCCACTGCTTGAACCTTCGAATTTTCCCTTAAAGATGATGTGATGGATGGTGGATGATATCCATAAAGGGCCATAAATGGGGTCATTTTTGCTGCAGTATGGAAGGAAGTGTTATACCACCATTCAGCAAGAGGTAACCACTTGACCCATTGTGTTTGTTTATCAGATACAAAACAACGAAGATATCCTTCCAAACATTTATTTACTATCTCAGTTTGACCATCATATTGAGGATGATAAGATGAGCTATGAGCTAATTGAGTACTCAAACAAGAAAATAACTCCGTCCAAAAATTTCCAGTAAAAATGGGATCTCTGTCGCTCACAATAACCCTTGGGTTTCCATGTAGCTTTTGAATTGTGTCCATAAATGTAGTAGCAACTGTACTTGCTTCAAATGGATGAGATAATGCACAAAAGTGTGCATACTTGGTAAGTCTATCAACTACCACCATGATGACACTCTTTCCTTCAGACTTAGGTAAACCTGTGATAAAATCCATTGAAATCTCCTCCCAACGTTGACTTGGAATGGATAAAGGTTGTAGAAGTCCCCGGGTCTTAATTGTCTCAACTTTATTTTGCTGGCAAACCAAACATTCCGCCACAAACTTTTGAATATCACATTTAAGGCCATCCCAAAAAAATTCTTTCTTCACCCTGTGGTAAGTTTTTAAAAATCCTGAGTGTCCTCCTAAAGGAGAAGTGTGCAATTCCAGAAGAATATTTTGTTTTAGTTGGGAATTCTTACAAAGATATAAGCGATCTTTGTACCATAAGGAATCATTTTTCCAACTAAATGTATCAGATGTAATAGGATCTTGTTGCAACTTTTGAATGAGTGTCCATACATCTTTGTCCTTCTTCCATTCATCTCTTGCTTCAGTTATCCAATCTGGTTGGATAATAGAAATTGCACAAAGAAATGCTTCCACCTCTTCATTCTTTCTTGAGAGTGCATCTGCAACAACATTAAGCTTTCATTTTTCGTAGATTATTTCAAAGTCATAACCCAACATCTTTGTGACCCATTTTTGCTGCTCTTCTGAAGATAGTCTTTGTTCCAAAAAGTGTTTAAGACTATCATGATCAGTTTTTACCTCGAAGTGTCTTCCCATTAGGTAAGTTCGCCATTTCTTTAGTGCATGCAGTATTGCTAACATTTCCTTCTCATAAATAGGTTTCTGTAAATACTTTCCTTTGATTGGATGACTTTCAAAAGCAATGGGTCTTCCTTCCTGCATTAAAACAACACCAATTCCATTTCCTGAGGCATCGCATTCCACAATAAAGGTTTTTGTGAAGTCTGGCATAGCTAAGACCGGTGCTAGGCACATTGCCTCTTTAAGATGTTCAAAGGCCTTAGTTGCTTCAAGAGTCCATGAAAATGCATCTTTCTTCAATAATGTTGTTAGAGGTGCTGCTATTCTCCCATAATTCTTTAAAAACTTGCGATAATACCCTGTTAAACTGAGAAATCCTCGCAACTTCTTTATAGTTGTGGGGAATTTCCATTCCTTAATGGCTTTAATTTTGTTAGGGTCTACCTTAACACCCTCGTGAGATACAATATGACCCAGATAATCCACCTCTTGTACTCCAAAGAAACATTTGGATGATTTTGCATATAATTGTTTCTCCTGCCATAGTTTGAGCACCTTCTCAACATGTTGAACATGATCCTTCCAAGACCTGCTGTAGATTAGTATATCATCAAAAAATACTAGCACAAATTTTCTAAGGGTTTGAAAATGGAATTCATCAACCCTTGAAATGTAGAAGGTGCATTGGTAAGGCCAAAGGCATGACCAAAAATTCATAATGACCCTCATGAGTTCGAAATGTTGTTTTTGGAATATCTTCAGTCTTCATTCTAATTTGATGATATCCTGAATGAAGATCCAACTTGGTAAAATAAATTGCTCCATGTAATTCATCCAATAATTCATCAATTACAGGAATGGGAAATTTATCTTTAATGGTGAGCTTATTGAGCTCCCTATAATCCGGACACATTCGCCATGATCCATCCTTCTTGTGTACCAATACTACCGGAGCAGAGAAAGAACTTTGACTAGGTTGAATTATACCCGCCTCTAACATTTCTGCAATCATACGTTCAATTTTTCTCTTTTGGACATAAGGATATCTATAAGGCCCGATATTTGGAGGAACACTTCCTGGAATCAAATGAATAGCATGATCATGATCACGAATAGGTGGGAGTCCTTTTGGAGTTTCAAAAACCTTTGAATGATTGTCCAAGACTTTTTGGAGATCTGCAGAAATAGATGATTTTGATGTTGGAACTTCTAGTGAGCATAATTGTGCAATTATGCCTCGTTGTTCTTTCTTCAGAAGCTTTGTCATGACATTAGAGCTTATTTTCTATCCCGGCTTCCCTACAATACCCCATAATTCGACTTCCTTTCCTTCTGAAAAAAATTCAAGAAAAGTTCTTGAAAATTAAAAGCTACCGTCCCTAGAGATTGTAACCATTGTACTCCTAGTACAACATCAGCACCTCCCATAGGAATGGAAAGCATTGGACTATTCAATACATATTCCCCCATGGTTAGCTTGATATTATGGCATTTTCCAGAGCAATTTATAGTTCCTCCATTTGCAACCATCACTTGACATTCTGGTGCCGGGTATAGGAAACAATTTAATTCCTTGGCTACCTTATAATGAATAAAATTATGGGTGCTACCTGAATCAATCAACACTATTACCCTTTTCTTCTTTATATGTCCTTCTATCTCGAGAGTTTGAGGAGTGGTAATTCCTGCCAGTGCATTACACGATATGGTCGGATTCATTTCTTCCTCTTCTAGGGGTGGTTCCTGGTGTATATCCTCTTCTTGTTCATTTTCTTCTTCTTCTTCACAATCTATGTAAAATAATTCTTCTCAGCACACTTATGACCTTTAGTGTATTTGCTATCACAACTGTAGCAAAGCCCTTTTGCTCTTTTTTCTTCCAATTGTTGTGGTGTCAACCTTGTAGGTTGTGGAAATCTAGGAGTAGCAACACTTCCCTCTTTATAGAAGTGAGTAGTAGGCTTCCTTGTTGCCATAATTTTACATTCAATTTTTCTTGCCAACTTGAATGCCTTCTCCAATGAATCAGGTTCCAAAACGCGAACTTCATGTTGGATGTTATCCTTTAAAGTACCTATGAAGAGATCAATCCCATGTTCCTCTGGAATATCAGTTACCCTTATATTCAATTTTTGGAAGTCCTCAATGTGCTCCCCCACTAAACCCTTTTGTTTGAGATTTATCAATTGGCTAAAGAAGGCATTTCTCTTTGTATCCTCATAATGTGCTATCATTTCCTCCGTAAAAATTGACCAAGTGACAATTTTTATGGGAGCAAAGCCATCGATACCATACAAATGTATTTTGTTCTAAATGTAAAGTTGCAATGCGTACCTTTTGTGTGTTTTGCACATTATTGAGATCAAAATATTGCTCCATCTATAGTATCCATGTTATGGGATCCTTTCCATCAAACTTCCTCATATCCATCTTTGGAATATGGTGGTTCTTCCGTCCAACATTAGAGTTTATGAAATCACGATTAACATTTATTTTGTTCTCATCGTGAGTTTCCTCTACTATCTTTTCACCATTAGGAAGCATTTCTTGTATCAACTTTTGATCCAGGTGGATATCGGTGGCCACCCACCTATTCCATTTGGACCAGCACCATCAATTCTTGTAGCTTTTCACATTCAGCACAACTTACTATTTTTAGCAGGTTTTTAGGTCCTCCACTCTCAGAGCCATTTTGGGGGCTTAATGATCCAGGTGGATACTGGTGGCCACCCACCTATTCCGTTTGAACCCCCATCTCCAGTTCTTTCAGTTTTTCAGTTTCGGCATAACTTACTATTTTTAGCAGTTTTTCGGGTCCCGAACTTCCGGAGCCGTTTTGAGGCCCTAAATGACATTTTTTGGGTTACCAGCGAATTGGATCATCCAATTCGTCCCGAAAATTGTGGTCCTCGGATAGATCTCTCTAACGAGCTATTGAGCGCGTCAAACGGAGATCGGATGCCAAAGTTACGCCCCCGGGAAGTTGAACCACCAATTTACCCAAACGGGCGCCCACAGTTTTGGCGCCTCATCTCCTACGGTTAGGTTTTTGGACGTTTCGGATTCTACATTGTTTCTCAACAATAAATAGGCCCTCGAGCCTCATTGTAACACAATTCAGAGGTCTGTAGCCACCACATCTCTTCTCAGAGATTCGCTACCAGCACCCTAGCTATTTTATTTCCTTTATGTCTATAAGCATATTTCTGTTATTTGATATTAATGAAATGACACATTATTTCCGCTGCATCTCTATGCTTATGGTTATTTTTGTATTCTATTGCGTTCCTGCATAAATCCGGATCAGTGGTATCAGAGCGGGTCTGCTTTTTTCTTGTTTTTCTTTGCATGTCCCCAACGCGGTCAGGGTATAAGGAGTTAGGGCTCGATCTGGTTGAACCCTTGCAAGATCAGCCTCGCAAACCCCGATGACCTCCCATGGCGGAAGAAAAGAAAGACGAGGGAGCAGGAGATCCTATCAAAATGTTGCTCGAGGAGGCCCTCGAGAAACAAAGGAACGCAATGATGGATAACTTTGCTCAAATCCTTCAACGACTGCCCACATATGGTGCATCTGCATCCAACAACCACTCTGGAGGCGCCACTCCCTTCAAGGTACAGGTAAACTTTGACATTCCTATATTTGAAGGAAAAATAGATGCAGATGCTGTAGACAGATGGTTAAATTTGTTGGAAGGGTATTTCTCGGTCCATGACTTCTCTGACCGAGAAAAGATTATTTTTGCACTCCTCAAAGCCGCCCCCATGTCAAAGACTGGTGGGAAACCTACCGTGAGCAAGAGGGCGAAGGGGAACCCTCTCTGTTCTCGACCACACCCACTTGGAATTCGTTCCGAGACGGCATCAAGGAACAATATTACCTCGTGGGGAGCTATGAGGACAAATACATCCAATGGACCACGATGCGGCAACAAAAGGATCAAGATGTGCACGAACTGACGAATATGTTCCATACCCTGCGCACAAAGTTGGGTATTAAAGATTCAGAGAGACATTTGGTGCTCAAGTACCGCGGCTGTCTGCACAAACACATTCAGGAGGAAATGGAGTTCCTCGACATTACATCGCTTGGCACGGCATATCGCTATGCCACCAAGATCGAGCAGAAATTTAAGCAGAAGAAGCGAGACTTTGGATCTGCGAATCCGAAAGGTGCCCCCGAACCGAAGAACAAGGGGCAAGGCCAAAGCAATGCGACTCATAACAACACCACAAATCCAAAGAAGGACACAGGGAAGTGGTGTGAATTTCATAACAGCCCCACTCACAGCACAAACGAGTGTCGGGCCAAACAGTCTTTGGTGGCCAAACTAAAGGCACCCGAATCAGATGCATTTTCTGATCCTGAGTTAGAACCAGACAAAGGCAATGACAAAGGGAAGCAGATCATTGATGTGGATCCCAGTGCCATTGTTGCCACCACCAAGATCTAGAAGGAGGGTCCAGAGGATCCAGAGGAGGGGGAGCACCTCTTCCAGTCGCAGATGTGGGTAAACGGTTCTCCGCTGCAATTTCTCGTCGATAGCGAAAGCCAAAAGAACCTCATCTCAGCAGAGGTCGTGAAGTGGCTCGGCCTACCGACCATAGCCCACCCGCAGCCGTATACCATCGGGTGGCTCCACCCAGGGAGAGATCTCCGCATTTGCCAGCAGTGCGCCTTCCGTACAGTATCAAGCCATTCACGGATGAGGTATTGTGTGATGTTGCTCCTCTTGATGTAGCTGATGTAGTATTGGGCCAACCATACTTATGGAGGCGACATGCTGTGTATGAGTCTAGGCCTCGTGCTGTTATTATTACTTTGGTAAATAACTTGTACAGGATACCGGAGGTAGTACCGCCTCCTGTCATCTCTTTGACTACTGCAAAACAACGCAGTAAGATCGTTTCCCAAACCAGGAAATTCATTTTCCTTACGACTCACTCACAGGGAAAGAAGAATATTGTGGCCACAACCTTGAAACAGGGCTCCCTTGCACGGCTGCAGTAGATGGACAAATACGATGACAATTTCTCCTCGCTCATAGAGGTTCCTCTACACTGTCAGGACAAGCACTCCATTGATCTAACTCCCAACGCACCACCGCCTCATGTTGCCATACATCCTGCAACTACACATACAGAATCCAAACATGTACTTTCTAAGGCTGATAAAGAAAACAAATTTACTAAATGCATCCAGCATACTCAGTTAAACAGAATTTGCCTCATCTCATGGAGAATATCAATGCAATGGGGACCATTTCTTCCTAAGGAAGGAGGAATGATCCAGGTGGATATCGGTGGCCACCCACCTATTCCATTTGGACCAGCACCATCAATTCTTGCAGCTTTTCACATTCAGCACAACTTACTATTTTTAGCAGGTTTTCAGGTCCTCCACTCTCAGAGCCATTTTGGGGGCTTAATGATCCAGGTGGATACTGGTGGCCACCCACCTATTCCGTTTGAACCCCCATCTCCAGTTCTTTCATTTTTTCAGTTTCGGCATAACTTACTATTTTTAGCAGTTTTTTGGGTCCCGAACTTCCGGAGCCGTTTTGAGGCCCTAAACGATATTTTTTGGGTTACCAGCGAATTGGATCATCCAATTCGTCCCGAAAGTTGTGGTCCTCGGATAGATCTCTCTAACGAGCTATTGAGCGCGTCAAACGGAGATCAGATGCCAAAGTTACGCCCCCAGGAAGTTGAACCACCAATTTACCCAAACGGGCGCCCACAGTTTTGGCGCCTCATCTCCTACGGTTAGGTTTTTGGACGTTTCGGATTCTACATTGTTTCTCAACAATAAATAGGCCCTCGAGCCTCATTGTAACACAATTCAGATGCTTGCAGCTGCCATATCTCTTCTCGGTCGCTACACGACACCCTAGGCCTTTTATTTCCATTGTAATAAAGTAAGCATATTTGTTATTTGATATTAATAGAAATGACACATTATTCTATTTTGCATCTCTATACTTATGGTTATTTACGTATTTTATTGCGTTCCTGTAAATCCGGATGATGGTATCAGACGGAGTCTGTTTTCTTGTTTTCTTTGCATGTCCCCAACGCGGTCAGGGTATAAGGAGTTAGGGCTCGATCTGGTTGAACCCTTGCAAGATCAGCCTCGCAAACCCCGACGACCTCCCATGGCGGAAGAAAAGAAAGACGAGGGAGCAGGAGATCCTATCAAAATGTTGCTCGAGGAGGCCCTTGAGAAACAAAGGAACGCGATGATGGATAACTTTGCTCAAATCCTTCAACGACTGCCCACATATGGCGCATCTGCATCCAACAGCCACTCTGGAGGCGCCACTCCCTTCAAGGTACAGGTAAACTTTGAAATTCCTATATTTGAAGGAAAAATAGATGCAGACGCTGTAGACAGATGGTTAAATTTGTTGGAAGGGTATTTCTCGGTCCATGACTTCTCTGACCGAGAAAAGATTATTTTTGCACTCCTCAAAGCTGCCCCCCATGTCAAAGACTGGTGGGAAACCTACCGTGAGCAAGAGGGCGAAGGGGAACCCTCTTTGTTCTCGGCCACACCCACTTGGAATTCGTTCCGAGACGGCATCAAGGAACAATATTACCCCGTGGGGAGCTATGAGGACAAATACATCCAATGGACCACGCTGCGGCAACAAAAGGACCAAGACGTGCATGAACTGACGAATCTGTTCCATACCCTACGCACAAAGTTGGGTATTAAAGATTCAGAGAGACATTTGGTGCTCAAGTACCGCGGTTGTCTACACAAACACATTCAGGAGGAAATGGAGTTCCTCGACATTACATCACTTGGCACGGCATATCGCTATGCCGCCAAGATCGAGCAGAAATTTAAGCAGAAGAAGCGAGACTTTGGATCTGCGAATCCGAAAGGTGCCCCCGAATCGAAGAACAAGGGGCAAGGCCAAAGCAATGTGACTCAGAACAACACCACAAATCCAAAGAAGGACACGGGGAAGTGGTGTGAATTTCATAACAGCCCCACTCACAGCACAGCAGGTGTCGAGGACCCAGGTCTTTGGTGGCCAAATAAAGGCACCGAATCGGATGCATTTTACGATCTACGAGTTAGAACCGGACAAGGCAATGACAAGGGAAAGCGAGATCATTGATGCGGATCCCGGTCGTGAGCGCACACAAGATCCCGGAGGAGGGTCTAGAGGATCGAGAGGAGGGGGAGCGCCTCTTCCGGTCGCAGATGTGGTTAAGGGGTTCTCGTGCGATTTCTCGTCGATCGCGGAAGCGAAAGAGTGGAAGGGTCGGCGAGAGGTGGTAGGCATGAAGCAGCTCGGCCTGCCGACCATAGCCACGGCGACCGTACACCATCGGGTGGCTCCCACCAGGGGCTAGATCTGCATTCGCCGAGCGTGCGCCTTCGTACGGTATACGAGCCATTCATGGATGAGGGTATTGTGTTGATGTTTCTCCTCTTGATGTAGCTGATGTATTATTGGGCCAACCATACTTATGGAGGCGACATGCTGTGTATGAGTCTAGGCCTCGTGCTGATATTATTACTTTGGGAAATAACTTGTATAGGATACCGGAGGTAGTACCGCCTCCTGTCATCTCTTTGACTACTGCAAAACAACGCAGTAAGATCGTTTCCCAAACCAGGAAATTCATTTTCCTTATGACTCACTCACAGGGAAAGAAGAATATTGTGGCCACAACCTTGAAACAGGGCTCCCTTGCACGGCTACAGTAGATGGACAAATACGATGACAATTTCTCCTCGCTCATAGAGGTTCCTCTACACTGTCAGGACAAGCACTCCATTGATCTAACTCCCAACGCACCACCGCCTGATGTTGCCATACATCCTGCAACTACACAGACAGAATCCAAACATGTACTGTCTGAGGCTGATAAAGAAACCAAATTTACTAAATGCATCCAGCATACTCAGTTAAATAGAATTTTCCTCATCTCATGGAGGATCTCAACGCAATGGGGACCATTGCTTCCTAAGGAGGGAGGAATGATCCAGGTGGATATCGGTGGCCACCCACCTATTCCATTTGGACCAGCACCATCAATTCTTGCAGATTTTCACATTCGGCACAACTTACTATTTTTAGCAGGTTTTCGAGTCCTCCACTCTCGGAGCCGTTTTGGGGGCTTAATGATCCAGGTGGATATTGGTGGCCACCCACCTATTCCATTTGAACCCCCATCTTCAGTTCTTTCAATTTTCAAGTTGCAACAAAACTTACTATTTTTAGCAGTTTTTCGGGTCCCGAACTTCCGGAGCCGTTTTGAGGCCCTAAACGACGTTTTTTGGGTATGAAAGCGCTAGCGAATTTTTTGATAAAATTCGCCCCGACAGTTGTAGTCCTCGGATAGATCTTTCTAACGAGCTATTGAACGCGTAAAACGGAGATCGGGTGCCAAAGTTATGCCCCCGGGAAGTTGAACCACCAATTTACCCAAACGGGCGCCCACGGTTTTGGCGCCTCATCTCCTACGGTTAGGTTTTTGGACGTTTCAGATTCTACATTGTTTCTCAACAATAAATAGGCCCTCGAGCCTCATTGTAACACAGTTCAGAGGTCTGTAGCCACCACATCTCTTCTCAAAGATTCGCTACCAGCACCCTAGCTATTTTATTTCCATTATGTCTGTAAGCATATTTCTGTTATTTGATATTAATGAAATGACACATTATTTCCGCTGCATCTCTATGCTTATGGTTATTTCTGTATTCTATTGTGTTCCTACATAAATCCGGATCAACTTTGCCAAACCTTCGATGTCTACTTTTATATCGTTCTTCATGTTTTCCATTTTTTCATCAATCTTAGCTTCCATGTCATCCATATTAGCTTCCATGCCATCTATCTTAGCTTCCATGCCTTCCATGTTAGCTTCCAAACCATTCATCTTAGCTTCCACGCCTTTCTTCAAACCATCCATCTTAGTTTCCACGCCTTTCTTCAAAACTTCCATTTCATTTTTTTTTTCTCTTTGCGATAGCGGAATTTGGTGCACTTGCTCTTGTAATTTTTATATCTCATGTTGTGTTTCTTCGTCTTCATGAGTCATAGTAGAGCCTTCTGAAGGCTTAATGGGTTTTGAATTATTTTTAGGGGCCATTTTAGAACCCAATACTAATATATATTCTTCAATATGCCCTTGGAATAAATTCAAACTAATTTTTTTTCAAATGAGACTTATGTAATTCGAAAAAAATACACACCTTTTTCTTGCTTTTGAGGAGTGCGAATTGAAACTGAATTATCTCTATGATTTCAGATCTTCAATATCTGAAATTTGGCACTGAGGTAGCCCTTTGAGTTCTCTTTCAAATGCCACATGTCTAACCTAATTTGTATTCTTGAAGACAAAGTTGTGCCCAATCTCCTACGATGACCTAATTATGGATTGGTTCAGTACATCGAACTTGTACAACTTGCCACGTGTCACTGCTTCCTCCTTCAGCTCTGAAATTTATAGAAAAGAAACTAAATTTCGTTTTCTTGCATCCAATTTTTATAGAATTCTAATCCGATGCTCAGAGAGCTAGTTATGAAGATTTTCCCACGATCACCTCTTTGAGATGAAATTCGGGAGCCTGAAAAAGTCCTAACTTCCACACACCATATCTCTGAAAATATTGCGAACCAAGATATGAAATTTTGCGACGATGTTCCTCAGGATTTCAGCTTCGCGCTCTAAAAATTTCAGATTTTGAGCCTTCATAGAAAACAATTTATAGCGAAAATGCCGCGATGACCTGTTTAGGTTAAATTGAGGACGCTGCAAAAAGCCCTAACTTCCACAGATCATATATCCAAAAATATTGCGAACCAACCTCTAAAATTTTGCGACGATGTTCCTCAGGGTTTCGGCTTCGCACTCTAATAGGTTTAGCTTCTGAACCTTTGTAGAAAAAAAGTTATAGCGAAAATTCCACGATGACCTGTTTGGAGCAGCGAAATCCTAGAATCCAAAGCTCTAATACCAAATGTTATGAAACCAGCTCCAAAAATAGAAGAAAAGAGATATCAATGCCTTATAAATAAGCCACTTCGAGGGGGCAACCTCCAATACATTACATTAACGAACAATTCTTGGATGATCCAAATGACAAAACCTCCTTTCTATATATAGGAGTCCATGGGGCCACAATGTAATCCTAGTGGGCCATAATGTAATCCTAGCCGACCTAACAATAACAATGTAAGGGCACAATAACAACAATATTGGGGTTATAGGGGTACTTTAATAACAATAAGGGGGCTACACTAATAACAATAAGGGGCTAAACTAATAATATAGGGACCTAACATGGAAATCACCAGACTGAGGGAGTGGAGGTCTGCAGGCAATAGATGGAATCGTAAAATGACAGTTGGCTTGTACACCGATGACTGCTCCTCGCCATACCATCTTGAAGGCTCCCATTATTAGCCTCAATGGGCGACCATGTCCTTTCTGTTTTTGGTTTAATTTTGATGATTTTTCTAGTGAAATCTCAATTTCACCCCATTCCCATTTTAATTCTCTCAGTACATAAGTAATTGTATATAAAAACTTTTGGTGAAAATCACATGTAAGAAAATTTTCTTACATTTGATTTTCACCGAAAGCTTTTATATACAATTAATTCTATATTGAGAGAATTAAAACGGGAATGGGTGGCATGTTTTTTATGGATCACAGAAGCCAAATTCCTAATACAGAAGTAATTTTTCAATGTACGCTCTGCAAGTTAGGTAGCATGTTTTGATTTCTTAAGCATGGGTCGATCATAAATGATCAAGTACTATATACCCTCTAGGGAAACTCTATATATAATAAGTTCTAAGATGAAAGTAGGGTTCTAGAATTTTTTAAGAATTTTTCTGTAGTTTTGTATGATTGTGCTCCCTATGCTCTTAGATACATATTTGGGAGAGTTTTTTGTACTTAATATAATACAGTGTTGTTATTTGGATTCCAGATGGAGCAATGAGTAGTATGTATTTGTTTTCCTCTGTTATCAGTAATCTCTTTTTATGTATAATCATCTATCATACTATGCTGCTTTGAAGGTCCATGTAATGTAGCTGCTGGGAGTCTGCAATTTTATTCGTGAATTTGAGTTTGCATAACGCTCATGTATTAAGCTTACTGCACTCCCTTAATTTTCGCTCTACGAACCTCTGTTGTTGCCCATATCTCATTCATATCTGCTTCCTCTAAGGCCACTGGGGGATAGATTCTTAAATCTCTTAAGCTTGTCTTTTGTGGGTTGATTCTACGTTCTTCCTCACCACCTCTGCACATTTTAAAGCTTCTTCTCATTATTTTATACTTGGCCCAACTAAAATCCATCATCCTCACAGCCTCCTGAGCCCTCTCATTGTTTGGGGAATTCACATGAATCATGCTCAAATGGTCTTCTCTATTCTTGAACCACCAAAACCATTATTCTCTTGACCCATATTCCGTCAGAGGCATTTATACAATTGCCCACATTTAACCTTTGATTTTAAGATGTCCTAGGCACTGGTATTTTGCAACTCAAGGCTGTCTCTAGGAGCTACAGCAAATACATCAGCTACATCAAGAGGATCAACATCACACAATACCACATTCGTGAATGGCTTGATGTTGTACGGAAGGCGACACTGCTGGCGGATGCGGAGATCTCTCCCTGGGTGAAGCCACCTGATGGTATACGGTTGCGGGTGTGCTATGGTCGGTAGGTCGAGCCGATTCACGACCTTTGCTGAAATGAGGTTCTTTTGGCTTTCGCTATCGACAAGAAATTGCAGTGGAGAACCCTTCACCCACATCTGCGAATGGAAGAGGCGCTCCCCCTCCTCTGGAGCTTGGTGGTGGCAACAATGGCACTAGGGTATGCATTAATGATCTGCTACCCTTTGTCATCTCCCTTGTCTGGTTCTGGCTCAAGATCATAACATGCATATGATTCAAGAACCTTTAGTTCAACCACCAGTGACTGTTTGGCCCGACACTCATTTGTGCTGTGAGTGGGGTTGTTATGAAATTCACACCACTTCCCCGTGTCCTTATTTGAATTTGTGGTGTTGTTCTGAGTCGCCTCGCTTTGGATCTGCCCCTTGTTTCGTGGTTCAGGGGCACCTTTCCCTGGCTTTGGATTCGTGGATCCAAAGTCTCGCTTCTTCTCCTTAAATTTCTATTTGATCTTGGTGGCATAGCGATATGCCATGTCAAGCGAGGTAATATCAAGGAACTCCATTTCCTCCTGAATGTGTCTATGCAGACAACTGTGGTACTTGAGCACCAAATGTCTCTTTGAATCTTTAATACCCAACTTTGTGCGCAGGGTATGGAACATATTCGTCAGTTCATGCTCATCTTGATCCCTTTGCTGCCGCAACGTGGGCCACTAGATGTACTTGTCCTCATAGCTCCCCACGGGGTAATATTATTCCTTGATGTCGTCTCGTAACGAATTCCAAGTGGGTGCAGCTGAGAACAGAGAGGGTCCCCCCTCGTCCTTTTGCTCACAGTAGGTTTCCCAGTAGTCTTTGACATGGGGGGTGGCTTTGAGGAGTGCAAAAATAATCTTTTCTCGGTCGGAGAAATCATGGACTGAGAAATACCCTTCCAACAAATTCAACCATCTATCTATGACGTCTGCATCTATTTGAACTTCAAATTCAAGAATGTCAAAGTTTACCTATACCTTGAAGGGAGTGACGGCTTTAGGGTGGATGTTGGATGTAGATGCACCCTGGGTGGGCAACCATTGAAGGATCTAAGCAAAGCTATCCATCATCGCGTTCCTTTGTTTCTCGAGGGCCTGCTCAAGCAATATTTTGATAAGATCTCATGCTCCCTCACCTTTCTTTTCTTCCACAATGGGAGGTCGTTAGGGTTTGTGAGGCTGATCTTGCAAGGGTTCAACTAGATTGAGCCCTAACTCCTTATACCCTGACCTTATTGGGGACATGCACAGAAAAACAGAGAAAGAGCAGATTGCTCTGATACCATTGATCCAGATTTATGCAAGAACACAATAAAATACAGAAATAGACAAAAACACAGGGATGCAGCGGAAATAATACTTCATTTCATTAATATCAAATAACTTAAATATGTTTACAGATAGAATGGAAATAAACTAGCTAGGGCGATGGTAGCTTATCTTTGAGAAGAGATAGGTGGATACATGCCTCTGAACTGTGTTACAATGAGGCTCGAAGGCCTATTTATTGTTGAGAAGCAATGAAAAACCCCAAACATCCAAAAACCTAACCGTAGGAGATGAAGCGCCAAAACTATGGGCCACGTTTGGGTAAATTGGTGTTTCAACTTCCCGGGGACGTAACTTTGGCATAGATATATGTTCGACGCGCATCATACCTCATTATAAAGATCTATCCGAGGAGTACAACTTTTGGTGTGAGCAACATTGGTCCATGGACCCATGTTGCTCTTGTTTTTCCCAAAAATTGTCGTTTAGGGCCTCAAAATAGCTTTGAAAGTTCAAGACCCGAAAAACTGCTAAAATAGTAAGTTGTGCTACAACTGAAAAACCGAAAGAACTGATGGTGGAATTTCAAATGGAATAGGTGGGTGGCCACCAATATCCACCTGGATCATTAGGTCCCCAAAATGGCTCCGGAAGTTCAGGACCCAAAAACTTGCTAAAAATAGTAAGATGTGTTGAAAGTGCAAAACTGAAAGAACTGATGATGGGGGTCCAAATGGAATAGATGGGTGGCCGCCAATATCCACATGGATCATCTATGTTTAGATATCTAATGTATAAGAAGAAGCTTGACAACATGGAAAAAAAGGCTCCCTAAAATTGCTTCTAACTATAGTCAAAACCCTCACCTTCGCCTCAAGCGCGGGTGGCATAAGGATGCCTAGTCCTGGCTTGACCATTGGGGAATTAAGGAGGAGCTCAGTATGTGAAGAAAAGATAGTATCAAAAATACTATTACCTCCAAGTTTAAGGACAATTTGTGGGAGGATCAGGAGCTTGAGGGTAAAATGAATCTAAGATACTATAAGGAAGTGATCAAACCCACCCTTGATGATCAAAATTGTCTCTTTGTGTTGTCCAACAATAAGAAAAAAATGAACATCGCTAAGATAAGAACTAATTCCCATGAGCTTCGGAGCGAGACCGGGCGGTGGTCTATTCCCAAGACCCCTTGGAACGATATAATTTGTCAGATTTCCAATTCTAAGTAGGTGGAAGATGAAAAACACTTCATTTTAGATTGCCTGACTCTTACTCACATTTGCTCGCAATTCCCTACCATCTACACACTTCCAATCTTCTTGACCTATTAAGCCAACCCACCTATATCGATCTTGGAGCACTTATTTGCCTTCTCTTTGACCATATGAACAAGATTTTGAAGAATCAAAGTTAGATTCTTTCTCCTCTCTTAAGGTCCCATAGATTGCATTGGTATTAGCGGACGATAACCATCATCATCATCGTTATAATTTTATTTATTTTTTAAAAACTTTAATGCAAATAAATAGATAAATATAACTCTTTATCATCAACGTTGACATTTCATTGATAAAAAAAACACACGATTTTTAACTAAGATTAAACTTTTAAAAATTACTTTATAATTATCTCATGTTAGTCTCACCCAGAAGGTTACCCTAACCTAGTTCAAAATTTGCATGATTACTATCTTTTCTATTCCATTTTCAAATAAAAAATAACCAAAAAAATAATATAAAACTAATTCAACCATAACTATGACTTACACCATTAGCTATCCATCTCCTGTGATTTGTTTTTTATACCAACCTAGATCCATCTTAACTCCAGATCTATCAAGCACCGAGAGGGATCAAATCTCTCGATGTGCAAATCTCTTTTTTGAGTGGAAAACGTGAGGAAAGGTTTGCACCTCGAGAGATTTGATCCCTCTCAGCGCTTGATAGATCCAGAGTTAAGATGGATCTAGGCTGGTTTCAGTCGTGTGCGAGTAAGGAAAATCTATCGAATATATGATTAATTTTATCAATAATATGTAAATACATCTAACATAAATATAATCATTTTATATATGCTAAATATGCTTCATATTTATCTGGTCATTTTAATTTTAAAATTTGCCTAGTTACCTCAGTTTTTTGAGATGATAAATATTGTTAATAAATTTAATGATGAAAAATGATGAAATAAAATTTTTGAATACAAAGTGACAATGTAATAGTGTTGAATGATAGAAAATGTGAATAATAAGAATGCAGTCAATTACAAATAGTATTCATTGTGATCAATCTCAAATTATTTCCTTCTACTATTCTTATTGTCACCCTTGTTAGTTTTGTCATCTTTTCATATCGATTATATGAAAAGGATAGTTGAAATCATAAACCATTTAAATATTTAGCTCGAACTATTGCACTAAACATCATACATTGTCTCTCTTGCTCTCCAATATAAATATTTTGAGTTACTATAACACAAAAGTCAATGTAAATTGTCAATAATTTTGTGTGCTTACACTGAAATCAATGCACAATGTTAATCCAATCGCTTTAAAATGTACCATCATACATCCAATTACATCAAATCAAAAATCAACTCCATCTCTACTTCTCCCCCCATTCCCTCCACATCTCCTTATTTTTCTCTTTATCTCACCCCCAAACATACACACACTCTCTATATTTCTCCCTTGTCACTCCCTCTCTCTCTCCACTTCTCACTCTCTATGTATTTATTCTTCCATCCCTCATCTCCCCCTCCAACTCCATCGCTCTATCCCTCCCTCTCTCCTCCTATATCACTCCATCTCTCCTCCTCTCTCTCTTCCTTCATCTCCTACCTCCCTCACTCTTCCCCCATCTCTCTCTCTCTCTCTCCCTTGTAGAAATTATATGCACTAAGCATGCATATGTCCAAGATCCACCTGATCTCACACTATTTAACTTTATGCAAGATATTGAATCTATTCCACTTGTTAATCTTTTGCGGAAAAATTAATTGCACACACATGTGAAGTATAAACAAAAATATTCAATCACACATAACACAGTTTTTAACCAGGAAAGCCTGAAGCTGAAAACCCCAACTATATATTATGTAACATGGAGATCATATGACAATCTCATACAAGCATACAAAGCTTATCACAAGCTCTCAGTACAGTACAATCGTCATACACTAATCAGGCCCAATCTTGCAAATACATGCACCGATCTATGCCACCTGCTAGCCTGCCTCCACTGCGCAATATCTGCTGAAGAATAGCTCTGAATGAATTCGAATTACTCCATCCTTGACTGCGCAATCCTCATTGGCATCTCCACTGTGTGTGTGATGCAATCAATGCATCACTATAGTCATAACAGATAGTCTATCTTGCCCTTTCACCTATCTCTCCACTGGTCTCCACTGAAACTGCCATGCACTGTAGTTAACTGATGTATTGTTCAGTTGATTAATGAGTTATTATTTGTGAATTAATTAACTAATTAACTCACTCCACTCTCACTAGTGTATCAATCAGTTAGACTAGATACAACTAGCTCAACTGAGTCTAACTGAGTTAAACTAAATACAACTCCATAACTACTTCTTCCAACTGTGTCATAACTCTGCCACTTGAGTTCTAACTGAGTCCTCCATGCATTAGCTCCAATAAACCCTTGGGAATTGCGTAATTCCCTCAGTCCACTGATGTGCCACATCTGTGCACTGAACTGAAGTGCTCCAAGAGAATAAGTTGTTGTTTAGAGTCTGATTATTATTAAGAGCTAATAATAATCGACATGCATCTATTTTTAGATTAACGATCTATAGATAGACTTCGCCCAATATTCTAAAAATATACTTTCATATATTTTTCCAACTTGATTAACCATCCACAAATAGCATCCTGCAACTTCTGAAATATGATCATCATGTCTAAAAATAGACATAGTCTAAAAATAGACTTGCACCAAAATAGCCTTCGAGCCCACTTAGTGAAGGCGACTCTTTTCACTAAGCTCATCATCTTGTTGAATCTCAACATCTCTCTCTCTTTTCCCTATAATCCTCTCTCTTCCCCCATCACTCTCTACCTCTCTCTCTCTCTCTCTCTCTCTCTCTCTCTCTCTCTCTTCAATCCAATCATATCTCTCTCTCTCTCTCTGCCCTCTAATCCTCTCTCTTCCCCCATCACTCTTTCTCTCTCTCCCTCAAACTATGTTACTATATCCCTCCCTTTCTCCTTCTCTCTCTTTCTTTTCCCCATTCTCTCCATTTATGCTTCTTTGTCTCTTTATCTCACCCCCAAATATACAAACTCTCTCTCCATATCTCCATTTTCACTCCCTCCATATCTCCTTATTTTTCTCTTTATCTCACCCCCAATCATACACACACTCTCTATATTTCTCCCTTGTCATTCCCTCTCTCTCTCCACTTCTCATTCTCTATGTATTTATTCTTCCATCCCTCATCTTCCCCTCCAACTCCATCGCTCTATCCCTCCCTCTCTCCTCCTATATCCCTCCATCTCTCCTCCTCTCTCTCTTCCTTCCTCTCTCCCCCTTCCTCTCCTACCTCCCTCTCTCTTCCCCCATACCTCTCTCTCTCCCTCTCTCTTTTCCCTAAAATCCTCTCTCTTCCCCCATCACTCTCTTCCTCTCTCTCGTCCTTCCTCTCTCTCTCTCTCTCTCTCTCTCTCTCTCTCTCTACCCTTTAATCCTCTCTCTTCCCCATCACTCTTTTTCTCTCTCTCAAATTATATTACTATATCCATCCCTTTCTCCTTCTCTCTCCTTATTTTCCCCATTCTCTCCATCTATGCTTCTTTGTCTCTTTATCTCACCCCCAAATATAAAAATTCTCTCTATGTATCTCCCTTTTCACTCCCTCTCCCTCTCCACTTCTCACTCTATGTTTTTCTTTTTCCCTCCCTCTATCCCCCTCCAAATCCATCTATCTATCCCTCCCTCTTTCCTCCTCTCTCTCGTCCTTCCTCTCTCTCTCTCTCTCTCTCTTTCTCTCTCTCTCTCAACCCTCCAATCCTCTCACTATCTCCCTCCATCTCTCCTCCTCTCTCGCCCCTCCATATTTATGTCTCCCTCTCCCTCTCTTACCCTTCTCTACCTCTCTCACTCCTCTCCGTCTCTTTCTCTTCATTCCTCCTCTCCCCTCACCTTGAGTTTATCCTCATCTCTCCCTTGTCACACCCCCTATCTCTTCACCTCTATCACTATATGTATTTGTTCTTCCCTCCCATATATATCTAGAGTTAACATATCTCATGATATATTAATGTATATTATAATATAGCAAATTTGTCTCGTGGTATTTGGCCTATAGGCTTCACCTAAATAAAACCTCTTTTTTTAGTTTTTGTAAATATAAATAGGTTTATGGAGTAAATATAAAAAGAAGTTTTATGTATTTACCATATCTTTGGAGTAAGTATAAAAAGTTTTTTTATTTATTTACCATACCTCTGGTTTATTTATATTTTTATTTATTCACCATACCTAAACCTCTTTACATTTTAAATTTATATTATGTTTATACATAATAATAATTAGGTTTATTCTTAAATAGGACAAACATTGTATCAAAAATGTAAAATTTTAAACATTACATTTACTTTTACATGTTTACTTTTTTAAGTGAGATCCACCCCATACTAGGTTGTAGAGATAATACATTGTTATATTTTAATAATTAATCTTACCCTATTAAAAAGGTTAAAAAGTTATATATAATATAAAGAATCAAATTATATATGATTTAAGATTCAAGTTAATGTTTTGACCACCATTAGCAAAAATTATTTTTATTAATTTTTAGAACATGACAATCTTATACATCAAGTCATGTGCCTCTAGCCCAATAAAATAATTTGTTAATAGTAATTATTCATTTACATGACTTGTTTTTAGATTTTTTGATTCATGCATTTTAAAAGTAGAGAACAGGTGAATAATTTTTTAAGAAAATAATTAAAAAATATTTTTATGTGGTGTCTGAAAGTTTCAACCCTTGACCTACATTTTCTTCGATGAGCATACCAATCTCGTGCAATACGAACCGCAAAAAGCTCATGTGGTCTCGCACATGTTCTCATAAAATCATAAAAAATAGAAGTAAACACGAGTCCCGTGAGAAACCTAACTAACAAATTAAGTGGATCTTGTGATTCTAATTTTAAATAACATTTCCAAAAAAAGAAAATCTTACAGTGAGGCCTCAATTAGAGCCCCTTATGTTATCTCATCATAATCTCTCATTCACCTTTTCCTTCTCTCCCTCTCAATACCTATTAGGATACGTGAGAAGTACATCTCAATGTGCCATGTCATGTAATTTCCAATACCTCTTTGTTTTATTACGTTTTTATGTGAATAGAAGTTGTTTTTTTGTTTTTGTTTTTTCAAATATACTAATTAAGTGATTTATATTAATTGTTTAGTTTAATTGTAAGATATTTTTTTATTTTTTTTACTATGGATATTTTTTGGAATGATAAGTTTGAATTCTTAATGTTCACGTTTTTCAAGATTTAAGGTTTAAGTGAGTTTTTTAGATTTCTTTAAATTATTAATAGTTATTGCAACTAGAAATTGAGTCACTTTCCATTCAATTATTCTAGAGAAAAAGGGAAACTTAGCAATGTTTTCCTTCAAAATTAAAAGATATGAGAATTTTTGCAATCATATAAGTAAATTCTTGCAAAGAATTCATGAGAATGAAAATAACACCAAAGATTGTTGTAGACAATCTCCCAAGGATCAATATCACAATAGAAGTCCTTGCAAAAGACCTCATAGAATCGATACCATAAATATGTTAGTGAAAAAGTCTTATAAAATCAACACAACAAAATGTTCCTCACATAAGACCTCTTAAGAATCAATACACAACAATGGAAAATCCTTGGGAATATATATCATGACATAAGTCAATGAAAAATACCTCTAAAGCCAATACAACGAAAAAGGTCCTCATGTAAGACCCCTTAAGAATAATTGCCACAATAGAAGTGATTATAGAAGACCTATTAGATTGATAAAAAAATACGAGTCTTTACAAAATAACTCTTAAGGATCAAAACTACAACAAAAGTAGTTACTAAGGACCTATGAGAATTGATACAACAATATAAGATGTTGTAAAAGATCTTGTAAGGATTCTACTTAAACAAAACTTGCTAGAAAACACTTCAAGATTAATATAGTGTTTTAAGAATTAATACACTAATAAAGTATTTACATGAAAAGTTAAAACCTCCTAAAAATTGAAACTGTAACAAAATTTATGGTAGAACAATTTTGAGAATAAATACAACAAAAAAAGTCATTTCAAAAGACCTTTGAAGGATCACATAAATGAATTCATTACAACAGATCATAACACCACAACAAAAGTGGTTACACAAGGCAGAAGACCTATGGTAATTGATACAACAATATAAGATGTTGTAAGGATTTTACCAAAACAAAACTCACTATAAAACACTTTTAAGTGTCCATGCAATAATAGAAGCCCTTGCATACGAACTCTTAAAGATTAGCATAGTGTTTTTTAGAATTAATACACCAATAAAGTATTTACATAAAAGTTAAAATCTCCCAAAAAATAATAACGTAACAAAAATTATTGTAGAATACCTTTGAGAATAAATACAACAAAAGAAGTCATTTCAAAAGACCTCTTAGGATCACATAAATGAAGTCATTACAATTGTAAAATACTTCCTAAAGGTATACACATTAACACTAGTCATTGTCAAAAACCTCTAAGAATCAATACAACAATACAAGTTCTTGTACAAGACCTCTGAAGGCTTAATACTGTTTAGAACTCTAAAGTTCTATGTAACAAAAAATTCTTTATGAAAAACCTCCTGAAAGTCTCATTAAGAATATTGATACAATTAAAATGTCCTTGAAAAAAATCTCTTAAAAATCTCACTAAAAGTCATTGCATGAGACCTTTGAAAAACAATACAACATTACACACAATTGGAAAAGATCTCCTCACAAATGACACCACAATGTAAATAACATGGGGGCTTTAAAAATTGATACAATAATAAAAATCCTTGCAAAATATCTAAAAAAGATCAATACTACATTAAAAAAAAGATAATAAATCCATAAAAATTTATGTAACAGTAAAACTCCTTACCAAATACCTTTTAAGAATAAATATCATAACAAAACTCATTAATTAAGAGCTTAACAAAAAAAACCTCATAAAAGTTGTTACACATCATAAATCATTATATAAAACCTTTTGCAAAAATAATACAACAATGGAAGTTCTTGCAAAAGACCTTGCAACAAGACCTACAAAAATGGAAAACACATAAATGTTGAAAATGACTTTTGTTAAATAGAGAGTTTGAAATAAATTTTTAAATTACTAAAAATATTTAGGTGATGATAGAGGATTTTTTTTGGTTATATATATTATTTTAAAACCTCCATTATTAAGATAAGTTTATAAAAAAAACATAAAATAACAATTCAAAATTTGTAAAGTTAAGATGAGTTTATAAAAAAAAACATAAAATAACCATTCAAAAATTGTAAAGTAATATATAAAAAGTAAATAATCAAAATCTCTACTACTAGTATAAATTTAAAAAGATATTATATAAAAATGAATGGGAATTTTAAAGGCCTAAAAACGGCCGGGAAGAAATGACGGCAACCCGTCATTGACGGGGCTGAACAGCCGGTACGGCGAAGTTTAACTTTTTCCGTTACTGAGCCTCTTCTGGCTTGCATATCATCATAATAATCTCATGTCGGGCGGAGATTCCTCCATTTTGAATCCGGCGCTTGCAAAATGAGCTTTGGAGCGGCAATCGGGCGGCATTCAGGTCGCGGATCGCGTTGCGGGTGAGAAATGTTTCTTCTCCTCATCCTGCTCTTTCGAACGGTACCAGATGATCCCCGATTCGCCCCCTTTTGACCCCATCTTTGCATGCATGCGCTAAATGCTGTTAAGGTAGCCTTTTGATCCATTTCATCCATCAAATTTGGGTTTTGCTTATAAAATGAGCTTAAATTTTGTCACTTCGTGTAATTTTCTGGGATATTTAGCTATTTGGATGGCGTGGAGCCGAATTTGAGGTCTCCGCACCCACGATCGCTGTTTGGCGTTGTTTGATTTTGGTTTAAATGGCTTGCAGGTTGAAATAGAGTCCTGCGGTCCGCGATTTGAGGTTCTGAACCGTTGTAGCTTTGTTCGCGTTTTTAAGAAGAATGCAATGTTTAATGACCCCAGATCGGAGATGATTTTCCAATATCCCTTGCTTTTTGTATTTCAATTTGACGGCCTCTGAGGTATGTGCGGGCCTGGCTGTGATAACTTCTTTGTTCAACGATATTAAAGCTTTATCTTGGATTATTATTTTTTCAAAATTTTACCTTCATCCTAGCTCAAATTGACGGTTTTTAAAGTTTTTTGCGGGCTGTTATAAAAATCTCGTTCTTCTGCATCATTTGAGCTTCGTTCTTGATTAATTAATAGTTTAATTTGAGTCATGTGCTCTTTGTTTGCAAAATAGTTTATTGTCCATGATCATTTTGAATGTGCACCCAGGCATTGTTTTATTTTTGCCTTGTCCACTTCCCTTTTCATTTCAATTTGGAAATTAAATTACCTGCCTCATGTGCGCGAGGATTATTCTGGAGGTTCGTCATTTTACTTGCGTTTCCAGGGTTTCAGAAACACGATTGAATTGTTTGGCTTTCTGTTTCAATTTCTCAAAATTTGCAGCGGAGCTTGAGTTTTCTGACTTTCGATAGGGAGTATAACCATTTCTTTTCCTATTGGATCATTTCTCTGCTACAATTTTTCGGCTTCATGACAGTTGATTTTCTGAACGTCGGATAGGATTCTTTACCTTATTTTCCATTATTGTAGCGGAATGATGCCTATTTCTTCAGATTCAGGTTTCAAGGGAAATGGTTGTATTGAATTTGAGCAGTTCAATTATGCCACGGGCAAAAGGATTTTATTTTTATCATTTATTTTTGGAAAATAAAATTTTGTGATTATGGTAACAGACACTTGTAGCTCCATTAGAGTATCAAAATTGAAGCCTCTGGATTGACATAAAAAAGACAATGTTGTTGTTTTTGACGAATTTACCTTATCTGTTTTCGCTATTCTTGGACTGGGAATTGTTTACTTTTGATTTCTACTGTTATTTTCAAAGCATCCGGAGGAATCTAGTGCCTCTCGTCTCCATAAGTTCTTAGATTGGGACCACTATAGCTTTGTTTTAAAAAATGAGAAAGTATTTTCTCATTTTTATTAGTATGTTTATCTTAACTATTATGATTATCCTCTAGAAAGAATTCATCCCAACGTCCCTTTTGAGTGAGAATTGGCAATTATCACTCTTTTTTATTCTGTGAGCAATATTTGCTGAGAATTAAACCTTTATCTTATGTGAAAGATGATCAGAACTACTCTCAGTTGAGGCTTACATTGCCTCGAATATATTTCAGGCTCTGACATGTTCTTGGATTTGGACTTGTTCTATTGAATGCTTGGATGACGAATAGTCCTTGCTGATATTTTATAGAATGTACCTCATAACTGAATTGACATTGCAAGACATTTTCTTTCAGGGGTAAAGGGTTTAGTGTCTAACTAGACACAGATCCTAGATGCCTGTGGTTGGTACCACTTCTATTCGAGACACGGCTGGATCATGGAGAGCTTTGCAACACCGTACCCAGTAGTTTTCTTTGATGGAGAGCAGGATCATGAAAAGGGTCATGTTGGCGTGCATTCGGCTCTCACATTCAAGCGTTTTCAAACTCTGATGAGCCAGAAAACTGGAATTTCTGGAAATCAGTTGTCTTCCATGTTTGTCTGCAAAAAGACATCTAAAGACACTGAAAAACGGCAAAAAATTCCGATCAATGAGAACACAAATTTCAGCATTATTCTGAACCAGCACAATCCAAGCAAAGAAAAGGATTGTCATTTTCTGGTCTCTATGAAGAAGTCCAAGAAGGAAAGGAAAGTTTCAAAGAAACGCAGTGCGGATGCCTACAACAATGGGGAGGATGCCTACAACAATGGGGATGATGATGAAGCTGTATTTTCACCCGATGCTTCCTTATCTCCAGTTTCCCATATGGATTGGTCTTCTCCTTCGGATAGTGGCAGCAGTGAAGGATCTGGAAACGTTTCACCTGCCAATGAGATAATAGCAAATGGCAAAGTAGACCTGACATCGTTGAGATGCCCAGCTACAGTCCAACCTGGAATTTCCACAGAGAGGCCAGTTTTGGATGATGCCAATGCAGTCCTACCTTCAGAAGGCAGTGAAGTGGAAATTGAAATCAAGAATGAGAGTTCCAACTCTTCTTCTGTTCATAAATTTTCACAGCCAATGAATTCTAATTCGCAAAATGGAGGTCAGAGAAAACTTGCTATGCAAGCAATTCCAGGGATCCATTTTGAAGCTTCTCAAGTTTTGCAGGAAAGAACTATTGGACAGAAACTTTTCCATTCTCAGTTCAATTCTCAAATACCTCATTCTGAGCTGTTCAGCCGGGAGAGATATAGTGATGCTTTCCCGCAAGTCTCCCATCTCAGACCTAACATAAGCTTAGTTAGAAATGGGGCTGTATCGTCAGGCTATGCAACACCATTTAACAGAGCATCAACTTTGTCTCCATCCTTTCCACTATCGATGTCACCTCCTTTGTCAACTCCTTATGGGGCCAGGTTACCACCATCATCAATTTCTTCTGCAGGATTCTTTCCTTCCAGAGTACCATTCCATAATGCTGCTGCACCTCTAGGATTCACCACAAGGGATATAAGTTTGCAGAGAATCCAAGCTCACATGTTGCAGGTTCAACAGCGTGAGTCTCAAGCCTGTGTACCGTCCCATGATCTTCTTAGATACAACAATGGATATTGCAATTGGGTACCAGCCGTCACAGTTCGTGGTGATCAACAGCACAGCATTTGTGAAATTTGTTATGATTGTAAAAGAAGGAACGTTAATCCGATTCCGTTCCACTGGTGTGTTCAAGATAGAATTATCTTGGGTTTCAGAGGGCCATCTCCTGCAGGGCCAATAGAACGGCCAGGGAAGCGCCGTGTTCAAGTTGCCGTATAAGGACATGCAATTCCTGGGAGTCGTCTGTTTTTAGGTTGTTTGGATTCCAGTGTGTGAATTGGTCTGTGTTTTTATAGTTTTTTAATAGGTTTTATTGTTATCCAATGGCCCTTAGCCTAGTATATCTTTCACATTACCTGCTGAATCTCCTGCCCTTAGCCTTCAGACAGTATATCTTTCACATTACCTGCTGAATCTCCTGCTATTTTATTGCTTCAGCTCGTCTAAAAATGTTATGTCCATGTTTTTGGAAACTTGTTTCATTGACCTGCCACATATCTGGATTTACTTCCTCTATCCTCCTCCGTTTTAAAGGGAAAGCGAGTGTCTTCAGTAAATGGGGAGGGCTGTCAATAATAAGAGAGTCAACCGAGTTCTTTACAGAGTCCTAAAAGACCAAAGTAAATACCTCAATATATGCAGTATTGTAGAACCTCTACAATCAATCGTACCTGTAAGGAAAAACTATTTTGATAAAACTGCGATGTAAATAAAAAATTGTCAAACTGAGAACGGAGATTTTAGCAGAAGATGAAGGTAATTGTTAAGCATTTGATTGCAGCACAATGATGCATGAGGTTTTATTCTGAAGATAAGAAAGATGTGGAAAATAATTATATAAACATGAAATAATAAGTACACAACTGAAACAGATGTATAAGAGAGGTGTTAGTACAACGACGGAATGGTAATGCACATAGATGGCCAAAAAAGGGTCAATGGGTCTGGTAAATATATCAAGGGAGTGACTAACAACTTACCTTGATTTGGAGTTCAGCTAGTGAGGCTCAGGACTAAAATGTATCTTATTAAGCACCCAATTACTTTTTGTGGCTTCGAAGGTTTGCACTAGCTGTGTAACTTCCATGAAGAAGGCATTTAAATGAAAATTCAAAGGTTTGCACCAGCTGTGTAACTTCCATGAAGAAGGCATTTAAATGAAAATTCAAGAATAATTAGTTGTCACCCGCCAGGTTTTATCAATGGCTGGGTATGTATACACCAGTCACTTAACCCCATCGTGAAGGTGTTAATAAATGAAAATTGAAGAACGCTGGTCAGAAGCCATGTATACTCATTAAAAACCTTAAATTCCCTCATTAACCATCTAATCTAAATTATCATTTTGGAAGTTGAACCTCAAGGGTCAAGCTTTTATAGAGCTAGTTTGCTTTTATCTTGATGGTATTTTTGTCAACGTTCCACAACGGATCATCTTAAGAACTTGATATTTACAGAGACACCTACTATGCCAAAAATAAACTTTATGCAAACCAAAAAGATCCCACTCAATATATAACTATGTATTGATATAGTGTCATGGGAGAATGCTATCACACATATGCCAAAATCGCAAACCCCAATTTGGCTCCCAAATTGGAAAAGTTGTTAAAGTCTGTTTTTTTTTTTTTAATTTATTTATTTATTTATGATTATTCATTTATCTCGAAAATAAGTAATCTCATAAAACGAAAATGATCAAATATCAAATAAAAAGAGAGCATATCGTCTAGTCCTTTGGTATTTCCATTGATTGTATTCCTCTATTGAATTCCTAACCCCAAGGGTTACTACAATTGGTTGAACCATATATATGCGAGGCATGATTTCGGGGAGACTATAGATCGTAGGTTCAAATTCAGTCAAATCCTTGAAGTTTACTTTGCTCTTATTATTGGTGATGAACCACTGTCCAGCTAGATTTATGAGGAATAGAGGGGATCCTACAATGTTTTAGAAAAAAAAACCAAGGGGTTAGCTCAATTGATTGTTGCTAATGTTTTTGAGTATTTGGCTAGTCATGTACTAGCAAGTGCTTGATTCTAATCCCCTTGGGTTAGGTACCCTAGTTTAAACCAATGTGTTTACTAGAGATGCCATCCATGAATGTGAGGAAACAACCCTTGAGTTTCCTCGTGAAATTTTCATCAAAGAAAAAGTACTTATTAGATTCTCCTCACTATATACTTTTTTTGAATGTAGAACTCAAGTGTGTAATCAAGGATGATATCCATAGGTAGTTCATCTGGAAACGTATACCATCCCCCTGACTAGCAACTTGGCCCCATGTTGGCCTTCTATGTTGAGACCTTTCTAAGATTCTTAGATGGTATTGTTGTTCGATTATGATATCTACAAAACCATTGCCATCAAAGCCTAGGACTTCCCTTGGGCCTAATGAGAGTGTGACCCCTACCTTAGATTGTGATTAATCATCCTATTTCTTGCAATAATAGGAATTGTAGATTAAATATACTCAAGGAAGTTGACATTGAGGAGCATTTTATTTTTTAGTAACTCATCTACCATGGAATTTGAGGGAGATATTTTTGCCTCTTCAAGGACTTTAAGGAGAGCTTAGTTGTGTTTTTTGTTTACTTTGACTAATTACGTTTAGCACTCCCTCGGGAGATGATAGTTTTCTTTTGGGCCCTCTAGGTCAAGTTGCTTGATTACTTCATTCTTTTGACAGATATTCAATGGTAATGGCTGAAAACATCATGCAAACTCTTCGGTAGATGAGAGGGATGCTACTAAAAAATCACACTCCTTCCCTCATTACTACAAGCTCAACCAACAACTTGAGAGTGAAACTCCCACACATACTAGAGCAAGACCTCCTCCCCACAATTGTCCTACTAACTTTGTTAGCTCCATCAATGGTTCATTTATTTTGATGATTAGGAAATCACACATGAGTGAACAACAATCTACTACCCTCAAGGATAGTTATGTTGATTCTCCTTGGCCTGGGCCACTATATAGATGATATTCTTCAACATTGTCATAGGGACTTCCAAAAAATTGATACCCCAACCAATGTGTTTGATACTATTTTGTGGCAATTAGTAGGAAAAAATATACAATTGTTTACATTGGATCTTGTTTGGGTTGTACACTTTTAGTTATTTTGGCATGTTCTCCCATGCTTTAGGCAACCAATTTTGCATTTTATTATAGTTTAGTTTATTAGATTTCATTGGAGACTCATTAGATGCTCCCTCTTGACTATTTATGTTGGTTGTACTTTGCAATACCATTGAATTATTTTGGTCATTTATGGATGTTGATATAATTTTTTATCTCTATGAAAAGATTAAAAGGTTTTAATAAATCTCTCAATTGATCAACACATAAATTAGCTTTGTTTAATATTTACGTTCTCTGACCATTGACAAATTTCAACAAAGATTTTAGTCCATTTTCCTCATAAATTGTATTTAGTAAGTAATGTCAAATGAAGATCACTCTTAATTTTCTCATAAAGTCTCATTTTCTTCTTAATAATGTCTTTGCCACTTTATTTCAATTATTCTTAAACTTTACATTTTAAATGTTTTTCTTTGATTAAAATTTCTTCATCTTTTTGTCCAATATTTCATTTCCCCTTTCCTTACTTTTCAAATTCCCCTTTCCTTACTTTCCATCATAACATTATCTTCTATTTTACTTGTTATTTCAACTTTACTATAAACCATTTTTACTCATGATTATTCCATTCACTTTAACCATTTTTACTAGTTATTGCATACACATGATGGTAGGTGTTATTTTTAAATTATTGATAAAAAGAAGCAAATACAAAATTATCGTTTTAAAACATATTGTCAAACATAATGATAAGAGATTTTAGTGTTACCATAATTAAAACTGAAAAAGTGTAAAACAAAAATAACAATAAACTTAAATTAACATGAAACTTGATAATAAACATAACAATAAAATGCTAGTGTCATAAAATCTTTATTCAATTTAAAATGAAGTTCACAATCTCCAATGAGAACCAGTAGTGTTATCATTTGAATAATTTTTTTTTAAAACAAAAAACCTTGTACATATTAGCATTTTAAAGCTATTAAAAAACAACAAAGTTTAATCAATGATAAGAGTTTACAAAATGATTAAAAAAACAAAATACTAAATAATCAAATTTAGTGCTAATCACTTATAGCTTTCGCTGGTAATTTAAAATGAACAGAGCCCAAATTGTACTCAACCAAATTAGTAAAATGAAATGGATTACATGATACAACTTAAGGAAGTGATGAAATGTAGATACATTGTCGGCAATCTCTATGATAAAGAAACCCTCCCAAGAAACCTCATTATCCCAAGAGCTTAATTTTACACTAACAATCAACTTGTCTCTAATTTGTTCCCAACCTTTATTAGGGCTAGTGACTCTTCTCTAAAAAACCCCAAGTTTCTAATCTCTAAATGGAATATATGAGCATTTTTAATTAAAGCTGGAAAATCTGTCAAATAAAATGACTAATATTGAAGTTGTCTTTGGTCTTCCACCACAAATTATTGTATAGAATACCTGTCGATGTGTGAAGAGGGTCACTTGTAGTACATGTTCAAACCAAGATTCCAATTCAAATATTACTAATCATTTTTCTTTACCCAAATGTGCTAGAAGATGTGATAAATCTTGTAGTCTTTATGACCACACATGATGTCCTCAATGCATTTTTTTTATTACAATAGTGAATAAATAAGTACAAAATGTCATATGGTTGAGGCACTAATGGGAAATGTTCTCTTTTGGTCTGGTTTGCTTCAACTACAACCATTAATATCTTCAAAGCTAAGTTGTATGAAACGGGGAAATGGGTATGAGTTTCTAAAATGGGTACGGCTACGAAACGTGAACCCCCCAAATTTTGGAAACAGGGAAACACAATATATATATATATATATATATATATATATATATATATATATATATATAGGACATTTAAGAAATATGTGCAATCATAAAGCATACATGATACATTATAATTTATTACATTATGATTAAATTGTCCAATGTCAATGCATAAACTATAAGTCTCTAAATTGACATCACATTTACTCATGAATGATCACATAATGAAAATAGAAATATCCAAAATCAACCATGAGAAATTTCTAATTTCTTGTTTCGTGCTTGATCTGAAAATGGGTTGGATAACTTGTTATGCTTTTCAAGAACCTCCCACTCAGTTAAACAAATAAAAGATCTAGCTTGTACTTGAATTTTGCGGAAATTTTTACTTGAAATAGGTGTATGTTTTTGTAAATTTTTGTAGATGTTCTATGCTTGATGCAACTTTACTTTTATTACAACAATCACCCAAACAGTTAAGTAAAATGCTGATAGAACATACCAGTGGATCTATAGAAGACAAACCAGAAACAGGAGAATGTGAAGGTGCGTTACGGCGGTCAACAGGATGCTTCAACCAGCAAAGTCTCCTTGATCAGCCAACCCAGAATGTGTCACAACAATCCTCAAATTAGTCACCCAGTCAACTCAAGTCAACTCCAGAAAAGTCAACGCTGTCCAGAAAAGTCAACGCAGGGCAGCAACATCAAAGTCAACGCAGCTCCAACTTCGGTCAACCTTTTGACCTCGGTTCTTGTGCCAATGTGTACGACCTCCCAAAATCGAAGTCTCCAATAAATTTCAGCCTCTTTGGACCATGCGTTGACCAAAGTCAACGCTGGTCAAACCTTCGTGGAAACCCTAGCTGCAACGATTCCGTCCTTCTCCTTGGCTGTAGTAATTCGTCCTTCTTCACACGTGTGGATCGAAATTGTCCTCCAAGTAGCTCGTACTAGATCAGAAGAGAAGAAGATGATGTGATGAGTGAGTGTGAAATGCTCTCCAAAGTTGACTGTATTTATATACATCATTGAGGTGTGTGACACATCTGCTGGGGGTGTAAAACCTTAAGGCCGACCTGCACATATAATTCATTATAAAAAATAAATTCAAAATAAATGTTCTGCTCATCGGATTAAGATAAATTTTATATGGATCTTACACCTCTCTGAAAGAGGAATCCAATAAAAATATCGGTATCTTCATCTGAGCATCACAACATGGAGTTTGGACCTAGTTGTCCAATTTTAACACTACCTCTCAACTAGGGAGAACTCCATCCACCAGTGCAATCAAACATCGTGCGTCATCCCGCCGTAACTTGCTTTGCTGGCCTCTTTATTTCAGAACAGAAGTGGGTCAGTCACAAAGACATCATCCCCCGGCTGACAAATTCAGCCCAGAGGTCCGAAACCTCTATCAGACTCAGAAAGAGTCTCCAACCAACCCGAAGTTGGTTCATCTGACCTAAAGTCAGGTGGAGGTCTGAAACCTCACTATACTTGATCCCAGATCAAGTGGTTGGACCGTGCCATCCTAGATAGAGAGTACGGCAATCTCTGATGCGTCCATCAGTATTTGCTACTAGGCTCTAGCTTTTCCCACCTCATTGGCCAAATGAGAGGTACTTCCCATGAGCCCTGAACTCAATGGGTAGGATGCATACGGGGCACAGATAATGAGAGGTGAACCAACTCAATAATCACAACGGTGGGGCAGAAGCACCACAAGGTTCGGCAAGCCTAGCCCTGTGAGTGATTATAGCTCCGAGAAGCTATCCCCAAAGCCCCCCAGAGCTCCCAGAGCTCATTGTCCAACAGGACCCACATCATGGGGTCGTTCCATGATACCAAGATTCTCACGAAAGGTTAGGAACTTGACCTTCCCCAAGGGCTTAGTGAGAATATCCGCGACTTGCTCATCAGTTCCTATATGATCGAGCCTTACGACGCCTCGCTGTACCATATCTCGGATGAAATGATACCTGATATCAATATGCTTGGATCGGTCGTGGAACACAGGATTATCAGTCATGCGAATCCCACTCTGGTTATCACAGAGTATCACGGTGGTATCTAGCACATGTCCAAACAGCTCACTAAAGAGCTTTCGCAACCAAACTGCTTCACAACAGGGCATACTCGCTGCAATGTATTCGGCCTCAGCGGTGCTCAAAGCCACCGACTTCTGCTTCCTGCTTATCCATGAAATCGAAGCAGAACCAAGATTGAAGCAGCATCCTGATGTGCTCTTACGATCCACCACACTGCCAGCCCAATCGGCATCAGTATATCCACGGAGTGTCACACTCCCGGCAGTGTATCTCAACCCATGGTTTATCGTGCCCCTAAGATATCTCAGAAGATTCTTGGCACCAACCCAGTGAAAGTGATGAGGCTCAACCATCTGTTGACTCAAAGTGTTCACTGCAAAACATATATCTGGACGGGTGTTCACTAAGAACATCAGAGCCCCTACGAGCTGACGATACTCAGTAGGATTGGCCAATACGGGCCCAGCAGCGCTACCATTCAACTTCTTGAAGTTGAGTTCCATTGGTGTTGACACAGACTTGCAGTCCACCATACCAAATCTTTCCAAAAGTTCCACAATGTATTTTCCTTGAGAAAGGAAAATCTCTCCAGGTCTCTGCCAGACCTCCAGGCCTAGGAAGTAGTGCATTAGTCCTAGGTCCTTCATCTCGAACTCAGCAGTGAGCTCCCTCTTGCATTGATGAATGAGAGGGTCAGCACCTGTCAGGAAGAGGTCGTCCACATATAGTACCAGAATGAGAGGCTTCCCCTGGACCACCTTGAAGTAAAGGTTTGGATCAGCATTACTACGAGTGAAGCCCAGCTTCATCAAGTAACTTTCCATCCTCTCGTACCAAGCTCTGGGTGCTTGCTTTAACCCATAGAGGGCTTTCTTCAACCTGCAGACATGAGTGTCTCGATCCTGAACTTCAAATCTCAGAGGTTGTTCTACATACACCTCTTTCTCGAACTCAGCAGTGAGCTCCCTCTTGCATTGATGAATGAGAGGGTCAGCACCTGTCAGGAAGAGGTCGTCCACATATAGTACCAGAATGAGAGGCTTCCCCTGGACCACCTTGAAGTAAAGGTTTGGATCAGCATTACTACGAGTGAAGCCCAGCTTCATCAAGTAACTTTCCATCCTCTCGTACCAAGCTCTGGGTGCTTGCTTTAACCCATAGAGGGCTTTCTTCAACCTGCAGACATGAGTGTCTCGATCCTGAACTTCAAATCTCAGAGGTTGTTCTACATACACCTCTTCTTTTATTGTACCATGCAGAAAGGCGGTCTTGACATCCATCTGATGAAGACTCCATCCTTGCGTAGCAGCATGGGCTATGATTGATCGAATGGTGGTATATCGTGCCACAGGTGCAAATATGTCATCATAATCTACTCCTTCCTTTTGAGAGAAGCCACGGGCAACAAATCTTGCCTTGAACTTTTCAGCACTTCCATCAGAACCATGCTTGATGTTGTAGAGCCATTTCGCTGTGACAACTGATTTGTCCTTCGGTCTTAGAACCACATCCCAGACATCATTCTTCATTATGGACTCATATTCTTCGTGCATAGCATCCTTCCAGACTTGATGCTTAACGGCTTCCTCAAAAGATTTGGGTTTAGTTTGTACAATGGTACTCATGGCAGCCAGATACCCTTGGTATCTACACGGCTTCTTGCTTTCTCGGAATGTCCCCCTTGGGGCAGCATGTCCCTCAGCATCTTCGAGGGTGTCCCTGAGCCATGATGGTCTCTTTCCCAGTGAAGGAGATGGATCAATAGCGTCCATTGGTCCTTCAACATCAGGCATTGTCTCATCCTGCGGTTCTTCTTGATTTCCAGGCCTTGCTTCATGATTTTCCTCAGATCTTGGAAGATCTACTACTTTCTTCAGGGGAGCATCTTTGTCAAAAGTGACATCATGGCATATCTCTACTTCCCTTTGACCAGGTACATAGACTCTATAGGCCTTAGAAGTTTCGTTGTAGCCCACAAACATTCCTTTCTTCCCAGAAGCATCCAGCTTACTTCTATTTTCTTTTGGCACATGAAAATAAACAGGACATCCAAAAATTCTAAAATCTGAGACATCAGGTTTCATACCAGTGAAAACCTCTTCGGGAGTTTTGGAGTCCAGGGTGGAATGAGGGCATCGGTTTTGAATGTATACAACAGTATTCGCAGCTTCTCCCCACAGAAACTTTGGTAAACCTTGGTCACATAGCATGGCACGGGCAGCTTCCACAATGGTCCTGTTATTTCATTCAGCAACGCCATTCTGCTCAGGAGTATAGGCAGTGGTAGTCTCCCTCTTAATGCCAGCTTCTCTGCAAAATTCCTTGAACTCATTTGACTCATATTTAGTGCCATTGTCGGTCCTCAAAATCTTGATCTTCTTCCCTGTCATGTTTTCCACCAAGGCTTTGAAGGTACGGAACCACATGAAAGCCTCATCCTTCTTCTTCAAGAAGTATATCCAAGTTTTGCGGGAGAAGTCATCAGTAAATTTCATATAGTAAGAACATCCTCCCAGGGATGTCACGGGCAGCATACCAGATAGATCAGAATGGACCAGTTGCAAAATATCAGATGTCTTTGTGACACTTGAGGGGAAAGGTCCCCTTGTATGCTTTCCTTCGGCACAACCCTTACATACACCTTCATGATTATTTCCAAAGTCGGGCATCCCTGTCACCACCTTCCTTGTTTCGGGAAGGGCCTTGTAATGAAGGTGTCCAAACCTTCAGTGCCATAGTTCAGTTTGTCGGATAGTATCACATGTCATAGCTCCTAGAGGACTTCCTTCAACTTGGTAGAGTGTTCCAACTCTAAAACCAATCACGATAGCTTCCTTGAGATTCTTCTTCCACATGCGCACTTTTCCATCAATGAATGCCACATTGAAGCCTTTGTCTTCAATCGCTGATATAGACACAAGGTTCTTCTTCAATTTTGGTACATAGAGTACATCTTGCAAATGTAGGACTTGTCCTTGAGACAAGTGGAGGGTCACAGTCCCTGTCCCTTTTACGGGATATGTGGCATTATATCCAAGGATAATTTCCAGATTAATATCCTTCTCAACCATGTCAGAGAGTGCTTCCTTGAACCCAGTGATGTGTCTTGAGGCACCACTATCTATTAGCCAGACATCCATAGTGTCGGGCGGGGATGCAACAGAGAGAGTAGATACAAGAATGTATTCATTTCTTTTATCAACAACATTTGACTCTTCATACCTGGAGTTTCTAGACCTTTTGAAAGGTTGATTGTTTCCATTAGAGGGAGCCTTCCTCTTTCCTTTGGACCTGTTGTTTCTTTGATTTCCATTCCTCCGGTTGTTGTTGTTGTCATCACTATCGGGAGAATCCTTCTTGAAAGGACATTCTCTAGCATAGTGACCAGGCCTATGACAAGTGAAAGACTTGCCCTTATTTCCTTGGGCCCTAGCTCTTCCTTTGTTCTTAGGACCACCAGAGTTCTTCTTTCTAGAATGAGCAGCATAGGCAACATTTCTGTCATTTTCATATTCCTTCATTCTTGTCTCTTCTTGCATGCATCTGGACAGTAGCTCGTCAAAGTTAGGAATTGTACTATTATTGAGAATGGTAGTGTTGAATACTTTCCATTCATATGGGAGTCCTCCAAGTGCGGTGAGTACCATCTCACGATCGGTTATTGTCTCCCCAATAGCCAGCAGATTGTTCCTCATCTCGGTCAATTTCAGAAAGTATGTTTGGACAGACTCATCCCTGCCTTTCTTCAGATTCTTCAATTGATTCTTGAAGAATAGCACTTGGTTTACTTTGTTTACCTTGAACATTAGGATCAATTTATCATACATCTCTTTGGATGTACCCAACTCAGAGATGTAGGCCACCAGGCTTTTATGAATGGATTCCCTGATCATCAGCTTTGCTTTGATCTCCCCCTTCTTATATTTGGTTTTAGCAGCAGCAGTAGCATTGGATGGAGGTTCTTGTATCTTGCCCAGTACATGGTCCATGAGATCATGGTCTTCCAATTTGAGATCTAATATCATCTTCCAGGCATGGAAGTCATCCCTTCCAGTCAGCTTGTCATTCTCCTTGAAGTCATAACTTGTGGAACCCATTTTTCTTAGATGGTGATTGCTATAAGTTAGGGCTTGTCTTCACCTCAGCTCTGATACCATGTAAATTTTTGTAGATGTTTTATGCTTGATGCAACTTTACTTTTATTACAACAATCACCCAAACAGTTAAGTAAAATGCTGATAGAACATACCAGTGGATCTATAGAAGACAAACCAGAAACATGAGAATGTGAAGGTGCGTTATGGCGGTCAACAGGATGCTTCAACCATCAAAGTCTCCTTGATCAGCCAACCCAGAATGTGTCACAACAATCCTCAAATCAGTCACCCAGTCAACTAAGTCAACTCCAGAAAAGTCAACGCAGGGCAGCAACATCAAAGTCAACGCAGCTCCAACTTTGGTCAACCTTTTGACCTCGGTTCTTGTGCCAATGTGTACGGCCTCCCAAAATCGAAGTCTCCAATAAATTTCAGCCTCTTTGGACCATGCGTTGACCAAAGTCAACGCTAGTCAAACCTTCGTGGAAACCCTAGCTACAGCAATTTCGTCCTTGGCTGTAGTAATTCGTCCTTCTTCCCACGTGTGGATCGAAATTGTCCTCCAAGTTGCTCGTACTAGATCAGAAGAGAAGAAGATGATGTGGTGAGTGAGTGTGAAATGCTCTCCAAAGTTGACTGTATTTATATACATCATTGAGGTGTGTGACACATCTGCTGGGGGTGTAAAACCTTAAGGCCGACCTGCACATATAATTTATTATAAATAATAAATTCAAAATAAATGTTCTGCTCATTGGATTTAGATAAATTTTATATGGATCTTACACCTCTCTGAAAGAGGAATCCAATAAAAATATCGGTATCTTCATCTGAGCATCACAACATGGAGTTTGGACCTAGTTGTCCAATTTTAACAGTTTTTTAATTGTTTAAGTGTCTTAAGTCCATTTGTTCTTGCTGAAATTAAACGTGTAACATCAATATAATGCAAAAATAAAACATTCACATATAACAACAAAATTAATTTAGGAGTTCACCCGAATATCGTGGGCTATGTCTCCTTGAGCTGTTGTCATCTTGACTTGGCTCTTTGGGATTATGGAAAAATTTCTTTTACAAGTTCCAGACTCAACTCTAATGGTTATTGAATTGAACCAATGGGCTTAGAATACCATATATATCCCTTTCATGGTTGTCCTCACTCTGCAAATAGATCTAGGCTTCTTTAGACTTGATTCCTTCTATCAGTGCTCTGAGCTACATTGAGCTTCTCCATGGCACTAACTCCTTCAGAATTATTTTTCTATCTCTGAAACCTCACTTACTGTCTCCAACACATATCAGACCTCCAAAATGGATTGATCATTTGCTCAAAATGATCACCACATCCCCAATCTAGGCCTGCCCTGGGCTGCTCAAAACTTCCCTGTAGCTTCTCGAGATTCAGAAGTATTCAAATGGATTTTCAAATCCCTCCATTGGATTCATAATGCCAAAAATAGTTAGAATAGACTATTGTTTCACTGAAAATAGCCTCCGGCTGCTCCGGTTTCGCCTCCAACACCTGTCGGCACCCCCTGGCACTAGGGTCAAAGGTAGCTTCTTTGTGGGTTCTCAACCTCTAGAAGTCCTCAAAAGCTTCTGAAAACTCCCCCATTGGATTCAGAAGTATCAAAACAGTCACAAATGACTATTGGTTTGCTGCATAAGGCCTCTAGTTGCCCTGGCTAGGCTTGGAACTGCTGCTGGCACTTGCTGGCACTGGTGGCCCCTGGAACTTCACTGAAGCATATAAGCCTTCAAAATTCCTCTATAGGCTCTGAAAACTACACCATTAGTTCCAGAACATCTGAAACATCCAAAATTGACTATTGGATTTCTGAATAAGGCCTCTAGCTGCACTAGCTAGGCCTCAAACTGCTGCTGCCTCCTGGTGGCCCTAGTGGCCCCTTGAACTTAACTGAAGCAAAAACCTACTCAAAATTCCTTTGACGGCTTTGAAACCCTCACCAATGAGACTGGAATGTTGGAGATAGTCGAAATTGACTATTGGCACTCCAAAATTGGTCCAATCTAGCTCAAGATAGAGCCTAAACTCATTTTGCCCAAAGACACCTAAAAAAGCTCCACTAATTATGGAGAAATGGACTTAAATCCAGTTAAATTTGGAAAATATGCAAAATTTTGTGGGCGTTCCAAATATACCGCCAGCCTAACCGCACAATTAAATGTTGGTTAGAGGCACCTGTCACATGGTTTTCGGTCTACCCATAACCATCGACTGACTGTGCAATCCGTTAGCATTTTAACCGTAGCATTAAAGGTTTGTTGGAGGGGGTTGGGCACATGGCCCTAACCCCGCGGTCTTCCAAAACCGCAACCTTAATTGCCGGCGCGAGTGTCGCAATTAACCCGCCATGTGAACACATAGATCACGTTTATGTTTGCGGATGACAGTTGGGCTTAAGCCCTTGGTTCCTGACGCTAAGGCCACATGGGGGAGGGCTGGCCCTCTCCAAACCCCAAATATGAAACCAATCTCCAATAAATTAAATCGTCGCTCCGTGTATGTTAAGACACATATGTAAATGAGTTGGTAAGACCATTTGCTTACAGGTAGGGAGGTCAGGTAGTCGACTCTCAGGGAGTTCGACCCATATTTTTCACAAATGTCCTAGGCCAGGTGGCAGCCTCCGGGCCTGCCACGTGGCTGCTCTTGATTGGTCCGAAAATAAGAAGTCAACCCATTGCCAAATAAGACTATGCCACTTGTCAAAATTCGACTAGTCCAAACGGAATTATCTTGGGGAATATTTCAGCGAATATTTCGAGGAATATTCCAAGAATATTCCCTAGATAATTTTCCCAAATCCAAGTCAAACTTGGTCAAAGTCCAAATTTTGTAGTTTACTGGACTTTTCAAACTGTGATAACTTCTTCATATGGTGTTGGTTTTTAGAATCGTTCGCGGCGCCGGAATCAGGAAGACGAGATCTATTTGTTCGCTCAGGTTCGGCACACTTCCGAACACTTTGAATTTTGAGCTATCACTTAGGTCCATGATCCAGTTTCGATCACACCTCCCCATTGAGAATCTTTTGGACCCCAAAAGATTGATATACTGATATGTACAGTATATGAGAGTACAACACCCTCTTCTTTTTAGCCTCCATACACTTTCCTTGCATAGCTAGTGCCTTTGAACCACAACTCGAAGGTAGTCGACACTTCCCTTCCTAGATGCGCTTGCCCTCTTGTTAAGAACTATCTTCCTTGCACCCACTCAGAAATTTATGGCGAGAAATTTTCAGAAGGTAGTTGAACATCGCTTCGTTGATCATCAATCCAAGGTGGCTCAAACAAACGTGAGATTACAACATAAATACATGCATACATAACTGCAATTTGCATATGTACAAATGAGTGTATGTCTTACTGTGTCAAGAAGTCAAACCACTTCTTACCAAGTCACTTCCACGACGAATTTTGCTGTTGAAAAACTTCTTCATGTGAAACATCTATTCTCACATCAATGATGGAATCCTTGGTTCCACTTTCGCCAGTTTTTTTGTCCTCTTGCTGCATGTGCTTGGGACGATTAGTTGTATGCAATGTCCAACATTGGGAAACAACATGTCCCTTTCTTTGGCAATGTGTGCAAGTCTTGTGCACCTTATTTGCAAGTTGCCTTTGCTTCAACTGCTTCTTGTATGCCTTCATCCTTTTCCAACATCTTGAAACATCATGGTTAAACATACCACAATATGCACAACAACTCTTTCTTCCATTAAAGCATGCAGAATTGTCATGCCTTGCAGAAACATAATAAAATTGACTATGGGAAGAATTATACCTCAAATGCTACTTTTCATGTCCATCTTTTTTACCTCCATGAGGAGATGAACTTGTAGAGGCTTTAGCTTTCTCTTGAAGACTAACATCAACGTTCTTGTATTGATAGATGTCCGAACTCACATGCTCGCCATAAGCTACATGTCTACATACATTTTGCTGCAACATAGGTTTCAAACAATGGCAATCAACTTGAAAACAAACTTGACATGTTTGTGTATTAGAACTTGGAACAAAAGTTCTTTTTGAAGTTGCCTCATATGCCTTCATGGCTTTGGAGTCTTCACCATTAGATTGAACATAACCAAGACCAAATTTCTTAGGTCGTTCCTCAACCAAAATAGGATCAATCATGCCTTGTGCATGCTTGCCTAAACCGTTGCCTTCATATCCAATTTTAAATATTAACTTGGACCCTGTACCTCTAGTGTGATTTTCAAATGAACCAACGCATCTTTCTGAAGAGGAAATTGAAGACAAATTAGAGTGAATTACCTCTGCTTCACGCATGTTTTTGGTTAAAGCCTCTTGGGCTTGATGGAGCTGCATCTCCATCTCATGCAATATTTGAAGAATTTCTTCCTTCTCTTGCTTCATAGCAATCAATTTCTCATGAAGTATAGTGCTTTCTCTTCTATCTTCAAACATAATTTGCACCATATCCTTCAAGATGTAGAAGTCTCGCTTCATGTGTTCATCGAAGAATCTTGTGAAGGAGGAGGATTTTGAAACCTCACTTGATGAAGTTGTCATCATGAAAATGAACAAAATAACTTCAACAAAATTCACAAAGCTTTCAAAAACAATTGACAAAGCTTTTGAACAAAATGGTTGTAGATACAAGCTCTTATTCAAGCATCCAAAAAACAAACCCTCTTGTGCTTCAAGGGTTTCCTTGAGGTCCTTTGAGTAAGGAAGATGCCTTCAGCCCTTCTTCCTCCTTGTCCTCTTCCAGACTTAGCTATTAGTAGCTCCCTTCACCTCTAGCAAACTCAAGCAACAATCAATTTGCAAACAGTCAAATCCTTTGCACTCTTTAAACACCTTTCAAGTCAAACAAGCAAGCTATTGCTCTGTCAATAAAGAGCCAAGTACTTTGATACCAACCTGATCTAAAAATGGGATGGATAACTTGTTATTCTTTTCAAGAACCTCCCACTCAGTTAAACAAATAAAATATCTAGCTTGTATTTGACTTTTGCGGAAATTTTTATTTGAAATAGGTGTATGTTTTTAAATTGTTTAAGTGTCTTAAGTCCATTTGTTCTTGCAGAAATTAAACATGTGTAACAGTAATATAATGCAACAATAAAACATCCACACATAACAGCAAAATTAATCTAGGAGTTCACCCGAATATCGTGAGCTACATCTCCTTGAGCTCTTGTCATCTTGACTTGGCTCTTTGGGATTATGGAAAAATTTCTTTTACAAGTTCCACACTCAACTCCAATGGTTACTGAACTGAACCAATGGGTTTAGAATACCATCTATATCCTTGTCATGGTTGTCCTCACTCTGCAAACAGATCTAGGCTTTCTTAGAATTGACTCCTTTTATCGGTGCTCTGAGCTACACTGAGCTTCTCCATGGCATTAACTCCTTTAGAATTATTTTTCTATCCTTGAAACCTCACATATTGTCGCTAGCACATATCAGACCTCCAAAATGGATTGATCATTTTCTCCAAATGAGCACTGCATCCCCAATCTAGGCCTCCCTCCATGGTTTGCCCTGGGCTGCCCAAAACTTCCCTGTAGCTTCTCGAGCTTTAGAAGTATTCAAATGGCTCTGCAAATCCCTTCATTGGATTCAGAATTCCAAAAATAGTCAGAATAGACTATTGGTTCATTGAAAATGGCCTTCGGCTGCTCCGGTTTCGCCTCAAACACCTATCGGCACCCCTTGGCATCGGGGTCAAAGAAAAATTCTCTGTGGGCTCTCGACCTTTGGAAGTCCTCAAAAGCTTCTGCAAACTCCTACATTGGATTCATAAGTATCAAAATAGTCATAAATGACTATTGGTTTGCTGCATAAGGCCTCTAGTTGCTCTGGCTAGGCCTTGAACTGCTGCTAGCACTAATGGCCCCTAGAAATTTACTGAAGCATTTTGGCCTTCAAAATTCATCTATAGGCTCTGCAAACCACACCATTAGTTCCAAAACATCTGAAACATCCAAAATTGACTATTGGATTTCTGAATAAGGCCTCTAGCTGCATTGGCTAGGTCTCAAACTGCTGCTGCCTTTTGGTGGCCCCTTGAACTTCACTGAAGCAAAAACCTGCTCAAAATTCCTCCGATGGCTTTGCAACTCTCACCAATGAGTCTGGAATGTTGGATATAGTCGAAATTGACTATTGGTACTCCGAAATTGGTCCAATCTAGCTCAAGATAGAGCCTGAACTCATTTTTCCCAATGACACCCAAAAAAGCTCCACTAATTGTGGAGAACTGGACTTAACTCCAGTTAAATTCAGAAAATCTGCAAAATTTGGTGGGCGCTCCAAATATACCGCCAGTCTAACCACACAATTAAATGTTGGTTGAAGGCACTTGTCACATGGTTTTCGATCTACCCATAACCATCGGCGGACTGTGCAATCCATTAGCATTTTAATCGTAGCATTAAAGGTTTGTTGGAGGGGGTTGGGAACATGACCCTAACCCCACGGTCTTCCAAAACCGCAACCTTAACTGCCAGCGCGAGTGTCGCAATTAATCCACCATATGAACACATAGATCACATTTATGTTTGTGGATGATGGTTGGGCTCAAGCCCTTGGTTCCCGGCGCTAAGGCCACATGGGGGAGGGGTTGGCCCTCGGGGCTGGCCCCTCTTGAAACCCCAAATATGAAACCAATCTCCAATAAATTAAACCGACGCTCCATGTATGTTAAGACACATACGTAAATGAGTTAGTAAGACCATTTGCGTGCAGGTGGGGAGGTCAGGCGGTCGACTCCCAGAGAGTCCAACCCATATTTTGCACAAATGTCTTGGGCCACCTGGCAGCCTCCGGGCCTGCCACGTGGTAGCTCTTGATTGATCCTAAAATAAAAAGTCAACCCACTACCGAATAAGACTATGCCACCTGTCAAAATTCAACTGGTCCAAAAGAAATATTTTGGGGAATATTTCGAGGAATATTCTAGGAATATTCCCTAAAATATTCTCTTTTTTTATTTTTCCCAAATCCGAGTCAAACTTGGTAAAAGTCCAAATTTTACATTTTACTGGACTTTTAAAACTGCGATAACTTCTTCATACTGTGTCGGTTTTTCGAACCATTCACGGTGCTAGAATCAGGAAGATGAGATCTATTTGGTCGCTTAGGTTCGGCACACTTCCAAACACTTTGAATTTTGAGCTATCACTTAGGTCCATGATCCAGTTATGATCAATGCTTGATTGGGAGTCTCCTCCTGCATAATCAAATGACCTTAGTGCTCTTGATTAAATACAAGTTCCATACCCTAGTACCCTAGGTGCTCTTGATTATTGGGAGTCTCCCTTGCATAGAGGGTTTGGTTCTCTTGATTAAATACAAGTTCCATACCCTAGTACATGACAAAATCCAATAGAAACATTGCAATCCCCCAATCCTGCAATATTGAAAAAATGATAAGTATGCTGGATTTTGAGTGAGATATAAAATTCTACTTTCTCCATATGAAATCAAATGAGGGCAAAACCACTCTCAAACATCCCGAGTCATTTCATGGTAATGTTAAAAATTTAAGTAAAAGGATGAAAATGAAAGATAAAGGAGAATGTCACGTTTACTTTAAGAATTTAACATTACTATGAACTGCATATCAACACTAGGGCCATAGGCTTGAACATTAGGCTGCCCTGAAACAAAATAATATAAAAGAAAAAAAGCACAATAAAAGAATATTAAACGTTGGAACTGCGCCCGTACGACTTGGAAACACGTTTCCGTCCGTACTAGGCATGTTTCCTCAAGGTGAAATAGCCCAGTACGGACAAAAACCCGTTTCCATGTCGTATGGTATAGGGAAACACGTTTCCGTTTCATTTCCATGCTGTGCGATACAATGAAATACAAGTTTCCATTTCGTTTCTAGGGGAAATGACCCTCTGCCCAACGTTTCTTGCAACTTAGCTTCAAAGGGCATGCTTTTGAAATTGCCTTGCATAAAATTGTCACAATAGTAGAAGGGATTTCTAGAATTATGTGAATGATTGTATGTGTTTTTATTGGAGATTTGCATATGTTCACTATATCTTCAACTTCGATTGCTTAGTGCATCTACAACCTTGGATTGATCCTCTTTAATGTCTAACCTCATCCTTTGTTGGTTCAATTTTTTAGGTCCCTATAATACTAGTGTATCCCCCATATTGTTATTCTTGTGTACCATAAAAGCCCACTATTGTTATTGTATTTCCCTTATATTATTATTTTTATGTAAGCCCTAATTATATTTTGACCCCTTAGACTCCTATATATACCAAGGAGGTCTTGTCATTTGAATCATATTGGAATTGTTCATTTATGTGATGCTAAGGGAGGTTTCTCCCTCGAAGTGGCTTATTATCTAGTTGTTGATCTATTTTTCCTTATGTTTTTGTGTAATTTTTTTATATGGATACACAACATTTGGTATCAGAGCTTTGGATCTTGGGGTTTTGCTGCTTCAAACATGTCATATTGGTATTTTTGCTTTAATTTTTTCTCTGCGAGGCTTCATAAGCTGAAAATTTTACCACATGGAGTTGAAATCTTGGTGAACTTCGTATAAAAATTTCAGGTGTTTGTTCGCTATATTTTCAGAAATATCTGCATGCTCCGTAATTAAGTCTCAAACAACGTCACCTACGGAAAATTGACATAACTTTATTTTCGAGCATCCGATTTGAATTCCATAAAACGTTACTGAAAGTGCACAAACTTTTGTTTCTTGGGGACGAGTTTCAAGGTCGAAGGTTGAAATAGTGACACGTGACAATCAGTACAAGTTTGCCATACTGAACCAATCCATAATTAGGTCATCATGTGAGATGTAGTATAACTTTATATTGAAGAATAAATTTTCAGTCTAACTTGTGGGGTTCGAACGAAGACACATAAATATATCTCAAGACAGAGTTTCAGATCTTGGGAGGCCGAAATTACAGAGATACAATAGTTTCAAGATTGCAAGAAAAAAGTGTGTGTTTTTTTAAATTTGCGTAAATTTTGTTTGAAAAATCAGTTTGAAATTATTCAAAGGGAATAATGAAGCATATATATCATTATTTAGTTCCAAAATGCATCGAAAAAAAAAAATGGATACACCCAATAAACCAACAAAAATATATACTATGATGCATGAAGTGTCAAGAATTTGGAGGGCCGATGATTAATTCAAATTCTCTTCTTGATAATTACTTGTGAGCTTACTTGATTTACTTATGTATTCTCTTCTTAGCTTATTTAATCTTTCATCTAGTCAATAATCCAAAATACAAGAGACACAAAATTAGGCTCTTCGAGCCAGGGAAAAACCTCTCCCTCTTGGAGAGGAAAACCCACAAGAAATTCTTATTATAGACTTTCAAATGACAAGTACCATGACCAAGACTCAAACCCTTGACCTACGAATGCTTCCAAGATATTGTCACTGCTTCTTTCTTGCCCCTTCAAACTGCTTCTCATTTTTTTCACCAACCTGCATTGATCAACACTAAAACTAGAACCTTTCACTTTGCTAACTTTGAAGCTTCTTTACTTGAGGTGTAATCCTTTCTCTTTATGTACTGTAGAACAGGAAGGTAAATCACAAATTTACCTTCCTTCCTTTCTCGCACTTCAGCTTCAGAACAACCCAGTACTTATCACGCTTTTAGTTAATGTCATGCTCTATGTATATAGTCTTCCTTTAAGCTAATCTGCAGTCCTTGATCCTGGTCTGAATATGTATATATATTAGAATTAACCTTGTCCTGAAGTCCGTACACTTGACCGCAACCTCTATTCACAGATCCGCATTCAATTCTTCAAGATAATTTTCAAAACAGATCCACACTTTTATGCTTGATCACTACCTTTCTAACTCGCACTTATTACAAACTTTGAGATGCTGCAATATCTCAGAAAAGTCTGCACTAAACCATGTACTTGTCTGAAGTATATCTCACTAATGAACCGCAGATCCTTGTATTTATATAGTGGCAAATTCTCTGTTTAGGTCAACCATACAGAGGCTTGTAGGCTGACTTCATCACTACATATAGGCCAACTTTTAAGAACACATTTTCCAGCATTAATGAGGTATCTTTGAGCATCATTCAGGAGCCATTTCTTCACGGTATCATGCCAAGATCTTGGAGCATATTTTTTTGACTAGACTCTTCATGTACATGACTCTTAATTACACTTGTAACCAGAAGAAAAACCCTAATAGACATATAGAAGAAGTCTATTGACCTATAATAAAAATATTATTCATGAAACCTATGGAGCAAGTACAACAAAAATACATTTTATTATCTTTGTCTTCTTCTTTACGTAAATACTTAATTACATAGTCAATATGAAGACCGATCCTAGTTACACTCTTCAACATGAAGAAGAGGAACAAATGCAACATGATATATCAGAATTAAAAGACCAAGTACAATAAATTTCTCTCTCGCAAACCAAAAATGAACTTAAAACTAAGATGGATGGTTTGAAGAATGGTTTAAAAGAATACATGGAAGGTTTGAAGGATGGTTTAAAAGCAGAAATGAAAAGGGACATAGAAGGTTTGACAAAGTTGCTACAAGAAATGTTTTCTAATGGTGACAAGATACTCCATGAAAATCATAATGAGAACAAAAGGAATATGAATTGTGATTTTAGAGACTCAGATGTTGGGTATAATACCCACCACATTCCAAACATCAATATGAGGAAGTTTCATGGCAAGGATTCAGTAACATGGATACTACAGATAGAGCAGTTCTTTGATCTACATTATGTGGATGTACCATGTGGATATTGGTAGCCACCCACCTATTCCATTTGGACCTCCACCATTGGTTATTTCAGTTTTTCAGTTTCAGCACAACTTACTATTTTTAGAATTTTTTTGGGTCCTGAACTTCCGGAGCCATTTTGAGGCCCTAAATGATGTTTTTTGGGAAAACCAGGAGCAACATGAAGGTTCTTTCAATGTTGTTCACGTCAAAAGTTTTAATCCTTAGATATATATTTCTAACGAGGTATTGAACGTGTCAAACGAAGATCATATGCCAAAGTTACGTCCCTGGGAAGTTGATGTACCAATTTACCCAAACGGGGCCCATAGTTTTGCTGCTTCATCTCCCAGGGTTAGGTTTTTGGATGTTTAGGGTTTTCCATTGTTTCTCACCAATAAATAGGCCTTAGAGCCTCATTGTAACACAACTGAGGGGCCTACAGCCGCCACATCTCTTCTCAGAGATAAGATATCAGCACCCTAGCTAGTTTATTTCCATTATGTCTGTAAGAATATTTATGTTATTTGATATTAATGAAATGAAGTTTTATTTCCGCTGCATATCTGTGTGTATGTTTATTTCTGTGTATTATTGCATTCCTGCATAAATCCAGATCAGTGGTATCAGAGCGGTCTACTATTTCTCTGTTTTTCCTTGCATGTCCCCAACGAGTTCAGGGTATAAGGAGTTAGGGTTCGATCTTGTTGAACCCTTAGTTAAAATGAGAGGGGGGGGGGGTGAATCATTTTAACACATTCATGGAATTTAAAAAAATTTTCATTTTTACTTATTTACACCTTCATTTCATGTTCAACTTAATATGTGAGTAATCTTAGAATGTGAGCAGCAAGTATTAATATAATGTAACAGTAGATTTAATATGAGTGCAACAAGTATTAAGCAGATGAGATAAATTACATCAACACATAAACATCATGCACAAAGACACCAAATATAAGTGGAAACCCATAAAGGGAGAAAACCACATCTTATTATTGTTGTGATGCAAAGGCAAGCTCCAACTCCCATCAATTTTCTGCAGGCACCAACCTACAGGAGGCTCCTACCTCAGTCAGCTACAATTGACATCTTATCAAGCTACAACTTGATGTGGAAGCACCAACTCCCATCTATTTTCTGCAGGCACCAACCTACAGGAGGCTCCTACCTCAGTCAGCTACAACTGACATCTATCAAGCTACAACTTGATAGGGAAGCTCCAACTTCCTTACTCTTTCAAAAGAGAAACACTTGCTGATTTACCTTGGATATCAACTCTGTTCTGTTCCATCTGCTCTGCTGTTCATCTATTCTCATATCTGCCCTGTATCATCTCTGCATCTTTTTAGATTCTCTATCAGCTTCTCCTTCTTCTCTGCTCAGCTCCTCTTTCTTCTCTGCTTCACTGCTTCATTTCTGCATTCTCTTCACTCACTCTCTAACCTCCTTATGCATATCAATGTGATATTATATATAGAGTTCATCACATGACTCTTTACATTCCTCAGGGAATTTGAAGTGAATAATCCTGACTTTTTGCCTTTTGCCTTTTCATTTCTTTTACCCGCTCATTCAGAAAAATATAACAATATGCATTAATTTCAATATTACAATGGGAGTTTTGTTTTCCTACTGGAGACTTACCAATGCATCACAAACAATAAAAAATTAATTACAACATTTACATTCACATTTTCAGTTACAGTATATAAACTTCACTCAACTGCTTTTCTGGATTTTGGCTTTACTGGATTTGTCTTTTCTGCTGTTGTTGAGTGACTGTTCTGTATACTTTGGTTCAGCTCTGTGTCTATTCATCTTTTTCCCTGTACCATTTTTATACCACTGTCTCTCTCTCTTTCGTTCTTACAGGCTTTCTCCTTCATTGCAGTTGTATAGCTGATGTACATATAACTGTCTTTTGATATCATTGCTGGGCAATTTCAATACTTTTAATTTCTGCAGTGGCAACCTTTACATGCTGAATCTTTGTCAATACACTTGTAAGGATTCAGGTCAACCTTCGACCTTTATAATAAATTTCAGCCTCTGTGTAAAATACATTCAAAGTTCTTTGCCCAACCAACCCATAATTCGAATAGTTCAATTTCTTGGTTCGTTCTATTAATTCAATAAGGGAGCCTTCTTCTTTAGGTTCAATTATCGAATTCATAGACTTAGATTAAGGAATGTGTTGACGGGCTTAGTACCAACTGATATAATAGGCAACCCTTATGTGACCCAATACCTTTGATAATTAAATAAACCCGACAGTTATTATTTCATTTCGGGGGCTTCCTTCACACCTCATAAGTAAATGTTCGAACCTTATAACTATGACCCCAAAGATTAATAAATCCGCAAATCTTACCAATAATCGACACATTCATATGCATGGGCCCCACCATAGAATCGACGAAATCAATCAAATACACACGCCTGTACCTTAAGTTAACCTTCACGCATATTCCCACTATGATCACCGTCTGATGACTTCCCTCCAGATCGACAGCTTGTATCAATATCGCACGGGGTCCTCAGTCGAGAGTTAATGCGCGATGGCGCACAACGAGAGTGGTTTTGCCAACTTTCTCTGGGACACGCGTCGTTTGTCCTGTGGAATCACTCCCAACTCCTCAAATACCGCCCACCGTGTAAAGGTGGTGCAATGAAAACCATAAACCGTCGTCACTGTTCATCTGGTCATGGTTCCGCCCTTTTGGCTCAGGGTTCCGCCTACCTCCGCGTTCCGCTACCGGGTTCCGTCTTTTGAGTTCCACTTAGCTTTCGTGTACAACACTAACTCGTGGTTCCAATATGGTTCAATGATACTACTCAACTATTATCATTATAACAAATCTCCATTGTAGTTAAATCTCATTCATAGCAATCGGACTACGCCGTCGATCTAATTTCAATGCAATGTGATACTCCAAGAACGCTACGCACACATTGAACTTTTCATCTACTCACTTCCACAGTAATGTACATTCACCATAATATAGATTATATGAATCTGGCCCAAATTCGTAACATATCAATTCAATTTAATACTTCAACCCAGAAGTTTTAAACTTGACTTCACCATTGTATAACCGAAGGTCCTTTCCTTCGTTTCTCTTCAATGAGGCTTCCTCCACGACTTCGTGGGACACACACTTTCTCGGCTCTTCAATTAAAACTCAAATATTCTGGATTCGGTTGTCATGAAATTTTATGCAGCATTAATATAAATAGAGGTTCACATATAAACAAAGGTTCCTATTGTAGAGTGATTCTCTTCGGCCTCCCGTGGAATTTCGATACAGAAAATACTTCAATTAACTTCTCCACGGCATATACAAGCCTTAATCGCATTTAATTTGAAACATTAAATCGACCTTAATTGACATCAATTCTTCCTTTAATTGCAGGGTTTCATCTCAGAGCCTATTTCAGAGGTTACCATATATCTATTGAATTCAGGCATATTCACACAGGACTAGTTCCGACAATGCACATCTAGTTTAGGAATGAATTCTTATATATATATATATGGAATCACTTACATTCATCTCTGGCCTGGTCTTCAATAGATGGCCTTTCTAACAATTTTGTCCAAGGCTTTTCAGAACACCACCCTCTGCAGCTCTTCCCTATGGCTCCAGAGTACAATTGACAAGCTTCAACTGATTTTAACACTTCCACTAGTACTCCATAACTCAGAAACTAACCTCTGTATTAAACAACGGCCTTTCTATCCTCATTACTCTGTCTCTCCAGATCTGCTATCAAATGGCCTTCTTCTACTATCCTCACTACTTTGCAACTTGAATAGCTCTCTACTTCAATTCACTGCTGCCTACCTCTTCTACCTCTGCCACCTCTCTACCACTTTGCTTCTCTCTTTGCTATCTCCTTTGCCTTTCTTTTGCTATCTCTCTTTGTCTCTATTTCCTCTGATGTCTTTGCTGCCTTTCTGCCCCTTGAATGATGTTTCATGTGCTCCTCCTTTGTCATCTCCTTTGTCATCAATGACAACATTTCCAATAGTCTCCCCCTTTGGCATTGATGGCAACACATCCACCAATAATCCAATGCTTCCTCTGCCTATCTGCGTTTCCTCCCCCTTTGACATCAATGGAAAAGGGTTGCACATCTCTCAGTGTAGATTCTATCTCTGCATTTCCTCTCTCTGAGATGTGATTAGGCCTTCTTCTTCTGACTTTGTACCTTGCTGCTCCAAACTGGTGTAAAAGATTTGTTGAGAGAACACTTTTGAGGATTATTGATCTTGAATGTACACTGCAAGTTGATACAATCCCAAAGCACTGACTCCTTTCACTTGTATAAATTGTAGGTGATGACAACCATATATAATCATACTTGTATAATCAAAGATGCATAGTTGTATCCAAGCTTAAATATCGTGAATGTTCCATGTGACATATCAAGCTTGCTTCAGCTATACTATTGTCTATATTATAATCTTCATCTATGATGCATATCTATTGAGGAAGGTTGAAGATGAAGTAAGTCTTTTTCTGAAAAGTACATCTTCAATACACATCTGTTCAATTGTGATGAAGCCAATATATCTTTTATTGTTGTGGTACACCTTTCTTGTCAGTTGGTGATGATATTACACTTAATGACTGAATAATCCTTGTTGCTGAAGTGAATCAATGAATCAAACCAGAGCCTACAGTTTATTGTGAGAATAGGCAATATCTTTCAATATGAAAGACCAAATAACTTTTATGCTTGTTCAATGTATTTTCAAAACAAACCTTGGAGGCTAGATACATTCGGTGTATTAGTCAATCTCACTTATCAACCAAGCAATTTATTTACGACATAAGGGGTGTGTATGTCAATGATCATTCTTTCTTTAAATGGTGAAATGCCAGCAATTCCTTTCTGTTGAAGTATGCTTGGATGAACTAATAAAAGACTTTTGAGCTTCAATGGTAATCACAATTATTCCTTCATTATTCAGATATTTTAACTGTTCTATCGGGATGAACTTCCACACGAGCATATTCAAAATGTTTAATTGAAAACTTAGCAAACAGACTTCACACTATTTTGTAACTGATCTTAAGAAAGAGGCCTTGAAGATATACATGTACCAAATTCAGGAAGGCATGCAATTATATATATAGAAGAAGATATTGCTTCAGTGCTCAATATACTACTTCAAGTGTAAGCAAGATAATGTTATTTTTTCTCTGCTACTGACCTCTTCATGCTGAATGCAGATAATACTGGGAATATTACCTTGATGTATTCTTGCCATAGTCCTTTGATCCTGAGGACCTGTACCATGCTGCTGCTCCATGATAACTCTTGATATTCTGTTGATAGGCATGCTTCTTGTAAATTACCAAGTACCAGTTGATACTCCCTTGGTAAATTATGCAGAGATTTCACTTTAGTTTGCACATTAACCCATATATAAGACATCCTTCATAACTTCTACTATTGAGCTTACCACTGTTCACATCCACAGTCATCAATATACTGAATCTGATCTTGTCATCATTAACCTTTTGCTTAGTCTGTCATTCTGATTTAAAAGAATGTCACTGCATTTCCTTTCTAGGACTGCTCCAGAATCATTACTGCTTTAAGTACAATTCAACTGTCTAACATAATGATCTTCAGGAAGACATCTTCAATTTATATTTTATGAATTTTCATGGGTTGATTACTCAAAGATTTATTATTCACTTAACTGCATTTCTCCAAGTGGACCTTTTGAAAGATGTAATGAACTGATGATAAGTGCTTTTCTTACTCATCCTTCTTGATGTGATACATTGTTAATTCTAGCAGTATAGGGCATAGTGTGATCATCACTTTAATGTGCTAAAGTCTTCTTAGCTTATATGTTCATTGCTAAGGTTTCCTGTATCATCATGGCTTCTTGCTCTCTTCTCTTCTTCCATCAATCTGTCAGCTACTTAATACTTCAGATGATCTTCTTTCTCTATAGTTCTCTTTTAGAGGAATTTCCTTTTTCTTCCTGATCTCATAGCTGTTCTCATTACATGGAGCTCTTCTTAGACTAATTTCATGGGGTCTATATATGAACTGCTCTCCCCCCGGGATGTTGCTTCATATTTGTCACTGGATGGATTTTTGCTTTGCTTCCTAGAGCAGCTCCGCCTGAGACTATGGAGGATTCGTTATGTTATTGAGATAATAGGCTCCCCCTTTCTCTTTTCCTTCCATACCTTATTGGGGTTCATCATAATGTCTGCTCTTCTTTTAGATTCATAGTTTTGATTGATCTGTTTTGATCCCATCCTCTGTCTAGAGTTCTTTAATGTATATGGCAGATTACAATCCTTTGCTTTGTGACCAAGTTTGAGGCATACATAACATCTTATTTTATCATAGTACATTTGAGTTGATGTATAATACTTTGTTCCCCTTGTTGAATGCATTTTACATTCAACATATTTATGTCCAAAATTATTGCATGCATAACAGTGGCCATGGAAATGATTTGTGTACCTAGTGGAAGATTGTCCTTTCCATTTGCCTGCTTGAGGGGTTCTTCTCTTTTGCTGCATCTTTTGCTGGTTGGAGTTGATAGGCCTTCTCTTACATTGTGCTGCATTATGTCCTGGTTTATGACAAGAGAAACATGTGCTATTTTTCATAGGAGGAAAGAACCTCCTTTGACATCTTCTAAATTTATTCAATTCATCTTCAGGAGCATATGATCCTTTAGCAGTTGATTGTTTCATGCTCTCATTCTCTGTTCTTTCATGTTGCTGCTTGATTTTGTTTGTTTCTTTACAAATCTTGTTCTTGTTGGCTTCTTCTTCTATGGGAATCTTCTGAGCTACTTCATTTTCCTTTACAGCTTTTACAAAGATGATTTTCTTGTTATCTTCTGCCTTGGACTTACTGGTTTCTCCTTCATATCCTATCCCAGTCTTTATGAGAGGTGACCTTTGTGCATTTAGAATTTGGTCCAACTGTCTAGAGACTTTCAATGGAGGTGTATTCATTAATAGTTCTCTTTGGGCTTTTTCTAATTTCTTTCTTAAGCTCACTACTTCTTCTTCCAATCTTTCACATTCCTGAATTTTCTCTCTCATTTGCTGCAACAGAGTGTCTTCTACTTTCTTTGCCTCTTCAAGCTGTGTCTTCAGGCCAATAATTTCTTTCCTATCTTCATATTCTCTCTCATCACATATTTGTACCAATCTCTTAAGGTCTTTGTTTTTATTCTTCAATCTTTCTATTTCAGTCAGAGCTGTGTCAAGTTTGGATTTTTCTTCAGCTGCAATTTCTTGATGGCTCTTACTACCATTCACACTAGCAGGTACCTCATTTGATTGAGCATCTTCTTTTTGACATGAATTTCTCTTTTTCTTAATTCTCTTCTCCTTCTTGACAATGCAATCCTCAGTGTCTACTCCATGCATGAAATGCAGTCTGTCCCATATTTCTTTTGCTGAAGTTAAATCCATTATTAACTCAAGATCCTTGTTATGAAGATTGTTATATATCACACATTTTGCCTTGGAATTCCTCTGTTGTTCTTTAACCGTGGGTGATTCTTTGCAGTAACCATCACATACAAGCTTCCATACCTCAGGTTCATAGGCCATTAAACCTGTTTTAACCTTATCTCTCCATTCAGGAAAGTTTGTTGTATTTAACACAGGTGCATTTTGATAGTCCATGACTCAACTAGTTCTCCTTCAAGCTATTAAGCTTACACCAAAGGAACCTGCTCTGATACCAATTGTTGAACCCTTAGTTAAATTGAGAGGGGGGGGGTTGAATCAGTTTAACACATTCATGGACTTTTAAAAATTTTTCATTTTTACTTATTTACACCTTCATTTCATGTTCAACTTAATATGTGAGTAGTCTTAGAATGTGAGCAGCAATTATTAATATAATGTAACAGTAGATTTAATATGAGTGCAGCAAGTATTAAGCAGATGAGATAAACCACATCAACACATAAAAATCATGCACAGAGACACCAGATATAAGTGGAAACCCATAAAGGGAGAAAACCATATCTTATTATTGTTGTGATGCAAAGGCAAGCTCCAACTCCCATCAATTTTCTGCAGGCACCAACCTACATGAGGCTCCTACCTCAGTTAGCTACAAATGACATCTTATCAAGCTACAACTTGATGTGGAAGCACTAACTCCCATCTATTTTCTGCAGGCACCAACCTACAGGAGGCTCCTACCTCAGTCAGCTACAACTGACATCTATCAAGCTACAACTTGATAGGGAAGCTCCAACTTCCTTACTCTTTCAAAAGAGAAACACTTGCTGATTTACCTTGGATATCAGCTCTGTTATGTTCCATCTGCTCTGCTGTTCATCTATTCTCATATATGCCCTGTATCATCTCTGCATCTTTTCAGATTCTCTATCAGCTTCTCCTTCTTCTCTGCTCAGCTCCTCCTTCTTCTTTTCTCAACTCCTCTTTCTTCTCTGCTTCACTGTTTCATTTATGCATTCTCTTCACTCACTCTCTAACCTCCTTATGCATATCAATGTGATATTATATATAGAGTTCATCACATGACTCTTTACATTCCTCAGGGAATTTGAAGTGAATAATCCTGACTTTTTTCCTTCTGCCTTTTCATTTCTTTTACCCGCTCATTCAGAAAAATATAACAATATGCATTAATTTCAATATTACAGTGGGAGTTTTGTTTTCCTACTGGAGACTTGCTAATGCATCACAAACAATAAAAATTAATTACAACATTTACATTCACATTTTCAGTTACAGTATATAAACTTCACTCAACTGCTTTTCTGGATTTTGGCTTTACCTGATTTGTCTTTTTTGCTGTTGTTGAGTGACTTTTCTGTATACTTTGGTTCACCTCTATGTCTATTCATCTTTTTCCCTGTACCATTTTTCTGCCACTGTCTCTCTCTCTTTCGTTCTTGTAGGCTTTCTCCTTCATTGTAGTTGTATAACTGATGTACATATAACTGTCTTTTGATATCATTGCTAGGAAATTTCAATACTTTTAATTTCTGCAGTGGCAACCTTTACATGCTAAATCTTTGTCAATACACTTGTAAGGATTCGGGTCAACCTTCGACCTTTATAATAAATTTCAACCTCTGTGTAAAATACATTCAAATTTCTTTGCCCAACCAACCCATAATTTGAATATTTCAATTTCTTGGTTCGTTCTATTAATTCAATAAGGGAGCCTTCTTCTTCAAGTTCAATTATCAAATTCATAGACTTAGATTAAGGAATGTGTTGATGGGCTTAGTACCAACTGATATAATAGACAACCCTTATGTGACCCAATACCTTTGATAATTAAATAAACCCGAAAGTTATTATTTCATTTCGGGGGCTTCCTTCACACCTCATAAGTAAATGTTCGAACCTTATAACTATGACCCCAAAGATTAATAAATCCGCAAATCTTACCAATAATCGACACATTCGTATGCATGGGCCCCACCATAGAATCGACGGAATCAATCAAATACACTCGCCCGTACCTTAAGTTAACCTTTGCGCATATTCCCACTATGATCACCGTCCGATGACTTCCCTCCAGATCGACGGCTTGTATCGATATCGCACAGGGTCCTCAGTCGAGAGTTAATGCGCGATGGCGCGCAGTGAGAGTGGTTTTGCCAACTTACTCTGGGACACGCGTCGTCCGTCCTGTGGAATCACTCCCAACTCCTCAAATACCGCCCACCGTGTAAAGGTGGTGCGATGAAAACCATAAATCGCTGTCACTGTTCATTTGGTCATGGTTCCGCCCTTTTGGCTCGGGGTTCCACCTACCTCCACATTCCACTACCGGGTTCCGTCTTCCGAGTTCCGCTTAGCTTTCGTGTACAACACTAACTTGTGGTTCCAATACGATTCAATGATACTACTCAAATGTTATCATTATACCAAATCTCCATTGTAGTTAAATCTCATTCATAGCAATCGAACTACACCGTCGATCTAATTTCACGATCTCTGTAATGTGATACTCCAAGAACGCTACGCACACATTGAAATTTTCATCTACTCGCTTCCACAGTAATGTACATTCACCATAAAATAGATTATATGAATCTGGCCCAAATTCGTAACATATCAATTCAATTTAATACTTCAACCTAGAAGTTTTAAACTTGACTTCACCATTGTATAACCGAAGGCCCTTTCCTTCGTTTCTCTTCAATGAGGCTTCCTCCACGACTTCGTGGGACACACACTTTCTCGGCTCTTCAATTAAAACTCAAATATTCTGGATTCGGTTGTCATGAAATTTTATGCAGCATTAATATAAATAGAGGTTCACATATAAACAAAGGTTCCTATTGTAGAGTGATTCTCTTCGGCCTCCCGTGGAATTTCGATACAGAAAATACTTCAATTAACTTCTCCACGGCATATACAAGCCTTAATCGCATTTAATTCGAAACATAAAATTGACCTTAATTGACATCGATTCTTCCTTTAATTGTAGGGTTTCATCTCAGAGCCTATTTCAGAGGTTACCATATATCTATTGAATTCAGGCATATTCACACAGGACTAGTTCCGACAATGCACATCTGGTTTAGGAATGAATTCTAATATATATATATATATATATATATATATATATATGGAATCACTTATATTCATCTCTAGCCTGGTCTTTAGTAGATGGCCTTTCTAACAATTTTGTCCAAGGCTTTTCAGAACACCACCCTATGCAGCTCTTCCCTATGGCTCCAGAGTACAATTGACAAGCTTCAACCGATTTTAACACTTCCACTAGTACTCCATAACTCAGAAACTAACCTCTGTATTAAATAGTGGCCTTTATATCCTCATTACTCTGTCTCTTCAGATCTGCTATCAAATGGCCTTCTTCTACTGTCCTCACTACTTTGCACCTTGAATAGCTCTCTGCTTCAGTTCACTGCTGCCTACCTCTTCTACCTCTGCCACCTCTCTGCCACTTTGCTTCTCTCTTTGCTATCTCCTTTTCCTTTCTTTTGCTATCTCTCTTTGTTGAAATTTGGTTACCGGAGGACAGGTGGTTCCCTAAGGCTTTGATCTTTGGCCTAGGGAAAAGTGTCCAAATGAATTTAATTTTTCTCCTAAAGTGACTTTATAATTTTTATAAAGTCAAATCTAATTTAAAAGTGACTTTAAGTGATAAAGTCACTAAAGTCTAATTTTAAAGTGACTTTAATAAAGTCAATGTAAAATTAGAAAGGAAAAGTGACTTTGGAAATAAATGACTAAGTGGGTCTTTATTAAAGTGGGGTGAATTAAAATATAGAAAGTGAGATTTAAATGAGCATTTAATCTCAGCCCTAGATCTCAATCTATTTCAGCCATTGGATTTAGGGATTCCCCAAAAGTCACTTAGGGTTAGGTTAAAGGAGGAAAAGGAGGGAAAAGGTCTTTCATTCTTTCATGAGCAGATTGAGAGAAGGAGAGCAAGAGAGCAAGGGAGATTTCTGAGCAGTGAGGAGAAGGAGGCAACAACTTGACACACATTCCAAGGCAGTATTTCAACAAGTCCATACAACAGAGTTTGCACACATTTCAAGGCATATCTGGCATGATTTCCAAGGCAGAATCCGTACAGCAGCTTGTGGCACGTTTTCCTAGGCAGCCGTACCATTTTCTGGGCACAAATTTCGAGGGAGAGGTTGCTGTTTTTGCTGCATGCTTTTCCAGGCAGGTCGTACAGCCTGTAGCTGATTGCTGGCACAAAAATCAAGGCAAATTTTCGTACAGTAGCATTTAATACAGCTGCACGCATTCCAAGGAGGCCGTACAACAACATTTATTGCTGTTCTGCACGCAAAAAGAGGAGGCCGTACAGCAGAAATTAATGCTGTAATTTTTGGGCACGTTTTTCAAGGAAATACGCACAACATTTATTGCTGGTTCAGTTTTGCTATTCGCACATTTTCCGAGGCGGTGGTTAAGCACGGAAAACGAGATAAGTTGTATAAGTTTACTTGCTGATTTTTCTGAATATTTCTCTCACTGTAAAAAGCATTTTTCAGAAATAAGAAGGAGCTCTCAAACTGGTTTTCCCCAAGAGTTGTAGGGGGTTTTTCCAGGGTCATGTTGACCAAAAATATCTGTGTTAAAATGTGTGAATGAATGTTTTAAGCTTGTTGATTTTTATTTCTGCATTTTCCAGCATTCTGTAAATTTTTCAGAATTTGTGTTTTCAGCAAAAAATTATTCTCTGATTTGTTGAATGTAAGGATATGGGAAAGGGAATTTAACTATTTGGAGAAATAAGGTGAAACTGAAAACCGGGGTGGGAAAACATGAAATTTCTACATGGTATCGGAGCTTGAGTGCTGAAAGTGCAGTTTGGGACAACAAGGAGAAAATTACAGCCTGCTGATTTTTCACTTAGAAAATTTCAGCAAGCTGATTTTTTCACAAACATAATTTTTTTATATTTACTACAACAATGCTATTTTTCAGTTTTAGGACAATAGGATGTCATTGGGATTGAAGGTGGAGGATAGGTTGGATGGGCATACCAATTACAACGTTTGGAAGGAGAGACTGCAGAGTATCTTTGAGGAGGCAGAAGTCTGGGATATCATGGTTCATACCACACAGCAGCCGGTTAGTGTGCCTACTGATGCTACTCAGTTGGCAGCATATAATAGGAAGAACAACAAGGGTAAGAGACTGATTCTAGAAGGAATCAAAGACCATTACATTCCTCATGTGAGAGGAAAGAGAAATGCTCATGAGATGTGGACAACATTGTCCAATCGAGTCTACCAGAGTACCAATGAGAATCGGGAAATGGTCCTGAAGGAGAAGCTGAAAACCATTAAGATGGGTAAGACTGATAGTGCAGATGGATATCTCACAAAGATTACCAATGTGAGAGATGAGTTGGCAGCAATTGGAGAGGTCATTCAACCCACTGAGTTGTTGCGGATAGCAGTGAATGGCCTCGGGTTCATGGATGAACTTTGCTGATGGGGTTTGTGCACGTGAGACCCTTCCCCACATGGGAGAGATTTTGGGATGATTGCATTCAGACAGAGATCAGGAAAGGTCAGCTTGGGGCAGCCAAGCCAGTTGAGTAGGATGAGGATGTAGCACTGTTGGCAGGAGGCAAGAAAGGCAAAGGGAAGAAACAGGCTTCCACAAGTAATGGTGGGGGCAAAGGTGAAGGTAAAGGTAAACAGGGTAACACACAGAAGGACTATTCCAAGGTGAAGTGTTGGAATTGTCAGAAGATGGGACACTATGCAGTCGTGTGTCCGGAGAAGAAGAAGAAGAAGGGGAAGAACCAGAGCATGGCAGCATCAGTAGAGGTTGAGGACTTTGCAGATCGCTTTGACCGAGAGTTTGGGTTCATTGCGTGTGAGTCCTCTAGTGCAGGATTACCTGCCACAGAGGTTCAGAGGGAGCATGCATTTCCCTCGACTAGCGGAGCATCTTCGGGTATCTGGTATGTGGACAGTGGGGCTTCACGTCATATGACAGGAGTCCGTGAGTACTTCTCGGAGCTTTCAGAGAGTGGCACTGATATAGAGGTAGTACTCGGTGATGACAGAGTTGTTAGAGCAGTCGGTGTGGGAACACTGACATTTCAGAGGGAGTCTAAACCTCCCTTGAAGGTGTCAGATGTTCTTTATGTGCCAGGGATGAGGAAGAACCTCATATCCATCTCAGCTTTGGAGGATAGAGGATATGAGGTATTGTTCAGGGGAGGACAGGTGTTGATGTATCCCAGGGGCACTCCAGCTGATTCAGCTAGAGTGATAGGTGTACGCCATGCAAAGGTGTAAAAGTTTGCATTTCAGTCCCTTTTGGCATTGAGCAGTAGTACCGACAGCAGAGCTAGCAGTTCTGAGCAGTGTGAGATTTGGCACCGCAGGATGGGGCACATGCATCATGGAGCCTTGAGGACTTTGCGGGAGATCAGTACAGGTGTGCCAGAGTTCAGTACTGATCACTTTGATACTTGCAGAGGATGTGCGATGGGCAAGTTTTCCAAATCCCCTTTTCCCAGCAGTGACAGCAGAGCGACTGGGATACTTGATTTGATTCATTCCGATGTGAGCGGTCGGTTGTCTCATGTTTCCTTGAGTGGATATGAGTACTATGTGTTATTCATTGATGATCACTCCAGGAGGACCTGGATTTATTTCTTGAAGACCAAGAGTGAGGTCTTTAAGCGGTTTCAGGAGTTCAGAGCTCTTGTGGAGACACAGACAGGTCGGAAGATCAAGTCCCTGAGGTCGGACAATGGAGGAGAGTACACCCTTGGAGAGTTTGTTGACTATTGTGCGGAGGCAGGCATTAGGAGGGAGTTCACTATTCCTTACAACCCCCAGCAAAACGGGGTTGCGGAGAGGAAGAACAGATCCATCGGAGGGGCTGCCAAAGCCATGTTACATGATCAGGGGTTGCCATTGTTTTTGTGGGCAGAGGCCTGCAACACAGCTTTTGCCGAACAAGAGTCTACATCGTGCCTTGGGGCATATGACTCCGGAGGAGGCTTTTTCTGGGAAGAAGCCTGATATTGGTCATCTTCGTATCTTTGGGTGTATCACATACTCCTACATACCCAAGGAGAAGAGGACCAAACTAGAGCCCACCGCAGAGAAGGGTATCTTTGTGGGCTATAGTGAGACCTCAAAGGCCTTTCGGATTTACATTTCTGCACAGAGGAAAGTTGTTGTCAGGCGGGATGTGAAGTTCGAGGAGGATAGGGCCTTTAGGAGGTCATGGGAGTTAGAGTATCTGGATCAGCCAGACCCTCAGCAGCAGCTGAGTCAGTCACAGGGATCCAGTGGGCAGGGATCAGGAGGATCCGGAGGTACATCTATGACGATGTCAGGTCCGTCAGTGAGCAGTGGCTCACAAAGTCAGAGGGGTGGTGCTTCGGGTAGCATGCAGAGCAGTCCACAGAGCAGTTCACTAGGGAGTCCACTGATGGACAGTTCACACGGTACTTCAGCATTTACAGGTTCAGGTGCAAGCAGGAGGACAGCAGACAGACAGTCAGGAGTTCAGGCTCCTGATGATGATGATGAGGAGGAGTTTCATTCTCCAATGGGAGAAGTATGCTCAGGGAAGAGGAAGCCCAAGTGGCTTCAGGACACCTTGAGAGAGGCCACATCTGTTGTTGGGCCTAAGAGGCCGGTCAGAGAGAGCAGACCACCTGAGAGGTTTTGTAGCTATATGGAAATGGCTACCAGCATCCTTGACTCTGAGCCTTCTAGCTATGAGGAGGCAGCTAGCCAGCAGGTCTGGAGAGAGGCCATGCAGGAGGAGTATTCTTCTATCATGAAGAATGATGTTTGGGAGGTGGTGCTGAGGCCTAAGGGAAAATCCGTGGTTACTTCCAGATGGCTTTACAAGGTAAAGCATGTTGCAGATGTCAGCATTGAGAAATTCAAAGCGAGGTTTGTGGCTAGAGGGTTCTCCCAGGTAGAGGGAGTTGATTATGAGGAGACCTTCGCTCCCGTGGCTTGATATACTTCGATCCGCTCCATTATATCGATAGCAACAGAGATGGGTTGGAAGATCCACCAGATGGATGTGAAGACCGCATTTCTCAATGGATTCATACAGGAGGAGGTGTACATTGAGTAGCCACAGGGCTTTGAGGTGCATGGGAAGGAGTCCCATGTGTGCAGACTGAAGAAGGCCCTTTATGGCCTGAAGCAAGCTCCCAGAGCTTGGTACTCTAGGACAGATACATACTTGCAGGGGATGGGTTTCACAAAGAGTGAGGCAGATCCGAACCTTTACTATATTGTGATAGGTGAGGAGCCTCTCATTCTGGTGCTGTATGTGGATGCCTTAGTCATTACAGGTGCAGAGAGACTCATAGAGCACTGCAAGAGAGATCTTGCGGCGGAGTTTGAGATGAAGGACATCGGCTTGATGCATTACTTTTTGGGTTTGGAGGTGTGGCAGGAGGAGGGGAATTTCTTCCTGGGGCAGGGGAAGTATATTGTGGATATCCTTGGCAGATTCCACATGGAGGATTGTAAACCCATGTCGACACTGATGATCACCAACTGGAAGAAGCTTCATGATTCAGATTCCGAGTTGGTGGATCCCACATTATACAGACAGTTGATTGGTTCCTTGATGTATTTGGTCAACACTAGGCCATATATTTGTTTTGCAGTCAACACGATGAGTCACTTTATGTGTGAGCCTAGGAAGGTTCACTCGGTGGCTGCAAAACACATTTTGCGGTACTTGCAGGGGAGAGTGGATTATGGTCTGGACTATAGGCCGGGGGATGGAGTGAGATTGGCAGGTTACACTGATTCTGATTAGGCAGGTTGTGCTTCTGATAGGAAGAGTACTTCATGGTGCTGTTTTGGGTTGGGATCGGCAGTGGTGTCATGGTTCAGCCGGAAGCAGCAGTCAATAGCATTGAGTTTAGCGGAAGCAGAGTATATGGTAGCCAGTCTAGCTAGTTGTGAGGTCATCTGGCTTTGCAAGATGTTGTTTGGCTTATTTGGTCAGCCGTTGAGACCTTCAGTGATTTAATGTGATAATCAGAGTTGCATTAAACTCACGGAGAATCCAGTATTTCATGACAGGTCAAAGCATATCGGGATCAAATATCATTTCATCAGAGACTATGTTCAGAAAGGAGCTGTGAAGCTTGAGTATATTCCCACTGATGAGCAGGTTGCATATATTCTTACCAAAGCCTTACCACGGGGCAAGCATGTCTACTTCAGAGACAAGATGGGTGTGGTGAGGAACACCTTCCTCGGTAAGAGGGAGTGTTGAAATTTGGTTACCAGAGGACAGGTGGTTCCCTAAGGCTTCGATCTTTGGCCTAGGGAAAAGTGTCCAAAAGAATTTAATTTTTCTCCTAAAGTGACTTTATAATTTTTATAAAGTCAAATCTAATTTAAAAGTGACTTTAAGTGATAAAGTTACTAAAGTATAATTTTAAAGTGACTTTAATAAAGTCAATGTAAAATTAGAAAGGAAAAATGACTTTGGAAATAAATGACTAAGTGGGTCTTTATTAAAGTGGGGTGAATTAAAAAATAGAAAGTGAGATTTAAATGAGCATTTAATCTCAGCCCTAGATCTCAATCTATTTCAGCCATTGGATTTAGGGATTCCCCAAAAGTCACTTAGGGTTAGGTTAAAGGAGGAAAAGGAGGGAAAAGGTCATTCATTCTTTCATGAGAAGATTGAGAGAAGGAGAGCAAGAGAGCAAGGGATATTTCTGAGCAGTGAGGAGAAGGAGGCAGCAGCGTGACACACATTCCAAGGCAGTATTTCAGCAAGTCCGTACAACAGAGTTTGCACACAGTTCAAGGCAGATTTGACACGATTTCCAAGGCAGAATCCATACAGCAGCTTGTGGCACATTTTCCTAGGCAGCCATACCATTTTCTGGGCACAGATTTCGAGGGAGAGGTTGCTGTTTTTGCTGCACGCTTTTCCAGGCAGGACGTATAGCTTGTAGCTGATTGCTAGCACAAAAATCGGGGCATATTTCCATACAATAGCATTTAATACAACTGCACGCATTCCAAGGAGGTCGTACATCAACATTTATTGCTGTTCTGCACGCAAAAAGAGGAGGCTATATAGAAGAAATTAATGCTGTAATTTATGGGCACATTTTTCAAGGAAATACACACAACATTTATTGCTGGTTCAGTTTTACTGTTTGCACATTTTCCGAGGCGGTGGTTAAGCACGGAAAACGAGATAAGTTGTATAAGCTTACTTGCTGATTTTTCTGAATATTTTTCTCACTGTAAAAAGCATTTTTCAGAAATAAGAAGAAGCTCTCAAACTGGTTTTCGCCAAGAGTTGTAGGGGGTTTTTCTAGGGTCATGTTGACCAAAAATATCTGTGTTAAAATGTGTGAATGAATGTTTTAAGCTTGTTGATTTTTATTTCTGCATTTTCCAGCATTCTGTAAATTTTTCAGAATTTGTGTTTTCAGCAAAAATTTATTTTCCAGTTTGTTGAATGTAAGGATATGGGAAAGGGAATTTAATTATTTGGAGAAATAAGGTGAAACTGAAAACCGGGGTGGGAAAACATGAAATTTCTACACTCTTTGTCTCTATTTCCTCTGATGTCTCTGCTGCTTTTCTGCCCCTTGAATGATGTTTCAGGTGCTCCTCCTTTGTCATCTCCTTTGCCATCAATGACAACATTTCCAACAGATCTAGTTGAACCCTTGCAAGATCAGCCACGTAAACCCCGACGACCTCCCATGGCGGAAGAAAAGAAAAACGAGGGAGCATGAGATCCTATCAAAATATTGCTCAAGGAGGTCCTCTAGAAACAAAGGAACGCGATGATGGATAGCTTTAACCAGAACCTTCAACAGCTGCCCGCCGATGACACATCTACATCCAACAACCACTCTAGAGGTGCCACTCCTTTCAAGATACAAGTCAACTTCGACATTCCTATATTTGATGGCCAGATATATGCAGACGTCGTAGATAGATGGTTGAATTTGTTGGAAGGGTATTTCTTGGTCCATTATTTCTCCAACCGAGAAAATATCACTTTTTCACTCCTCAATCTGGCTCCCATGTCAAACACTGGTGGGAACCCTAATGTGAGCAGAAGGAAGAGAGGGAACCCTCTCTGTTCTCGGCCGCACCCACTTGGAATTTGTTCCGAGATGGCATCAAGGAAGAATATTACCCTGTGGGGAGCTATGAGGACAAGTACATCTAATGGACCATGCTGCGGCAGCAAAGGGATCATGATGTGCATGAACTGGTGAATTTTTTCCATTCCCTACACACAAAGTTGGGTATTAAAGATTTAGAGATAAATTTGGTGCTCAAATACCGCAGCTGTTTGCACAGATACATTCAGGAGTAAATGGATTTCCTCGACATTACCTCGCTTGGCACGACATATCGTTATCCCGCCAAGATCGAGTAGAAATTTAAGCAGAAGAACCGAGACTTTGGATCCGTGAATCCAAAGCTAGGGAAAGGTGCCCCTGAACCATAGAACAGGGGGAAAAGCCAAAGAAGGGTGACTCAGAACAACACCAAAAATCCAAATGACATGGGGAAGTGGTGTGAATTTCATAACAACCCCACTCACAGCACCAACGAGTGTCAGGCCAAACAGTCGATGGTGGTCGAACTGAATGCACCCGAATCAGATTTATGTTCCGATCCTGAGTCAGAACTAGAAAGGCTGATGAAAAAGGGAATCAGATCATTGATGTGGATCCCAATTCCATTGCTGCCACCACCAAGCTCTAGAGGGAGGATCCCGAGGATCCAGAGGAGGGGGAGCGCCTCTTCCATTCGTAGATGTGGGTGAAGGGTTCTCCACTGCAATTCCTTGTTGATAGTGGAAGCCAGAAAAAGCACATTTCAGTAGAGGTCATGAAGCGGCTTGGCATACCGAGCATAGAACACCCGCAACCGTATACCATTGGGTGGCTTCACCAAGGAAGAGATCTTAGTGTTTTCTAGCAATGCCGCCTTCCGTACGACATCAAGCTATTCACGGATGAGGTATTGTGTGATGTTGCTCCTCTTGATGTGTCAAATGTATTATTGGGCCAACCATACTTGTGGAAGCGTCATGTTTTGTATGAGTCTAGGCCTCATTTTGTTTTTATTACTTTGGAAAATAAATTGTACAGGTTACCAGAGGTAGTACTGCCTCCTGCCATCTCTTTGACTACTGCAAAAAAACACAGTAAGATTGTTTCCCAAACCAGGAAATTTATTTCATTACAATTATCCCACAGGGAAATAAGAGGATTGTGGCCACAGCCTCAAAACAAGGCTCCCCTACACGACAACAACAGATGGACAAAGTTGTAGAGGAATATGAGGACATTTTCTCCTCACCCACAAAGGTTCCTCTACACTATCAACTCAAGCATCCATTGGTCTGACCCCAGGCGCGTCGCCGCCTGATGTTGCCATACCTCATGCGACCACACATAAATAATCCACACATGTATTTTCTGAGGTTGATAAAGAAACCAAATTATTGAACACATCCAGCACGTCTGCCAACAGTTCCACAACATCTACAAATCCAATACCAAGTTCAACAGAATTTGTGTCACCTCATGGAGGAACTCAACACAATGGAGATCATTGCTTCCTAAGTGGGGAGGAATGATCCAGGTGGATATTGGTGGCCACCCACCTATTCCATTTGGATCCCCACCATCGGTTCTTTCAGTTTTTCACTTTCAGCACAACTTACTATTTTTAGTAGTTTTCTGGGTCCTAAACTTTCGGAGCCGTTTTGAGGCCATAAACGACATTTTTTGGGAAAACCGGGAGAAACATGGAAGTTTCTTTAATTTTTCTCACGTCAAAAGTGGTAGTCCTCGGATAGATATTTCTAACAAGGTATTGAGCGCGTCAAACAGAGATGATATGCCAAAGTTACGTCCCCGGGAAGTTGATGTACCAATTTACCCAAACGAGGCCCATATTTTTGATGTTTCATCTCCTAGGGTTAGGTTTTTGGATGTTTAGGGTTTTCCATTGTTTCTCAACAATAAATAGGCCTTCAAGCCTCATTGTAACACATTTAAGAGGCCTGTAGCCGCCACATATCTTCTCAGAGATAAGCTACCATTGCCCTAACTACTTTATTTCCATTATGTCCGTAAGCATATTTTTGTTATTTGATATTAATGAAATGAAGTTTTATTTCCGCTGCATCTCTGTATGTTTGTTTATTTCTGTATATTATTGCATTCATGCATAAATACGTATCAGTGGTATCAGAGAGGTCTGCTCTTTCTCTGTTTTTTCTTTGCATGTCCCCAACGAGGTTAGGGTATAAGGAGTTAGGGCTCGATCTGGTTGAACCCTTGCAAGATCGGCCTCGCAAACCCTGACGACCTCCCATGGCAGAAGAAAAGAAAGACAAGGGAGCAAGAGATCCTATCAAAATATTACTTGAGGAGGCCCTCGAGAAATAAAGGAACGCAACAATGGATAACTTTGACCAGATCCTTCAACAATTGCCCATCGGCGACGCAACTACATCAAGCAGCCACTCTGGAGGCGCCACTCCTTTCAACGTACAACTCAAATTGAAAATTCCTATATTTGAAGGCCAGATAGATGCAGACGCCGTAGATAGATGGTTGAATTTTCTGGAAGGGTATTTCTCGGTCCATGATTTCTCCGACCGAGAAAAGATTACTTTTGCACTCCTCAAAGTCGCCCCCCATGTAAAATACTAGTGGGAAACCTACTATGAGCAGAAGGACGAGAGGGAAGCCTCTCTGTTCTTAGTAGCACCCACTTGTAATTTTTTCCGAGATGGCATCAAGGAACAATACTACCCTGTGGGGAGCTTTGAGGACAAGTACATCCAATGGACCATGCTGCGGCAACAAAGGGATCAAGATGTGGACGAACTAATGAATTTGTTCCATACCCTATGCACAAAGTTGGGTATTAAAGATTCATAGATAATTTTAGTGCTCAAGTACCACAGCTGTTTTCATAGATACATTGAGGAGGAAATGGAGTTCCTTGACATTACCTCGCTTAGCACGACATATCTCTATGCCGCCAAGATCGAGCAGAAATTTAAGTAGAAGAAGCGAGACTTTGGATCCGCGAATCCGAAGCCAGGGAAAGGTGCCCCTAAACCGCAGAACAAGGCAAAAAGCCAAAGTGGGGCAACTAAGAAAAAACACCACAAATCCAAATAAGGACACGAGGAAGTGGTGTGAATTTCGTAACAACCCCAATCACAGCAAAAACGAGTGTCAGGCCAAACAATCGTTGGTGGATGAACTGAAGGCACCCGAATCAGATGCATGTTCTGATCCTGAGTCATAACCACATAAGGGTGATGGCAAAGGGAAGAAGATCATTAATGTGGATCCCAGTGCCATTGTTTCCACCACCATGTTCTAGAGGGAGGATCTCGAGGATCCAGAGGGGGAGGAGCGCCTCTTCCATTCGTAGATGTGGGTGAAGGGTTCTCCACTACAATTCATTGTCAATAGCGGAAGCCAAAAGAACCTCATTTCAGCAGAGGTCATGAATCAGCTTAGCCTACCGACCATAGCACACCCACAGTCGTATACCATTGGGTGGCTTCACCAAGGAAGATATCTCCACGTTTGCCAACAATGCCACCTTCTGTACAACATCAAGCCATTCACAGATGAGGTACCGTGTGATGTTGATCCTCTTGATGTGTCAGATGTATTATTGGGCCAACCATACTAGTGGAAGAGAAATGCTGTGTATGATTCTAGGCCTCGTTCTTTTGTTATTACTTTGGGAAATAAATTGTACAAGATACCAGAGGTAAGGCCGCCTCCTGCCATCTCTTTGACTACTGCAAAACAATGTAGTAAGATTGTTTTCCAAACCAGGAAATTTATTTTCATTACAATTCACCCACAGGGAAAGAAGAATATTGTGGCCACAGCCTCGAAATAGGGCTCCCCTGCACGGCAGCAACATATGGAGAAAGTCGTGGAGGAATACAAGGACATTTTCTCCTCACCCACAGAGGTTCCTCTACACTGTTAGGTCAAGCACTCCATTGGTCTGACCCCATACGCGTTGTCGCATGATGTTTCCATACCGCATGCGACCACATAGACATAATCCACACATGTACTGTCTGAGGCTGATAAAGCAACCAAATTTATTGAAAACATCCAGCACGTCTGCCAGCAGGTCCACAGCATCTTCGACAAATCCAATACCAAGTTCAGCAGAATTTGCCTCATCTCATGGAGGAACTCAACACAATGGGGACCATTTCTTCCTAGGGTAGGAGGAATGATCCAGGTGGATATTGGCGGCCACCCACCTATTCCATTTATACCCCCACCATTGGTTCTTTCAGTTTTTCGGTTTCAGCACAACTTACTATTTTTAGCAATTTTTTAGGTCCTGAACTTCCGGAGCTGTTTTGAGGCCTTAAACGACGTTTTTTGGGAAAATAGGGAGCAACATGTAAGTTCCTTTAATGTCACTCACATAAAAAGTTGTAGTCCTTAGATAGATCTTTCTAACGAGGTATTGAGCATGTCAAACAAATATCATATGCCAAAGTTACCTCCTCGGGAAGTTGATGTACCAATTTACCCAAATGGGGCCCATAGTTTTGGCGCTTCATCTCCTAGGTTTAGGTTTTTGGATGTTTAGGGTTTTCCATTGTTTCTCAACAATAAATAGGCCTTCGAGCCTCATTGTAACATGGTTCAGTGGCCTGCAATGACCACATATCATCTCAGAGATAAGCTACTAGCGCCCTAGCTAGTTTATTTCCATTATGTCCGTGAGCATATTTTTGTTATTTGATTTTAATGAAATGAAGTTTTATTTCTGCTGCATCTCTATGTGTATGTTTATTTCTGTATATTATTGTGTTCCTGCATAAATCCAGATCAATGTAACACACACAAAAGGTACACATTGCATCTTTATATTTAGAACCCAATTAATTTGTATGGCATCGTTAAAATTTTTCTCATAAAGAACTAGTCACTTGGAAAATTTTTGTGGAGGAATTGATAACATATTATGAGGATACAAAGAGAATTACCTTCTTTAGCAAAATTATAAATCTCAAACAAAAAGGTTCAGTTGGGGAGCACATTGAGGACTTCCAAATATTAAATATCAAGGTAACTGATATTTCAGAGGAGTATCTGTTTGATGTCTTCGTAGGGACTTTAAAGGATAACGTCCGACATGAAGTTCGCCTTTGGGAACCTAAGTTATTGGAGAATGCATTCAGGATGGCAAGAAAATTTGAAGAAAAATTATGACAACAAGGAGGTCTACCACTCAGAACTATAAATATGGACGTGTTTTCATTCCCAGCTTCCCACAACCTACAAGGTTGAAACCACAACAACTGGAGGAAAAACTAACAAAAGGGCTTTGTTACAATTACTGAAAATAAATTATTTTACATAGATTGTGAAGAGGAGGAAGAAAAGGAACTAGAAACATAAAAAAAAGATATACACCAGGAACCAACCCCAAGGGTTGAAAAAAAAGAAATGAATCTGATCATAACTTGTAATGCATTGGCGGGAATTACCACTCCTCAAACTCTCAAGGTAGAAGGATATATCAAGAAGAAAAAGGTAATAATGTTGATTGATTAAGTTAGTACTCATAATTTTATTCATTGTAATATATCCAAGGATTTGAATTGCTTTCTATATCCAACACTTGAGTGTCAAGTGACGGTTGCAAATGGAGGAACTATAAATTGCTTAGGGAAGTGCCATAATATCAATATAACCATGGGAGAATATGTATTAAATAGTCCAATTCTTGTCATTCCAATGGGTGGTGTTGATGTTGTATTAGGAGTCCAATAGTTATAATCTTTGGGGACGATAGCTTTTAATTTTCAAGAACTTTTCTTGAATTTTTTCTCAGAAGGAAAGGAAATTGAATTAAGGGGCATCATAGGGAATCTGGGAAGATATTCATCTCTAATGGCATGAATTTTTTTTGAAGAAGGAATAGCAAGGCTCGAGTAATTACACAATTATGTTCACTATATGTCCAAACGTCCGAGTCATCCATTTCTCCATATATCTAAATATTCATTGACAATCATTCCAAGGTATTTGAGACTCCAAAAGGTATCTCATAGTTTTGTGATCATGATCATACTATTCACTTGATTCCAAGAAATGTTCCTCCAAACATTAGACCTTACAAATATCCTTATGCCTAGAAGAGTGAAATTGAACGTATGGTTGCAGAAATTCTAGAAGCAGGTATAATTCAACCTAGCCAAAGTTCTTTCTCCTCTCCATTAGTATTGGTGCACAGGAAGGATGGGCCATGATGTATTCCAGATTATAGAGAGCTCAACAAACTCACTATTATTTCCCATTCCTATCATTGGTGAATTGTTGGATGAACTACATGGAGCAATTTACTTCACGATTTTGGATATTCGTTCAGGATATCATCAAATTAGAATGAAGAGAGAATAAATTATGAAAACAACATTTAGAACTCATGAAGATCATTATGAATTTTTAGTCATGCATTTTTGCCTTACTAATGCACCTTCCACATTTCAAGGTTTGATGAATTCCATTTTCAAACCCTTCCTCTGAAATTTGTGTTAGTATTTTCTAATGATATACTAATCTATAGCAAGTCTTAGAAAAATCATGTTCAACATGTTGACAGGGTGCTCAAGCTATTGGAGGAGAAACATTTGGATGCAAAATCATCCAAATGTTTCTTTGGGGTGTAGGAAGTGGAATATTTGTGTCATATTTATTGTATCCCACGAGGGTGTTAAGGCAGACCCTAACAAAATTAAAACCATCAAGGAATGGAAAATACCCACAAACTTAAGGCATATTCGAGGATTTCTCAAGTTGATAGGGTATTATCGCAAATTTGTTAAGAATTATGGGAAAATAGTAACACCTCCAACAACATTACTGAAGAAAGATGCATTTTTTTGGACTCTGAAAGAAACTAAGGCCTTTGAACATCTTAAAGAGGCAATGTGTCGAGATTCGATATTATCTACACAAAACTTCACAAAAACCTTTATTATGGAATGTGGTGCCTCAGGAAATGGCATTGGTGTTGTTTTAATGAAAGAAGGAAGATCCATTGCTTTTGAAAGTCATCCAATCAAGGGAAATTATTTACATAAACCTATTTATGAGAAGGGAATGTTTACATTACTACATGTGCTTCCCTTACCTAATGGGAAGACACTTCAAGGTAAAAATAGATCATGCTAGTCCTAAATACTTCTTGGGAAAAATATTATCTTTAGAAGAGCAGCAAAAATGGGTTAGAAATATGTTGGGTTATGACTTTGAAATCATCTACAAAAAATGGAAGCAAAATGTTGTTGCAGATGCACTATCAATAAGGGATGAGGATGTGGAGGAATTTCTCTGTGTCATTTTTATTATCCAACCTGATTAGATAACTGAAGCAAGGGATGAATGTAAGAATGATGAAGAGGTCAAGAAGGAATTTTGTGGGAGGGACTTAAATTTGATATTCAGAAGTTTGTGGCGGAATGTTTGATTTTCCAACAAAATAAAGTTGAGACAGTTAAGACCCTAGGTATTTTACAACCATTAACCATTCTAAGTCAGCATTGGGAATAAGTCTCAATGGGTTTTATCACAGGTTTACCCAAGTGTGAAGGAAAGAGTGTCATCATGGTGGTAGTTGATAGACTTAACAAGTATGCACACTTTTGGGCACTATCTCATCCTTTCAAAGCCAATAAAGTTGTTATTGCATTTGTGTAAACATTTAAAAATCTACATGGAAACCCAAAGTTATTGTAAGTGGTAGAGATCCCATTTTCACTAGAAATTTTTAGATAGAATTATTTTCTTGTCTTGGCACTCAATTAGCTCGTAGATCATCTTATCATCCTCAATCTGATGGGAAAATTGAGATAGTGAACAAACATTTGGAAGTATACCTTTGTTGATTTGTATCTGATAAACAAACATAATGGATCAAATGGTTACCCCTGGAAGAATGGTGGTATAATAGTTCCTTCCATACCGCAGAAAAAATCACCTTTAAGAGAAAATTCTAAGGTTCAAGTAATGGAATATCAAATCGAGCATCAACAACAAGTTCTCCAACTCTTAAAGAATAACTTTATTCTGGCGTAGAATCGAATGAAACAACAGGAAGATGAACATCACAGTGAAAGGAGTTTTTATGTGGGTGACTGGGTATTTTTACAACTACAACCATACAAACAAATGCCCCTCAAGCAAGCTAAGAAGGATAATAAATTGTCACCCAAGTACTATGGCCCTTACTTGATGTTTCAAAATATTGGTACTATGGCATACAAATTGGAGTTGCCTACATCTTCACGCATACACATAGTTTTTCATGTTTCATGCTTAAAGAAGGTTATAGGTGACAAGCTTCTAGTTCAAAGTATATTTCTAGAACTTGAAAAGGAAGGGAAAATCATATTGGAGCTTGAAGAAATCACTATAAAAAGAATTGGACAACTACGGAATAGATCATTTTCAAAGTATCTTATTAAGTGGAATAACTTACCTATTGAAGACTCCACATGGGAGGATGAGTATTTTATTCAAAAGATCTAGAACTACTCAAGCGTTGAGGACAAATTTTTTTAAAGGAGAAGGGCATGTTAGGTCCCTATAATACTAGTGTAGCCCCCATATTGTTATTTTTGTGCCCTTACATTATTATTTTTATGTAGGCCCTAATTATATTTTGACCCCTTAGACTCCTATATATACCAAGGAGGTCTTGTCATTTGAATTGTCCTAGAATTTTTCATTTATGTGATGTAAATGGAGGTTGCCCCCTCGAAGTGGCTTATTATCTAGTCATTGATCTATTTTTTCTTATGTTTTTGTATTATTTTTTTATCTTGATACATAACACAATTCCCCATCCAAACCACTAATGTATTCTATATGGTCATATTGATCTTCTTACTCTTGACCTAAATTTACCTCCTCTATGAGAGGATATATTATTCCTTATTTCCTCCTTTTGACTTATATGTGAAACTTTGAATGGTAGATTTCAAGCATATCATAGAGACCTCAATTAATATACAAGTATGTATACTTCTCTCTTTCATTTTTTAAAATTATTCCATTAATCTCAAGAGAATCATTTCAATTAACTCAAAGAGGTTGAGCACCATAAACGAATTACCTGTAAGAAACAACTTTTGAGAGAAAAACCAATAAATGCAAGTTCTTATGCTCGATACGTTGAGAAATCAATGCATGAAGTTATTAGGGTTTGATTCCTCTATTCTTGATAATTACTTTTGATATGTGTTGACTTATTTACTTCTTTATTATGTTATCTTTCATCGAGCAATTACCAAATAAAAAATACATGAATATCACAAGAAGAAGAGACACAAGATGTAGGCACTCAGCCAGGGAAAAACCCCCCTCCTAGGGGAAAACCTAGTCAAACTCTTATTCTTTAATAGAAATAATTCAAAGTGATACAATCCAAGACATTTTGACCAAGACAAAGGCCTCCTCCAATCATCAAATCAACCCTCCTTCTAAGTAGACACGTATTTCCAAAGTCAACCCGCACACCCTCAAAATATTCTCCAACTGAAATTTCAACTCTCCTACAATAAAGCTTTGGACCTATGGTAAGATCAACAATTTATGCCCCCAACAGTTATCCATAAAACCTAAAATAACTTGCACATGTGAGAGAGAGATGCCCAAAAACTTGTCTATTTACTTCTTGAGTTTGTCTTCCTTCCTCTAGATTTCACACTTCTTTCTTGTCCTTTTTCACTGTAGATCAAACTTGTTGTGAATGAATGCCAAGGAGTTCGAATTATCCTTCTATATATAGAATTCACTGGGTTGAATTGCCCCAAACAAGGGAAACTTCATCAAGGCAGGGTCGACTTGGTGAGGAGGTGTAAACTGACTTATTTGACTCAAACTATTTTTTCTTTACATGATAAAAAATTCCAAGAAGGGTTAAATACATATGATAATGACTTTCATGACTCAAGAAAACCCTAGAATCCTTCAATGGAGGATTTGACCTAATGAACAAGTGAAAAGAGCATGAAACAAAAATAAATTTTATTTCTTTCTTTTTCAGTATTTCAATAAATACATAATGATAAATTACAATAGAAATTATGAAGACCGACCATAGTTACATTTTCAACACGGTAGGCCTTTTCCCCGAATTCATTACTTGACATTGACATGAATGGGAAGAGGTAAAGATATATTGCACGTATTCCAAATACCAACAACTAGTCGACTAGCGAATTCAGTTCCAAATTTAATTCTCCTAATAGTGCATGGCCAAGTACACTCTTCCTTCCAAGAAAATAAGATCATTGGAACCAATATGGAAGGACTAGTAAAATAAGACTAATGTAACAATGTTGCGACAAAGGGTGATTTTGCATCAAAATCATTTGAGACCACCTTCATTTTTGAACCATGATGTCATTAAGAATTATATGTCTACTTAAAATGAAACTTCAACCAAAAACCATAAATATCATTGTTCTCCAATCAAAGCTAATGAATATAGTTTATTTATTTGTGAAATATTCCTAGTGTTTGAACCTTCCACATTAAACACAAGCATTTGGCTATAAAAATATTGTAAACATTTGAATTGAAAAGACATCTATAATAAGACAAACTTATGAATGAAAATAAAACATTTGTTCAATTCTTTAAAGGTAATTGGCCAATATTCACTCCATTGTTGTAGTAACATGTTTTGAAGCCTATATTTTGTACATGGATATTTCACAAATATTTTGTTTATATTCTCCTTAGGGCTAAGTCTTGTAAAAGGCACCTTTTGATGTAAATGTATATACTCAATGGTTAAGTTGTTAGACTATTTAAATAATTTTTGATTTGGAACCCAAAGTGAAGCCGTAAGTAGAGAATTTAATTAACTTGACTTCAAATATTTTTCTTTGCTTAGGTTATAATGTAATATTGATAAGAAATAACTACTAGACTAATAAGTGAGTTGTGGTTGTTATAAAGGAAGCAAGGCATTATGATATGGAAAGTAACTCCTATACAATTATTACTTGCATTAAGCATGGTGGCATGAGCACAAAAGGGCTACAAAATTGGAAATTGCACCTACATGCTCATTATGTCCGACCAATCCTTAGTTCCTTGGTTCCCCTTCTCGTGTGTATGTTATGGTGTATGTTGCACCCAACTAAAGATCACCTAAGCCAACAAAACCAAGTAGAATGTGTCCTTAGAGGTTGAACATGTTAGGCTGTGTAGCTTGGACAAGTGTATTAGTCTCAAATTGTGTTTATGAGGCTAGGAAACACCTTTTTCTCAAATAACCAAAAAAGGTTTCACAAGAAAAGATCTTGATTATAGACAATTAAGTAGTTAATTAATTTTCCTAAGTCTAACTTAGGGAAATAATGTTAGGTCCCTATAATACTAGTGTATCCTCCTTATTTTTATTGTTAGTGTAGCCCCCTATTGTTATTTTTATGCACATGTATCCCCCATATTGTTATTTTTGTTCCCCATAGAAACCAACTATTGTTATTGTTGAGCCCTTACATTATTGTTGTTATGTAGGCTCTAATTATATTGTGACCCCTTAGACTCCTATATATACCAAGGAGGTATTATCATTTGTATCATCCAAGAACTATTCATTTATGTGATGTAAAAGAGGTTTCCCCCTTGAAGGGGATAATTTTTAAGTTGCTGATATATCTTTTCTTATATTTTTTGAATTGGTTGCATAACATTTGGTATTAGAGCTTTGGATTCTAGGGTTTCAATGCTTCAAACAGGTTATCTTGGAATTTTTGCTATAATTTGTTTTCTACGAGGCTTCAGAAGATGAAATTTCAACCACGTGGAGACGAAATATTGGTGAATTTTTTGTAAAAAATTCAGATATTGGTTCACTATGGTTTTTGAGATATGGTTCGAAAAAGTTAGGGTTTTTGCAGACTCCAAAATTCAATGTCAAACATGCAACCTAGGGAAAATTCTCGTAAATTTCTCTTTGAGCAACATATTTGAATTTCATAAAATTTGGTTTAAATTGCATGCACTATATTTTTTTTGTATCATTTTTAGTTCTGAAGGTCAAAACAGTGACACGTGGAATTTTGTACAAATTTTCTCTACTGAAGTAGTCTATAATTAGGACATCATGGGAAATTGGGCATAACTCTTTCTTGAAGAATCAAATCTCAGTTTGACTTGTGGGTTTTGAAAGAACACTCAGAAGGCTACCACAAGATGAAATTTTAGACCTTGGAGATATGAAATTACAGAGTTACAATGGTGTCAAGATCGAGCTCCTAAAAGAAAGAAAAATGTGTGTATTTTTTTAAAATTGCATAACTTTTGTTTGAAGTGATTCCAAGGGAATATTGAAGCAAAGATATCAGTATTTGGTTCTAAAATGCCTCCAAAACAAGATAATTATACACCCATTAACCCCTCAGAAATCTCTACTATGATGCATGAAGAGAAAGAATTGCAACATGATATATCCAAATTACGAGACCAAGTGCAACACATTTTGCTCTCATAAAGAGAAACCAAAGACTGGTTAAAATGGGACATGGATGGTTTAAAATCAGACATGGAAGGTTTAGAGGAAGGTTTGGCAAAGTTGTTGCATGAAAGGCTTCTAGTGATGAAAAAATATTCCATGAAAATCATAACAAGGAAAAAAGGAATATGAATTATTATTTTAGAGACTCTAATGTTGGGTTTAAGACCCACCACATTCCAAATATCGATATGAGGAAGTTTGATGGCAAGTATCTGGTAACATGGATACTATATATGGAGCAATATTTTGATCTCCATGATGTGCTACACACACAAAAGGTACGCATTTCATCTTTATATTTAGAACCCAATCAATTTGTATGGTATTGATGAATTTTTTCTCATAAACCACTTGTCTCTTGGTCAATTTTTATGGAGGAAATGTTAGCACATTATGAGGAAACAAAGAGAAACACCTCCTTTAGCTAATTTATAAATATATAACAAAATGGTTCAATGGCAGAGCACATTTAGAACGTCCAAAAATGAATACCAAGGCAACTGATATTCTAGAGGAGCATAAGACTAATGTATTTATAGGGAATTTAAAGGATAACATCCAACATGAGGTTCACATTTGGGAACCTGATTCATTGGAAAAGGAATTCAGGGTAGTAAGAAAAGTTGAAAGCAAAATTATGGCAACAAGGAAGCCTACCACTCACAACTTTAAAGATTTAAGTGTTGTTGCTCCTAGCCTTCCAAAACCTACAAGTTTGACACCACAATAATTGGAGGAAAAAAAGAGGAAAAGAGATTTGTTACAGTTGTGATATAAAATATAGTAAAGGTCATAAGTGTGCTAAGAAGAAATCATTTTACTTAGATTTTGAAGAGGAGGAAAAAAATGGAAAAAAAAACATCAAAAGAAGAGGATATACATCAGGAACCAACCCTACAGAAAGAAGAAATGAATCCAACCATATCTTGTAATGCATTGGCGAGAATTACCACTCCTCAAACTCTCAATATAGAAGTATATATCAAGAAGAAAATGGTAATATTTCCAATTGATTCAGATAGTACCCATAATTTTATGCATTGTAAGATAGCCAAGGAATTGAATTGCTTCCTATATCCAACACTAGAGTGTCAAGTGATGGTTGCAAATGGAGGAACTATAAATTTCCCTGCAAAGTGTCATAATATCAAACTAACCATGGGGAAATATGTATTGAATAGTCTAATGCTTTCCAGTCCAATGGGTGGTGTTGATGTTGTACTAGGAGTCTAATGGTTACAATATTTGAGGATGATAGGTTTTAATTTCAAGAAATTTTCTTGAATTTTTTTTGGGAAGGAAAGAATTTTGAATTAAGGGGTATTGTAAGGAAAATAGGTAAGATAATAAGCTCTAATGGCATGGAAAATATTCTGAAGAACGAATAATGGGGCGTGATTGCACAATTATGCTCACTAGAGGTTCAAACATCGAAATCATCTATTTCTTTAGATCTCCAAAATGTCTTGGACAATCATTCCAAGGTATTTGAGACTCCCAAAGGCTTCCCACCTATTCCTTATCATGATCATACTATTCATTTGATTCCAGGAAGTGTTCTTCCAAACATTAGCCCTTACAAATATCCATATTCCCAAAAGAGTGAAATTGAATGTATGGTTGTAGAAATGCTAGACTCGTGGTATAATTCAACCTAGTCAATGTTCTTTCTCTGCTCCTGTAGTATTGGTGCAAAAGAAGGATGGATCATAGGGAGGTCAACAAGCTCACTATTAAAGATAAATTTCCCATCCTTTTCATTGATGAATTACATGGAGCAATTTACTTCACCAAGATAGATCTTCATTCAGGATATCATCAAATTCGAATGAATACTGAAGACATTATGAAAACAACATTCACAACTCATGAGGGTCATTATGATTTTTTGGTCATGCCTTTTTGCCTTACTAATGTATCTTCCACATTTTAAGGTTTGATGCATTACTAAATAAAGATGCATTTTATTGGACTCCACAAGAAACTAAGGCCTTTGAACATCTTAAAGAGGCAATGTGCCAAGCATCGATCTTATCTATGCTTTAATTCACAATAACCTTTATTATGGAAAGCGATGCCTCAAGAAATGGAATTGGTGTTGTTTTAATGAAAGAAGGAGTACCCATTGCTTTTGAAAGTCATCCAATCAAAGGAAAGTATTTACACAGACATATTTATGAGAAGGAAATGTTGGCAATAATACATGCACTAAAGAAATGTCGAATTTACCGAATTGGAAGACACTTAAAGGTAAAAATAGATTATGATAGTCTTAAATGATTTTTCGAACAAAGCTTATCTTCAAAAGAGCAGCAAAAATGGGTTAGGAAGATGTTGGGTTATGACTTTGAAATCATTTACAAAAAAAGGGAGCAAAAATGTTGTTGTTGATGCACTCTCAAAAAAGGATGAGGATGTGGAAGCATTGCTTTGTGCCATTTCTATTATCCAACCTGATTGGATAACCGAAGCAAGGGATGAATGGAAGGATGACAAAAAGGTGTGGTCACTCATTCAAAAGTTGCAACAAGATCACAATACATCTGATACATTTATCTGGAAAAATGATTCATTATGGTACAAAGATCACTTGTATCTTTGTAAGAATTCCCAACTCAAACAAAATATTCTTTTGGAATTACATGCCTCCCCCTTAGGAGGTAACTTGGGATTTTTTAAAAATTACCACGGGGTCAAGAAGGATTTTTTTTGGCATGACCTTAAATATGATATTCATAATTTTTTGGCATAATGTTTGGTTTTCCAACAAAATAAAGCTGATACAATTAATACCCCAGGTCTGTTGCAACCTTTAGCCATTCCAAGTCAACATTGGGAGGATGTCTCAATGGATTATATCACAGGTTTACCCAAGTATGAAGGAAATAGTGTCATCATGGTGGTAGTTGATAGACTCACCAAGTATGAACACTTTTGTGAATTATCTCATCCTTTTAAAGAGAGTATAGTTGCTACTGCATTTGTGGAAACAATTCAAAATCTATATGGAAACCCAAAGATTATTATAAGTGACAGAGATCCCATTTTCACTGGAAATTTTTGAACATAATTATTTTCTTGTCTTGCTACTCAATTAGATCATAGATCATCTTATCATCCTCAATCTGACGGGAAGAATGAGATAGTGAACAAACGTTTGGAAGGATATATTCGTTGCTTTGTATCTGATAAACAAACACAGTGGGCCAAGTGTTTACCTCTGGTTGAATGATGGTATAACACTTCCTTCCATACTACAACAAAAATGACCACATTTATGGAACTTTGTGGATATCATCCACCATCCATCACATCATATTTAAGAGACAATTCTAAGGTTAAAGTAGTGGAAGATCACATCGAGCATTAACAACAAGTTCTCCAATTCTTAAAGGATAAACTCACTCTGGCGCAGATTGAAATGAAACAACAGGAAGGTCAACATCATCGTGAAAGAAGTTTTAATGTAGGCGATTGGGTGTATTTTTAAGGCTACAACCATACAAAAATATTTCCCTCAAGCAAGCTAATAAGGATAATAAATTATCACCCAAGTACTATGGCCCTTAAAAGGTGTTGCAAAATATTGGTACTATGGCATACAAATTGGAGTTTCCTACATCTTCCCGAGTACACCTAGTTTTCCATGCTTCATGCTTAAAGAAGGTTATCTGTGACAAGATTCCAGTTCAAACATTATTTCCAGAACTTGACGAAGAAGGAAAAATCATATTTGAGCTTGAAGCAATTATGGAAACAAGAATCTGACAACTACGTAATTGATTAATTTTAGAGTATCTCATTAAGTGGAAGAAATTACCTGCTGAAAATTCCACATGGGAGGATGATACTTTTATACAAAAGCATGCAGAACTACTTAAGCATTTAGGAAAACACTTTTTTGAAGGAGAGGGGCATGTTAGGTCCCTATAATACGAGTGTATCCCCCTTATTGTTATTGTTAGTGTAGCCCCTTGTTGTTATTTTTGTGCCCATGTGTCCCCCATATTGTTATTTTTGTACCCTATAGAGGCCCACTATTATTATTGTTGTGCCCTTACATTATTATTGTTATGTAGGCTCTAATTATATTGTGACCTCTTGACTCCTATATATACCAAGGATGTCTTATCATTTGTATCATCCAAGAATTATTCATTTATGTAATGTAAAGGAGGTTTCCCCCTCAAAGAGAATTAGTTTTAAGTCGTTGATCTATATTTTGTTTTTTTTGTGTGTGTTGGTTTCATAACAAATAAGCTTAATTAATCAGTGCTAATTGGGGTAAAATGAATTTCCTCTAGAGTTTTCCAGAAAATTCCCTTGATGGGTTCAAAATGATCTTAGCCATCGATTGTTATTAGATCATGGTTATTGATTCACCAGTGAGAGACTATAAGAGGAAATCAAAGAAAATTTGGAGAATACATTGATACATAGAATTGCAATGATAGAAAGGGTGCAAAGGCAGTGCAGGGGCATCAACAGAGAGAGATTAGTAGTGGTTGGTGAAGAGATTACCGGAGAGATTCTTCACAACAATTTCAGGGAGATTTGGAGATCGATTTTTCTACACAGAGGATGATTTTCCAGTGGTGCGAGTTGCTTCAGGTAGGGTTGTGAATTACCCTAATAGGAAGTGTGAATTTTGTTGGGAAAAATACTGAGAGGGGGGGTGAATCAGTATTTAGTGCTGACTGAAGACTTTTTAACTTTTTCTTGCTTTTAAACCCATACGCTACTTTAATGAACACAACTCGCGTATACACGCAGATATCCTTAAGTAAACTCGCGTATGCTCAGAGATCTATATATGCATTTAATTCTTAACTTAGATCATTGCATAATTCATTAATCAGATGTTTAGTAAGCAGTATACAGGTGCAGTAAGAACAGAATAAATCACCACACATAAGCAACACAGATGAACACCAGGATTTAAGGTGGAAACCCAATTCGGGAGAAAAACACCGCTGCCGTCGTCTCAGTCTTCAATATTTATTATATAAAGAAAAATTCTTACAATCATGTACTGGTGCAGACTCATACCAGCACGCAGGCACCCACCTGCAGAAGGCTATAGCCTTCTCTCGTTTACCAGCCTCTCCTGGAAGGGAGCTACAACCCCCTGCTCTCGTTTACCAGCCTCTCCTGGAAGGGATCTACTACCCCCTGCTCTCGTTTACCAGCTACAACTGGAAAGGAGCTTCTACCCCCTTACTGAAGGCTTCAATCCTCAACACTACTGCTGACCACATTTCATCAATTTTCAAACTGGCTCAAACAGCTTCAACACAACCTTTCACTTATCAACAAATATACTTCGCCCAATGCTTCAAACAGAACAGTGAAACCACTGTAACCAGAATATCAGAGATAACCCAGACTTCAGAATAGATATGCAGAAACACATTCAACCTTGAGCAATCATTAGTTCAGATACCACACGCGCTTTTATTTAGTCAGACCCGTGTATACACGTGCTTTTCATGAAACTAACCCGCGTATACATTTGTGCATTTTTCAAAAAACCCTAACTGCCCATACGCGCTTTTATTGAATCAGATCCGCGTATACGCACGCTTTTCATGAAACGAACCTACGTATAGATCTATAAAAGATAAACTTTGCAGAACAGATCAGATCTATGAACTTACCCAGATTTCTTCAATTACTTCATCAGATTTGTGCCAGGTCTTCATCACTTCTTTTCAGATCATCCTAGAGATTCATCATTTCTAGATCTTCATCATATTCATAGGCGCATCATAGATTCAGATCTATCAATTAAGAACAGAGTTCAACCATGCAGATATACTTCAGAGTGAAGTATTCATTAAAGCCTAGACACTTGCCCACACCCTTGCACTATGATTTTCTTCTCCTTAAATAGATTTAGCTTTTACCAATACCATGAGCCAAAACCACACACTTCCAATGGTATTCTTGGATGGGATCAAATAGATAATCCAGCGCTCAATACTATGGGACAATACCATGGTAATGCCCCTTGGTATTCTAATTTTGGAGCGCAAAAGGGCATACGCGACTTGGCATGTACTTTCCCGCGTGCATACGCTACTTATCCTTTACAAACTCGCGTATGCTTTGTGACATGTCTTATTTATCATTTCTCTGGCACTTACTGGAATTCCTTTCTTCTGTTACTTCTGAGCTGATCTGTAGATAAATCATTCTTCCTTATTTAACACAAGATATATCACCCTTACATATTTAGCACATAGGTTGCTTATCATAGGAAACTCATCAAGCAGGTTTCCATCAAGAACAAATTCATCAAGTAGGTTGCCATCAAAGACAACACATTGCATCATATTTCCAACCATCTTACTTCATCAAGTAGGTTGCCATTAAGGACAACACATTGCATCATATTGCCAACAAATTTATCAAAGAGGGAGAAATTTTGGAGCAAGGAGAAATTGCAAGAGCGATTGATTTGTACAGGAGAATCGATTTTCCAACTGAAGTCATATTTTCCAGTGGAGGTAAAGTTGATTTTCCTAGCTAGTGCAATTTACCAAGAGGGTCGAGTTTATCTATCAGGCTGCACATGTGAGCTAGATCGAGCTTCAAAGGGAGGCCAAATTTGATTTGGAGGGTGACTTACAAAAGAGATCAAAATCATTTTCTGGAGGTTTGATAATTTACAACAATTCTTTTTGTAAATTATCCATCACAGATATGTTGAAGAATAATAAAATAACTCATTTTTAGAACTGGTATTCCCCACCATGGAGTTTTTCTAGGGACATTTGTCCAAAAATATTATTGTCCATTAGTTGTTTGTGTGTGCATAATTTTCTTAGTTCATGTGGTTTATTATTTTTCTGTGAAGTTGCAATATTGTTTTATTAGTATTTTCCACAAGTATTTTGTAGAAGACAAATAATAAAAATTTATAAGAGAATAATAACTAGTAATTGCAACAATATTTAAAAATTTCACATAACGCCATTTCCATACCCATGAAAATGAGAACCAGACTTTAATAGGGATATTTGGAAGGTTTTAGATGCGCGTTTGATTGAGATTATACTTCCACAATGGGATTTAATGATGCGTGGAGGGTTTAGATGTGTGTTTGATTAAGATTATACTCCCACAATATGATTTAATGATAAATTTTGTGATGTACCCAACCCTACATTCCATTTTTTTCATTGGGTACCCACTTTTTAGTTGGGTCTTACAATAGCATCCAATGCAATTCTAATGTAACTATATGATCTATTTAAAACACGAACTCAATGATCAATGCATGGACATAAATTCTCTCTTAGACTCAGTATAATTCATTTGCTTATCCTTATGCACAACATTTCCATCAAATGCAAAACAACAAAGGAATTTCTCAATATATGTGTATGAAGTTACAATATATGACCCATGCATATGTTCATTCCCATATACATATGTAATCCTTCTATGCACATTTATTTATGGAATTTACATAACATACTTATTTTTCTAAGTTCAACGCAAAATTATAAGTTATAACAACTTGAAAAAATCTATATTATCTCACAAACAATTATACAAGTTCATTAAATTTTTCACTCACAATGAAATTCATATCCAAGTATGATTTCATCTATGGACTGCAAATTACTAATTTACAAAATATATATGATGACTTATCTTTTATCATAATTATTTTCATCAAACAATTTACCTGTATAAGAGTTAATGGTTAGTTATTATATATTATATAATAATAATGAGTTATGCTTTGATGTTGGTTTTATGGTAGTTGTAATGAAGGTGGGGTATGATATGATGATGCCTCCCATCGGCCCTTATCCTCACACGCCACACCATCAAGGCTCATTTATGGTACCTTGCCTCCCATGGAGGGTGGCAGAGGCTCCCTGACATGTCTTAACACTCAGCTCCATCATGTGATCTACAAGATACACCATGTTCCTTCTCTTGGGTAATTTATTCACCCTTCTTTTGTTCCTTTGATGCCTCCTTCTAATGCTCCCTTTGTCTACCATGAATTTTGAATATTACATGGTATCTCGTGTAGTTGTCCCTATCTGGATCCTTTGGCTTTCCCTCAACCTTTATCATCTTTTTCTGATGGAGAAGGAATTTCCCCGAGTCTATCAATGGTGCAACCCTCCTAGCATGAATTTTTGGTTAAGTTCATTCATCATCAAGTCCTGAAACTTCCCACCCAACTCCAACTAGACCTTAGTGACGTCTCACTTCCTCCAGCAACCATGATGTGCAAGTGCGCTCATTGTTGATGTGGAGGAGGAGGTCATGGAGCTTCTGGTAGTTCCAAATCTAGATTTGTGCAAAGTATTCAACTCGTAGATTTCATGAGCACAATCCTCCAACTATTTAGGAGGAAATTTAACATTAAAGGTAGGTGACCTTGGACTCTTATGTCATGGAAACTATTGCCCCTGGGTTCTTGACACTAGCAACTCTCGGGGATGACAAAACCATTATCTTCATATAGTGAACTTGTACTGACACATTGAGTTTTTGTTCAGTAAGATCCTTGTGGATGGAAAACAGACCTAAGTGAACCTCATTCATCGACCAAACGAGGTCAGGGATCTCATGTTGGATTTGGAAGGAAAGTTGGCCATGCTAGAGATGGGATCTCCACCTAGCTCTCTAATTTCTCTGCCATGAAAGGTCGAAGAACAACCCATAAACCTCCATACCTCACAATATTCTTGATGCCAAAGTTTCTTATATTTCATGGTTTTATTCCTTGGGTTTCCATGTTTTCCCACCAAGGTTGTTGGAAATTTATTTTCATAGTTTTTGTTTAGCTTTTTAGCATGTTGTATCATACGTTGTATAATTCAAATGCCACACCTTTTGTTTTTTCTTGTTGGTTTCCCCCATGGTGGGGGTGGAATTTTTACTATGAACTTTCAGGTCTTATATTATCAACTATGTTTCAATTATTTTTCCTTAGACTCTCTATTCTTCTGTCTAGTATGGTTTCCCATGTGGCAGGATAGAGGTAGTAAGAAAAGTATCTTAGTTGTAATCATCTGATATATTCAATGTAAAAATTAACATTAAAAAAATAATATAATGTGTTATATTATATAATATATAACTATTAAAGAGTTATACTATAATATATTGTATAACATTTAGTATAGTATATCACATATTATAATTTATCAGTTATAATTTTCTAATTAAGTTATATAATATAATTAATTAGTTATAACTAGAAAGTTTTGTTATATGATATAGTATTATCATGTTATAGATAAAATTGGTTAAAATATGTATATGTTATATATATATATATATATATATATATATATATATATATATATATATATATATATATATATATATATATATATATATATATATATATATATATATATGAGAAATATCTTTATTGTATGAGAAATATATGTTTTTACTAGGTTAAGGACCAATTAATTCACCATTAATTACCAAAGCCATTACAAACCCACTGTCAAGACTAACTGGGTGGGGAGGATAACAATCATTCCTCCCAACCACTTAATATAAAATCAATTGACTATATGTGTGTATGTTTAAAGTAAAATTTGATTTAAGATTTAAAGAGAAACGTCATAATAGTTTGTGGTTTTACCTAGTATGCCACTTGGAAAACGATACTTACAACATAACCATAGTTTTTCAAAAATTAAATAAAATTACTTTGAAAGCTCGTCAAAAAGCCAAAAATATTGTATTGCAAGGTTGGACAACTTGATCTATCATCTAACTTGGAAATAAAAAAATGTGAATTAGTAACTTAAAAAACCAAAATGATTAAGAACCATCATTTGGATTTGGAGGATTCTTAAGCATCCATATTTATTGGCCTGTTTCTATTGCTGAGAGAGCATCCAGGTTCCAAGGGAAGGACCATATGGTCTTCAATATGACCCAAATGTATGTCTAGGTTCCTCATTGATTGTTTTAACTCGTCCTACATGACAAGGATTTCCTCCTTTCCTCATTCAATCTAGCAAGACCCGATAAAGTAGGAGCATCAAATGCTAATAGATGTCAATTGTGTACATGTACTAACTGTAGTGCGATATGCCTCATATTAGTTAGCTAATCAACTATTTCTCAAATCACTTCAGATGTTAAAAAACTAATATCATGTTCCATTGCATGTGATGATTACTGAAAGAGATTTTACAATTTTAAACTAATATCATCGTCCATGCCATGTTCCTGGAGAATTAGCAAGGCATATTACCTGGTGCCAAAGAATAGTTTGAATGCAAAAATAGAGAAGAGAATCACTAGATGAATGTGTGAAGGGAAGAGCAAGTTGATGAGGGGAAAATATTGGAGAGCCTTGTCTGGTAACAGGGATGGAATAAAAAAAAGATTACTACAATAAGGGATACCAAATAGGGATATAATATGAAAAATAAGGGACTATACCATTGATATTGTATGAGACATATTGAAGGAGATACTCAACTATGCACACAAAACCAGGAAGGGGGGAAATGAAATCAACAAGTCCCTTGGGGACACATGAAGGAATAGGACCAGAAATAAATCAAACAATAGTTGAGAATGTAATTCAATGGGTGAAGAAAGAAAATCATCTCCATAAGTGTAAGGAGCAAGAAGGTTCTTGAGCCCATGAAGGTCACTAATGCACCACCCTTCAAATACTGGTACCTATATTTTACAGCTCACTAGTGCAAAGATTGTCCACCAATGGGAATAAATGACCACCTTTGTGAATGATGAAAGAAATGCATGGGAAAACTAGAAGATATGGGACTCTTTAGTGGTCTTAAAATTAAAATGATAAATCTCCACCCAATAATAATCATAAAACATATACTCTCCTTAGAGAAATCCTGCATCATATATGAGATTGCTCACATGATCTATTGTGCAAGAGTCACTAAGTTGTGATGATGGTCTTGGGGAAGGTGCATGGCCACAACCTCAACCATATATGCTTGGTGGGACAGTGGCCATGAAATATAATTAGCTATATATATATATATATATTTAGTATTTCAATAATATTTATCATATCTTAAGAAAATTTTATCAAAATATTAACCAAGTGTTTCAGGAAGATTTCCTTAGGGTTAGCGTTCCTAGCCCCAACAAAGCGAAAGACAAAATTCAATAAAGAAACTCAAACAAACATGAAATTCACTTTGAATTCACAAAGTAGGTGAGCAATACTCATAGGTGGGTCCTACGTTTGATAAATATTCCACAAGTTCCAATCTATTGCCACAAAGTTGTAGACCTACAACACAATTAAGAAACCAAGAGTAGAACAAAGAATTCAAAGTATTCAAGCATATGTATCATGTTAGTCCATGCTAAATTCGATTAATCATTCATAAACATGAAATATAAACAATAGAAATGGGAACGAAATATGAGTTTATTTTTATTATAAGTAGTAAAAGTAAGGTATTTATTGTAGGTTTTAACCCTGTACAAAAATTACCTGCAAACAAATTCTTAAAACAAAACAAAAAAAACAATGGCGAGAGCATAAAACGTAAAACAAATATACATATATATTTCCCCTGGATCCCAAAACTAGGACTATCAGACTCATTTTTCATTATATTCCTTTCAATTTTACAATAAATATATATACATGTCGAAGCATTCATAAACCCCAATTCATTAACCCTAGATTAGAACATAGTTGTAGTTCACTTGACCGGATCTACGAAATACCTTGGACATAAAACCATCATGCACAAAACCATGTTCAAAACCCATGCACAAAACTATAGGTAGGTCTGCCCACCTAATATAGGGTCCAAAAAAAATTCATGGTGCACTTCCCCAGACCCATGCAAGGGAATATCTCCCCCCTGCAAACCCCCCGACAGGGAGGGCTACGCCACTACTACACCGAGCACAACGAACAAGGGGGGCTATCGCACCCCCTGTGACTACCCCACATGTGCAACTAGTTGTGGAAAGAATATAACACACACCCAACAATTATAACATCACTTGATCCTGGCTGCTAGCACCATTGGAATTTTCTTCTAGATCCTTCCTTCTTGGGCCACTAAATTTATCCTCTCCAATTGCAGAAATATGGACGCGAGATATGGATGTTCAACACTACAGCAAGGAAACTAGGGTTTCCTCGAGACAGGGGAGTGCTTAAAATCAAGGGAACATTAGACCTAAATTGGGGAAAATTTGGCAAGGTATGGATGCCAAAAACAACAATTCTCATAAGGGAAACCCAAGGTGTATATTTATACCTCCATAAATTGGTTGGGTTGGTTATGTTACGGGCTCCTGTAGGTGGTATTCCAGTCTAACACATAAACCTTGCTTGAAAAATAGTTGAATTATATATTTTTTCAAAATTTTAAAAGTCGTATACAAGAAGCTTTAAGAAGAACCACGTACATACACACTTTCACTTTGGGTAGGTCAGGTATGGAATTTAAATTTTTTTTTTTTAAGATATTGTTAGGTTCACATAGGAAAGGGATACTATCATGGAAAATACATGTATCTAATGATAAGTGAGGCAAAATATGTTATAGCATATGCCCCCTAATGTATGAGGTCAAAAGAGGGCCTAATGGATAATAAAAATGAAGTATACACAGGAAAAACCATTAGGATAACTCGGGAGGATCTCACTAAATTTAGGCCCAATCAATACCTACAGAAGGAATAAAAAAGAAAACTCATATATGAGGCAGACATACTCGTTCTCATAGGAAAGAAAGCAAGGCTACCGATCAATTACAATGTAGATTCATGATGATGTTTAGAAAACATGATAATGATCATAAGAATACATAGTGGATCCCACAATAGATCATATCCATGAACAAAACATAGCGGAGCTATGTCTCACTAACCTATTAGAGGATATATGAACAAATAATGATGTACAATTGATCCCGCCACTGAAGTACCAAATTCATATAAATAATAGTGGTGCTATACAAAAATTGGGTGCCAACATATGAGATGTTGTTGAAACTGAGGGAGGCATATAAGAGAAGACACCACTAGCACAAAACTAAAGGAACTATCAAGTGATCATGAATGTTGACACAACCTGAGGTCTTCAATTCAATCACCAATGGTACATTTCTATACATGGGAATAAATGATATGAAGTCGACCATGTGAGAAATCATTTGATTAACAGTCATTGATGTATAATTAAAAAACCTGAGACAACCCACCGATAATGATAATGGGCACCAAGGTACCAAGCATAACCTAACAAGTGTGAATAAATACATTGAATTCAAATAATTGAAAGAATCTACCGTACATGGGACATTGATGTATTCCCACTATTAATAGTGAGAGAATATACCACTAATGAATACAAACCCCAATTTACTGAAGAAGACTCTAGACCTTATTCCTAGAGCAATGTGTTGGAGTTGATGGGAAAAGATTCGTTAGAAGGAAGGCATTAAGGCATCCCACATTAGCTAGCATAGGCGTAACCAAAATCCAATAATTTGGAAGATCTCAGACAAAAATTATTGAAGAAACCACCACCAAGTACCTCTCTCACATGCACCTATAGAATAATGCATGAAAGAGACCCTCTGAACTAACCATTAATGAAAAATGACAATAGAGGCGAGGCATCGGCCAATAGGATTAAATGGAAACTAAGGTATTGCATGAATCCTAATGTGTGATAATGTAGGTTGACGTCAAACATAAGGGAAACAACCTAGTCAAATACCAATGATGAAAATCAATGTTGGGCATAAAGTCACCTATCAATGATGGAAATAGGGCCAAGCTGCTACTCTAGGTATACTCTTAGAGAAATTTGTCGAAGTAAATAAGAGGGGATTGTGAAAATTAATTATCTATTTTATTTTGTTTACGAAAAAATCTCAAATTATCCACATTGTAATTTCTTCACCAAATAAAATATTGTGGAAGAAAAAATAGGAACTGAGAAATGTGCTAAGACACACACATAAAATTGACACAATTATTTTTGGACAAATGTCCGCGAAAAAATCCAATGTGGGAAAACCGGTGCAATAGCTGAAAGTTTTTATTGTTATGCAACGGTGAAATCTGAGTACAATAAATATGTATTCCCAGTTAGCAATACAACTTGAGTTAAATATTTGAAAAATAAAGTAAGGTAATTTACCGTCTTCTTCAAGAAATCCCGGTTCAAACTGAAAAACCCAAGCAAGTCATCCAAACCCTCTACACAGGCTTTGTGTCACCTATGTGCAACCTGTCCCATGCTCTACCCAAAACAATTGCTACTCAAGCCATCCTGCATGTTGTTGAATGAGCAAGTGCCTATCTTTCCTACTGGAAAATATTCATAGCCTATGAAACCTTAATTGACCTCCACTCCAGCTAAATTGAACTACCTCTTTGAGGCTCTTCGCAGGCCTTGCCCTGCCTCTGGGATAAAATAATTCGACCTCCTATTTATGCCTCTCCAGAACTAGAAAACTTCCTCTGGAACTCTGTCTCTACCCCTTTATATCCCTGCGTCGCCTCTTTGGCTCAAACTATGTTGCTAGCTAGCTCGATTTTCCAAGAAACTTGCATCGTTGGCTCACTCTTATATGTTTCTCCATATACCCATTGATTGCTTCTTATAATATCCAGTTGGGACTCCAACATCCAAGATTAAAAATCAATTGATGGTTGAGATCATATCTAAGTCGATTTGTGTGATTTTCTAGGGGATTCTCACCTTTCTCAATTAATTACTATTAATTAAATAGTTTTCCTAAGTTAGACTGAGGAAAAATTTAAATGATGGTAAATTAATTTAATTGAGCTATCTCTATGTGTAATTTCCATAAACAATTTCTGGGTTCACTTCTTTAGCCTCTCTAGAAAGTCTCAAGACTAGAACACCATCCAACTCTACAAAAACTTACGCCCCCTCATAGCGAGGAAGGTGTTCTCTAACTTTGTCTCCATAACATCTTCCCATGTCGCTGATGTCTAGCAACTGTAGTTTCCGTCTACTATCCACCAACCACTATGCTAACTCTTATTCATCTGCTACCGACTGTAGCTAAACCATGTTGCATTTGTGTTGTTGTTGAAACTTCATTTTAAATCATGTATCACTGCCAACTCTGCATTTGCATTGCAACACAAATAACACTCCCTCTCAAGTTATTGTTTATACTACAATGATTGCAACTGAGAAGCATCAAAAATACTGAATAAATTGTGTCTCTGTGTTGCAAGTTTCTCCTAATTTCATGATTTCTACTAGTCTCTACAATATCCACTAAGAAATTTGTGTTGTTATTGATTCTACTAATGATCCTCCTACTCTTCTATGAACACTGATCTACGCTTCTCAACATCTAACTGCCACTATTTTGCAACTGTCACTCTGGAACTGACTGCCTCAACTAACATTGATCCTCCTGCTACTGAATACTTTGGGCCCCTATAGTAAAGGTAGTGATCCATGAGGAAACACTATCTGATGTTCACCTCGATGGACCCTTCTTGAATCTCTGCAAAACTCTGGGACTAAAGCTCTATATCACCCCACCTCTCTCCTAGAGGTATAGTTGCATACATGGTGAATTGTTCCTCCAACTGGGAGGATACATTTTCTATCTTTGCGGATGTTGTCGCTTGATCTTGGTTCTCATTCTTGTTCCTTCTTCCTTGAGGACACTGAGTATTGTAGTGGCCAAAATTTGCATACTTGAAGCACTTGATATTAGATAGATCCTTTTTCTTCTTCTTCTCTCCCTGGGAGCCTTGTCCATGACTGGGACCTTTTTCTTTCAATTTAGATGAAATTTCCACATTTTCTTCCTCTTTCACACCTTTTGATCCTTTGTTTCTACTATCATTAATGGAGCTCTTTACTAGATTTTCTCATCTCCTCTTGTTGCAGATCTGACCACATTTGGTCCCGCCTTGGTAATGTATCTTGTCCCAAAAATCCTTTAACTAATATTTCCCATTCCTTAGAGACATTGTTCAGTGTCAAATGCACAAGCTCTGTAGCTTGAGGTTCTTTTCCTATAGATGAAAGCTCATCCTGGATATCTTGAATTCTTATGAGAAAGGGATCTATGCCTTCACCCTTCTGCATATGAACATTCCTCAGCTTGTTCAGGAACAAATTTCTGCTGCTCAGAAGGATTCTGATATAGTGAGGCAATAACATCCCATATTTCTTTGGTTTTATTCTTGGCCACTACATGCAAAATAATATGATCTTGAACTGTTGGCAATATGATGCAGAGTGTTGTCCTTGATGGCAACCCACTTGATGAAGATGATGGCAACCTACTTGATAAAGTTGTCCTTGATGGAATGTGTCTTGATGAACTTGTTAAATGATGTAAATCTGATGTATCTACAATGAGTACTGAAGGTAATGATGGAAGGAATGACAGTATGTGCCAGAACATGATGAAAAGAGTATGTCTCAAGGCATACACGGATTTTTCTAGATGAAGTAGCGTATGCACGCGGGAAATAACGTGCCAAGTCACGTATGGGAAAAAGCGCTCTAAATTTGTAAAACCAGGGGTAACTACCATGGTATTGACCCATTGTATTGAATGATGGTTCGCCTATGTGATCCTGTCCAGGAATACCATTGGAAGTTATGTGGTTTTGACTCATGGTATTGATGAAGGGTAACCCTATATAAGGAGAAGAAAATCATTGTGCAAAATGTGTGCATGAGTCTGGGTTTGAATGAATACTTCACTCTGAAGTATGTCTGAATGGAAAGGGTAACAGTTTGATGATAGATCTGAATCTGTGATGCACCTATGAAGAAAATGATGAAGAAGGTTATCTAGATCTGAAATGTATTTGTATCTTCTAGATATTTTTATGAAATGTTTAGATCTGAGATGAGGCGAACATCTGTCTGAAGTGAAGGGTTAAATCTGAACTGAATATCTGACTTGAAGAAGTATGCTGCTCTGTAATGATTGAAGATCTATACGCTAGTTTATTATAGCGGAAGCGCGTATATACGCGGGTTCTACAAAGCGAAAGCGCGTATGAGTAGTGAAATCATTTCTGAAGTATGTGCAGAGGTATACATGGGTTTATATGCATGAAGGCGCGTATATACGCCGGATCAGTAAAAGGAAAGCACGTATGAAAACTAGGGTTTACTGAAGGATGAAGTATGAAATGTCTGATCTGTTCTGTTGTGTTACTGCTATCTGATCTGGGTTGTCTGAATTGATAAGTACCCGTTTTGATGTATGATTGAGCTTAAATGTATGGAGTGGGTCCAGTCTGAAAATATGATGAAAATTGGCCTGCAAGTTGTGCTATAAAGAAAGCTTTTGGATCCAGTGTGAAAATTGATGAAACGTGGTCCATGGTGGTGCTGAGGGTTGTAGCCTTCAATCAAGGGGTTGTAGCTCCCTTCCAGGTGAGGCTAGTAAACGAGAGCAAGGGGTCGTAGCTCCCTTCCAGGAGAGGCTGGTAAACGAGAGCAGGGGGTTGTAGCTCCCTTCCAGGAGAGGCTGGTAAACGAGCGCAGGTGGGTGCCTGCGTATTGGTATGAGTCTGCGCCAGTACATAGTTGTAAGATGTTTTCTTTATAATAAAATATTGAAGGCTGAGACAACGACAGCGGTGGTTTTCTCCCGACTTGGGTTTCCACCTAAAATCCTGGTGTTCATGTGTGATGCTTATGTGTGATGATTTATTCTATTATTACTGCACATGTCTACTGCTAGATAAACATCTGATGAATAAATAAATGCAAGGATCTAAGTAAAGAATTAATTGCATATTAAGATCTCTATGAGGATATCCGCGTGTATACGCTAGTTGGCTTCAGCAAAGTAGTGTATGGGTTTTGAAGTGAGAAAAAGTAAAAATATTTGAGTATGCCCTAAATACTGATTCACCCCCCCCTCTCAGTATTTTTCCCAACAATTGGTATCAGAGCAGGTCCTTTTATAGAAGCTTGATCGCTTGAAGGAGATCCGTCGCAATGGGAAGTCATGAAGGAGTAATTTCTATAAGGCCACCTCTATTCATGTTATTCTGGAAGATACGAACAAAAGCATATCTGCAAAGTCTTGGTGCAGAAGTATGGCAATCGTGGACGAAGGTTATCAATATCCGGCAAGTATTCCTACTGATGTAGTAGAAAGGAAGAAATATGAAGTCAATGCCAAAGCAGTCAATGTTTTGTTAGGAAGCATGTTTGAACCAGAATTTGCCAAAGTGATGCAGCTAAATTCAACAAAAGAAATATGGGACAAAATCATTCTGAGCTATGAAGGAGATACAAAGGTAAAAAGTGCAAAACTCCAAACTTTCAGAATTGAATATGAAAATTTAAGGATGCATAGTGATGAGAGTGTTGCCAATTTCTTTTTACGTCTAGATGATATTGTAAATCGTATGAGAAGTTTGGGTGAAACCATAACCGATACTACTCTGGTGGAAAAAGTCTTAAGATCTTTGACTTCAAGATTTGAATCTAAAGTATCGGCTATTGAAGAAAGGCAAGATATGCAAACTCTTACTATTGTTCAATTACATGGTATCCTGACTGCTTATGAAATGAGACAAGGAGGACCCTCTCAAATCAAAGAAGATGGCTTTAAGGCGCGTGCAAAAGGAAAAGAAAAGGAAGTTGTCAAGGAATCAAGTTATATTTCAGAAGAAGAAGAAGCAAACTTTGTGAGAAGACTCCAACCAGGTACTGGAAGATTTAGAGGTAAGCTTCCCTTCAAATGTTTTGATTGTGGAAGAGTGGGTCATTATGCTGCTAAATGTCCTTATAAACAATTTGAAAAGGGGAAGAGTTATTATGCAAATGAAGATAATAATGAAATGTCAAGTGAAGATGAAGAAGATTCTGACCAAGATCTACTAGTGCTCATGGCAAGGAAGCAAAACAAGAAGGCTACTCAAAAGGAGATTTCTCAGAAAACATGTGTAGCAGAAAATGAAGAAGATAAAATAGGCATTGAATGTTGTTCTTGTGATTCACTTTCTTGTGCAAGCAATGGTAAAGATAGTGAAAGTAATATTATGGATCTAGAAGAAGCTCTCAAGATTAAAGATGAAGATCAACAAAGATCATTTAAAGAAAGAGACGGTATCTACAATGAGATGATCTCTCAACTGAAAGGACAGATATAAATTCTGAATGAACAGGTAGACAAGTATCAAAAGTTGTACAATTATGGAAGCAATCGAAATAAAAGACTTGAAGTAGAAATCAATGATCTAAATGGAGATCTGGAAAAATAAAATAAGAAGAATGAAGGACTTAAAGAAGAAATCATCTCTCTGAGAAAAGATCTTGAAGCATCAAATAAGAAGAATAAAGAACCTCTACAATCATTTGAAATGGAAGGACTTGAAGCAGAAATCATCTCTCTCAAAGAAGATCTGGAAAAATAAAATAAGAAGAATGAAGAACTGCTACAAACATGTGAAGATCAAGAAAATTGGTTGAAGGAAGAAATCTTAAAATTAAATGATCAAGTAGAAGAAGGAAAAAGGGTCGAAGAAAGCATGAAGAATCAATGCCAAAAATTGGAGGTTGAGGTAAACATTCTCAAAGGTAAATTAGAAGAAAAGGATAAATTCTTGAGATTTCAAGATAGTACTAAGATTCTAGACAATATTCTTAGTAGTCAAAGGTCTCGATCTATCAAACTTGGTCTGGGTTTTCATGAAATGGTTAAAGGAGAATCTAGTTCGCAAGGAAGTGCTAAAGATTCAAAGGATGTCAGAGCAAAATCTGAAGTGTTGAAAGAAACTAAAGGTCAACCTACAATCATGAACTCTCAAAGGAAATCATTCAAAAATGTTGAATGCTTCAAATTTCATAATTATGGGCATGTTGCAGCCAATTGCAGAAATAGATTGTTTCAGTCACAAACAAACAGATTCTACACAGAAAGGTACTCTGGTTTCTTCAAGGGATATTGTTTTTCATGCAGCATGTATGGTCATAAAGCAGTTGATTACAATAAAAGGAAGAATAGAACAACACATTATGATCCTTATGCTTACTTTTCTGGTCACATAAGATGCTATACTTGTAACAAGTATGGACATGTAGAAAAAGAATGCAGGATGAATAGATCTGAAAAATTGGAGAACTTCCAGCACACAATAAGAAAGTTCAAGCAAAGTTGGAAAAAGAAGGAGGACCAATCAGAAACGTAGGGAATATTGACCCTACTGCAGTCATCCGCTTCTAAAGCTTACTTCTCTGAATGATTGCAGGAGAGATGTGAGATACATTATAGAGATCAGTAATGTATTGTCACAGGGGGAGCGATGTATGGTGATTTTCATGATTGTTTTGGTGATTCTGGTTATGATTATTTATGACAGAGCATCTGATATGCAGAAGACAGGTACAGGTGGTACAAACTCAGGGGGAGATAAAGGAATGTGAACTTTTCTATGTTTCACTTTCCATACGCGGGTTCTGTGAACAAAAGCCGCGTATACATGCGAGTTACAGTGGAGACAGTCGCGTATGCACTTCTGATAAGAAAATTTGTATGAAAACTGAAGATCAGGAGCATAGGTTCAGGGGGAGCATCAGTCTGACTACTAATGATTGTATTATTTGCACTGCATCAGTTTATTTCTCAGTTCTAAATGATGATGACATGTTACATGGTTTCTTATGATTGTGGATGAGCCCTGTTTGCTTTTTACTGAAGAGTTTTTCATTGCTGAGATGGAAGTCTTATGATTCAGAGATAAGGACAGATTATGCAGAGATTGTTGCTGATGACTTGCTGTTGAAATTATTCAAATTGCACAAGCTAAGGAGGAGCCTTGGTCATATTGAAAGGATGCTTGGATGCATAGTTTTAGGGGGAACACAAGCCTTGCTGAGTATAATGCATTGTTGGCATTATGATGGTTCTGATATATGGTCTCTCTCTTGAGGTCTTTCTGGTATTGGTCATAAAAAGGTCATACTTGTAATTTGATGAAAAGGTCATGATGAGACCCATGATATAAAAATTGTAATATTTAGTCATGTAAAGACTTGTTCAAATTTGTAAACCCACTTGGTTGGGTAGTTGAGTCAAATTGTGTAAACCCACTTGGTTGGGTATTTGAGTCTCATATGTAAATCCACTTGGTTGGATCTTTGATGTAAGTATGAGTCCTTGGTGATAGGAAGGTCATAGAGTCATGTACTTCATTGAAAAATATGTTTGAAGATTCAACATGAACTCAGGGGGAGCATGGTAACTTCAGTGCACATCAGATCTACAACGCTCTTCTATCTACATGAGGAGAAAACAACCTTGTGTTGGTTTTGATCTGCCCTTTGCCCTTGATGTCAAAGGGGGAGAGTGACATGGTGTTTGAATAGGGGAAGAATATCATTATGCTTAATGTATCTATTTGTTGTGGTGATCAAACACCATCGTGGTTGCCATCAAGTCCAAAGGGGGAGATTGTTGGCAATATGATGCAGAGTGTTGTCCTTGATGGCAACCCACTTGATGAAGATGATGGCAACCTACTTGATAAAGTTGTCCTTGATGGAATGTGTCTTGATGAACTTGTTAAATGATGTAAATCTGATGTATCTACAATGAGTACAGAAGGTAATGATAGAAGGAATGACAGTATGTGCCAGAACATGATGAAAATAGTATGTCTCAAGGCATACGCGGATTTGTCTAGATGAAGTAGCGTATGCACGCGGGAAATAACGTGCCAAGTCGCGTATGGGAAAAAGCGCTCTAAATTTGTAAAACCAGGGGTAACTACCATGGTATTGACCCATTGCATTGAATGATGGTTCGCCTATGTGATCCCGTCCAGGAATACCATTGGAAGTTATGTGGTTTTGACTCATGGTATTGATGAAGGGTAACCCTATATAAGGAGAAGAAAATAATTGTGCAAAATGTGTGCATGAGTCTGGGTTTGAATGAATACTTCACTCTGAAGTATGTCTGAATGGAAAGGGTAACAGTTTGATGATAGATCTGAATCTGTGATGCACCTATGAAGAAAATGATGAAGAAGGTTATCTAGATCTGAAATGTATTTGTATCTTCTAGATCTGTTTATGAAATGTTTAGATCTGAGATGAGGCGAACATCTGTCTGAAGTGAAGGGTTAAATCTGAACTGAATATCTGACTTGAAGAAGTATGTTGCTCTGTAATGATTGAAGATCTATACGCTAGTTTATTACAGCGGAAGCGCGTATATACGCGGGTTCTACAAAGTGAAAGCGCGTATGAGTAGTGAAATCAGTTCTGAAGTATGTGCAGAGGTATACGCGGGTTTATATGCATGAAGGCGCGTATATATGCCGGATCAGTAAAAGGAAAGCACGTATGAAAACTAGGGTTTGCTGAAGGATGAAGTATGAAATGTCTGATCTGTTCTGTTGTGTTACTGCTATCTGATCTGGGTTGTCTGAATTGATAAGTACCCGTTTTGATGTATGATTGAGCTTAAATGTATGGAGTGGGTCCAGTCTGAAAATATGATGAAAAGTGGCCTGCAAGTTGTGCTATAAAGAAAGCTTTTGGATCCAGTGTGAAAATTGATGAAACGTGGTCCATGGTGGTGCTGAGGGTTGTAGCCTTCAGTCAGGGGGTTGTAGCTCCCTTCCAGGTGAGGCTGGTAAATGATAGCAGGGGGTCGTAGCTCCCTTCCAGGGGAGGCTGGTAAACGAGAGCAGGGGGTCATAGCTCCATTCTAGGAGAGGCTGGTAAACGAGCGCAGGTGGGTGCCTGCATACTGGTATGAGTCTGCGCCAGTACATAGTTGTAAGATGTTTTCTTTATAATAAAATATTGAAGGCTGAGACAACGACAGCGGTGGTTTTCTCCCGACTTGGGTTTCCACCTAAAATCCTGGTGTTCATGTGTGATGATTTATTCTGTTATTACTGCACATGTCTACTGCTAGATAAACATCTGATGAATAAATAAATGCAAGGATCTAAGTAAAGAATTAATTGCATATTAAGATCTCTGTTTGGATATCCGTGTGTATACGATAGTTGGCTTCAGCAAAGTAGCATATGGGTTTTGAAGTGAGAAAAAGTAAAAAGATTTGAGTATGCCCTAAATACTGATTCACCCCCCCCTCTCAGTATTTTTCCCAACATGAACTCTATCGAAAATCAACTTATTTTCCTTGTCCATCTCCTTATTTTAATTCACTAGTTGGTCTACATTTGTAGGAACAACTATAACTTGTTCTGCATTCATATCTAGACCATACTCGTCTAGCAAGAAGGGCATCCCAACCTTCCAAATACAATAGTTGTATGCACGTTCTAATATGTCCTGATCTTGGAGTCATGTTGAATCCATCTCTGAAAAATCTCAACCTGAGATGGAAATCTCTGTCTTTCACCTACTCAGATGCAAGCACTGCTACTCGCACTCCTTCCTAGAGTGAGAAAATGTGTTTTTTGCTACTACCTTCTGCAACTGGAAATTTGGATTTCTAAAGCTAGAAACCCTCTGAGAGAAATTCCCTTTGTGTGTGTACTTTCTCTTCCACCCAAAACCGAATCTTATCTATCAAATTGTTACAAACCCTCTATGCTTAGACAAGAAATATTCTCTGTGAAAATATTGAGTTGCATCTCCCTCTGTCTACTGGAATTTCTTCCTCGGAAAATTCAAATTTTTCTGCCACCTACAACTAGAAAATCGAACCCCTATCCAAAAATTTGCACTGCCTGGATAGGCACTGTGTAGCCCCTGGGAAATTCTTGTTGCTGCTCCCTCTGAGCCACAAAACTCTCCCTTTTCATCTCTAGTAATCCTATCTATTCTATATCCTCTGATACCATGTGAAAATTCCTTGAAATGCAACAATTGGAAATAATTCTTATAACAGAAAATTAATTATGAAATATATTTTGTTCATGATAAAATATTGAATTACTCACACTGTAATTTATTCACCAAAATAAAATACTAGAGAAGAAAAAATAGGAACTGATAAATTTGCTAGCGTACACACATAAAATTGACACAATTATTTTTGGACAAATGTCCCCAAAAAACCTAATGTGGGAAAACCGGTGCAGCAGCAGAGGGTTTTTATTATTATGCAACGATGAGTTTTGAGTAAAATAAATATGGATGCCCAACTAGGAATCCAACCTATGATGAATAGTGTAAAAATAAACTAAGGGAATTTACCCTCTTCTCCAAGCAATCCGAGCTCAAACTGACAAACCTAAGCAAGTCATCCAAACCCTTTGCACGGTCTTTGTGTCACCTATGTGCAACTTTTCACACGCTATGCCTAGAAAATTTACTACTCAATACGTCCTTCATGTTTCTGACTGAGGAAGTTTCTCTCCTACCTATTGGAAAATATTCCCAACCTCTAGAACCTGAAACGACCTCCACTCTAGCTAAATCAAATTGCATCTTTGAGGCTCTGCGTAGGCAATACGCTACCTCATGGAGAAAATAATTTGGCCTCCTCTCTATGCCTCTCTAGAACTGGAATACTACCTCTACCCCTCTCTATCCCTGTGTCCCCTCTCTAGCTCAAACATTGTTGTTGGCTAGTTCGATCTGCCCAAGGAACTTGAATTGCTAACTCACATGTGTGTTTCTCCATTTACCCATCGACCTATTCTTATAATCTCCAGTTGGGACTCCAACGATCAATATTTAAACTTAATCGATGGGTGAGATCATATCCAAGTTCATCCATGTTATTTTCTAGAGGATTCTCGCCTTTCTCAATTGATTACTATTAATTAACTAGTTTTCCTAAGTCATGAAAAATTTAATCATGGTCATTTAATTTAATTGAGCTATATCTATGTGGAATTTGTAGAAATGATTTTTGGGTTATGGAGAACTCCTATGTTTTAGCCTCTCCATAATGTCTCGAGATTAGAACACCATCTGATGCTACAAAAAGTAACAAGGACCTGCCAACAAGAATTCAATGGGGACCTTCTATACTCACATGAGTATACGATTGAGATATGTATCTAATAATCAGAATGACTTGAAAAAATGGGTATGGCTGACACAATGAGTTAAGAGACACCGCAGAATGGCCAACACAAAGTTTACTTCCCTTGAATGTAAGCATAACACATTTTGTGATTAAGGAAGCATGGACAAAGATGAAATTCGTATAATTCTGAGATACAATAGGCTTCAACAGACTCTCCTTATGATTTGAAGAGTAACCAAATAGAGGAGTACTAACTCTAAAATAAATTTTGGCATCTTAAGCCCAAACTAAGTCCCAACATGATGAGGTAAAGACTCACAATAGGGTGCTTTGTTCGAGGGTGACACAAATGAATATGTTGCCAAGTTAACAAAAGAAACTCTTTCTGTATCATTTTTTTAATATTTGATTTTTGTCTTTTTCATATTATAAAAAATATTGAAAAATAATAAAATAATTCTTATATTACAGTGGAGGGAATGAGATTTGTGGAAAATAAAACTAGTTCTAGTGTTTGTAACATTCCTATGCTCAATGCAGGGGAAAGTGTGTAGGATATGGACACTTGGGGGATGTTCCCTCCAAGGATAAATGTGTCAAGTCGCAAAGGCAATAGATGCAAGGCTTGCTCTTTTAGAAAGAGCATCAACAAAAGGGATTATACAAGAGAAATTTGGAGCTGAAATAAGGCCAAAATTTCAAGTGGGTAAATGCAATGCAATAATACAACTCAACATTCAGGAGCCTTTGAGGTATAGGTCAGAATAAGAGCGAATAAGAAGAATGCAACTTCAATGCACAATCATGACAAGACTGAAGAGGACTACCAAGCTTATATAATGATCACAACATGGATAACAAATGGCTAGTGTGGTGGTAACTAAGAAGCCCATGTAAGGAAGGCTCTACTACTAAGTTATGACACATAAACAACAAGTGAAAGGTTCAAGTATCACAACATAGTGGGGTCGATCCTATGGTGAGGTACCGCAAAAGAGGTTGAAATTCAAGATGCAACTGTAGATTCCTATCCTATATTCCAGTATCGAAAACAACACATGCCACAATAGATCATTAATTGTGGTGTCGTTGTGATGGAAACATCACAAAATGACAAAACTTCGTCACCAATATTGAAAAATAATGTCAAGCCACTAAACAAGGAGGTCAAATACTAATATACCAATTAAATATGAATGAAAATATGGTGAATTTGGTTGAAAATTGTTATAAATATGAAAAAATAGGATTTTTAACCTACTATTTGGATTTTTACCTATTTTAGTGACTTGAAGCCCATTTTTACCTCTAGAATTCAAAAGCAAATTTCAGGAGTTATACTCTACCAAATCATTTTCTGTGACTTGCAAGTAATGTTGGGTATGTGTTATATTCTTTCCATGACTAATTTTGGGTATGTGTCCTTATTTCTGGTGGGCAGTTCGCGCCCATGGTTTTGTGCATGGTTTTGCACATGGTTTTGGGGTACGATGGTTTTCGGCCCCTGGTATTTTTGTAGATCCGGTCAAGGGAACCACGATTATGTTCTAATCTAGGGTTAATGGATTAGGGTTTATGTATGCTTCAACATGTATATATATGTGTTGTAACACTAAAAGGAATATAATGAAATATCAAGCTGGTCGTCCCGATTTGGGATCTAGGGGAAAATCTCTGTGTTTATTTGTTTTATGTTTTATGCTCTCGCTATTGTTTATTTTCTGTTATAAGATTTGTGTGTAGATAATTTCTGTTCAAGGTTAAAACCTACATTTGGTATCGGAGCTGTTTCGGCTTCAAGGGGACGCCTTTGCTATTGAGGGTGTTTTTATCAGGCCTGAGGTAGATCCTGTTCAGTGGGAGATCTGCGGGATCGATTCTTGCAATGAAAGAAGATGGTGAGCGGCGGAAAGATAGAGATCGAGAAATTTAATGGTCAGAGTTTTGAGTTTTGGAAGCTCAACATGGAGGATCTGCTAGTGGATAAAGATCAGTGGATCGCGGTAGATCCAGGTACTAAACCGACAGCAATGTCAGATGAAGACTGGAAGAAACTGGATCGGAAGGCTAAGAGCACAATACGGTTGTGTGTCTCAGATTCAGTATTTTTGAATGTATCTGGGGAAGCTACGACGAAGAATTTGTGGGAAAAACTTGGGACTTTGTACCAATCTAAGTCTCTGGTGAATAAGTTGTTCCTGTGGAAAAAGCTATATAACCTGAGGATGAAGGATGGAGATTTAGTGACAGAGCATCTGAACGCCTTCAATACTGTGGTAAGTCAGTTGTCATCTGTTGATATTAAAATCTCAGATGAAGATAAGTGCATCAGTTTGTTGTGTTCTCTACCAAACTTGTGGGATAGTCTGGTTATTGTAATACGTAGCAATACAACTACCTTGAATTTTGATGACATTGTCTCAGCCTTGTTGTCGGAGGAAATGACACGGAGAAATATGGAGGGCCAGAATGGAGATGCCTTATCTGTACGAGGAAGGTCCCAAAACAGAAACAAGAATAAGGTTTCGAGTGGGAGATCCAAATCTAGAGGGAGATCTAAATCTCATAGAAAGTTTGTAAAGGTATGTTGGAAATGCGGAAAGGAAGGGCACTACAAAAGGGACTACAGATCTAAAGCTCCTGAGAAAGGAAAGGGATCTGATGATGCTCCTTCTGCAGAGGTGAAAACCAACTCAGATGAAGGTGGGGATGTTTATTTGGCTTCTTCTTCAAATACACATGTAGATCATGAGTCATGGTTGATTGACTTAGGTGCATCCTTTCAGTTCACTCCCCATAGGGAGTGGTTCTGCGAATATGAGAAATATGATGGTGGTGAAGTCTTCCTAGGGGATGATAGGAAGACCAGAATCTTCAAACGTGAAAAGGTCAAGCTGAAGCTGCAAGGTGGAAGGATTAGAACACTTCCTGGTGTTCTGCATATTCCTACATTGGCTAGAAATCTGATTTCTGTAAGCAAGATGGATGATGCTATTGTAAAAACAGTGTTCGAGAAAGGTGCCTGCAAGATGGTTCGGGGAGCACTGGTATTAATACGGGGAGTTCGGACTGGAACTCTGTACAAGCTACAAGGTAGCACTGTTATTGATGGGTGTAATAGTTCTGTGGTTCCTGAAAGTGGAGCGGAAAGCCTAGCTGTCTCTGGAGAAAAGACCATGATATGGCATCAAAGGCTTGGACATATTGGAGAGAAGGGCCTTCGGATACTACATAGAAATGGTATGGTAGAAGGTATGTCTAATTGCTCTCTAGATTTTGATTTCTGTGAACATTGTGTATATGGGAAGCAGAATCGGGTGAGTTTTCCTTCTGGTGCTAAGAGGGCGAACAAGATATTAGAACTTGTGCACAGTGATGTGTTTGGACCTGTGTCAGTTCCATCACTGGGAAAGTCCGTGTACTATGTTTCATTCATAGATATATTTCTTGAGGAAGAAATCTGAAGTCTTTGACAAATTTAAAGAATTTAAGGCTCTGGTGGAAAACCAGACAGAGAAGAAGATAAAGGCATTCAGGACAGATAATGGTGGGGAGTTATGCAAGAAGGAATTTGAAGATTTTTGTAAGAAGTGTGGTATAGCACGGCAGAAGACTACTCCATACACACCTCAGCAAAATGGAGTTGCAGAAAGAATGAACAGAACACTGATGGAAAAGGCAAGAAGCATGCTCAGTGGTATCGGGTTAGGACAAGAATTCTGGGCAGAGGCAGTGGAGATTGCATGCTATCTGGTTAACAGATCACCTTCATCAGTGTTGGAGGATAAGACTCCACATGAGGTATGGACTAGTAAGAAACCCTCTCTTTCACATCTAAGGGTATTTGGATGTGATGCATATGTACATGTTCCAAAGGAGAAAATGACCAAGTTGGATAATAAATCTGAAAGGTGCATCTTTATTGGGTATAATGATGATTTAAAGGGTTACAAGCTTTGGAACCCAGAAACAAGGAAGGTTGTGTAAAACCGAGATGTGGTATTTAGAGAAGTGAAAGATGTTGTTAAACATGAAGTCCTACCAAAGGAACCTGAGAAGATAGAGTTTGAGCTAAAGGAGGATGAATCAGACTCTACAACAGAAGAAGACTCAGAAGATGAAGAGCCACAAACTCCGGCTTTGAGAAGATCAGTTCGGGAAAGAAGGCAACCAGAAAGGTATATTCCATCTTCTTTCTGTTCAGGTTTTTCCTTAACTATAACTAATGATGAACCCAGAACTGTCAGGGAGGCAGTAGATTCAGAGGATGGAAAAATCTGGAAGGAGGCCATGGTTGATGAAATGGCATCCTTGCACAAAAACGATGCATGGGATCTAGTGGATTTGCCTGCTGGAAGGAAGCCTATTGGGAGAAAATGGGTGTTTAAGAAGAAGATGAATGTAGAAGGCAAGGTGGAGAAATACAAAGCTCGGTTGGTAGCGAAAGGTTATTCCCAGGTGCCGGGAATTGATTTTGGTGATATTTTTTCTCCCGTTGCCAAGGTTACTTCTATTAGATTACTTTTATCTGTTGCTGCTGCATTTGATTTTGAGATAGAACAGATGGATGTGAAGACAACTTTTCTTCACGGGGATCTAGAAGAGGAGATCTACATGAAGCAACCTGAAGGCTTTATGGTGAAGGGTAAGAAAGAACTCGTATGCAGGTTGAAGAAGTCTCTGTATGGGTTAAAACAGTCACCAAGGATGTGGTATCAGAAATTTGATACCTATATACGGGGACTTGGCTTCACCAGAAGCAAGGAGGATCACTGTGTTTATTTTAAATTAATTGGTGACCGTGTTATTTATTTGGTCTTGTATGTGGAAGATATGTTGTTGATTGGAAATGACAAAGAAATTATCCAAGATTTGAAGACCCAACTGTTCTCCAAATTCGACATGAAGGATCTTGGTGCCGCAAACTATATTTTGGGCATGGAAATTAAGAGAGATCGGGCAAAGAGGAAGCTCTGGTTAAACCAGAGGAAGTATGTCGAGACTATATTGCAGAGGTTCAATATGCAAGATAGTAAACCGATGAATGTTCCTATTCCTGTAGGTGTAAAGCTGTCTGCTGAACAGTGTCCCAAGACACAAGAAGAAGAGGAGTATATGTCCCGTGTTCCATATGCAAGTGCAGTGGGTAGCCTGATGTATGCAATGGTCTGTACTAGACCAGACATTGCACATGCAGTGGGAGTATTGAGCAGGCTTATGTCAAACCCAGGGAAGGAGCATTGGACAGTAGTGAAGCGGGTTTTCAGATATTTACGTGGCACTAGTGATTATGGCTTGTGCTACCAGGGAAGACCAGGATTTGAAAGAATGTTGGACATTCGTGGTTTTGTTGATGCAGACTGGGCTGGAGATCTGGACCAAAGAAGATCTACAAGTGGGTATGTGTTTAGCCTATTTGGAGGTGCATTCAGTTGGATGAGTAAAAGACATTTTGTAGTGGCTCTTTCAACTACAGAGGCATAATACATGGTAGCCACTCATGCAAGCAAGGAAGAAGTTTGGTTGTAGAGATTGTGTTCAAGTATGGGGTTGGTACAACAAGCTATAAGGATAGATTGTGATAGCAAAAGTACAATTTTCTTGGCTAAGAACCCTGCATATCATTCAAAGAAAAACCACATTGATGTTCAATATCACTTTGCTAGAGATATGGTTGAGTCTAAAAGGGTGTTGCTGGTAAAGGTGGACACTTTAAAGAATGTTGCAGATGCATTGACAAAGTCTGTGAGCACTCAGAAGTTATCTTGGTGTAGAGAAACAATGGGTGTTGAAGAATTGGGCCAATGACTAAGCTCTCCTATGCCCCCCTGCGGAAAGAAAACAACAAGTGGGAGAATGTTGGGTATGTGTCCTTAGTTTCCGGTGGGCGGTCCACGCCCATGGTTTTGTGCATGGTTTTGCACATGGTTTTTGGGTACAATGGTTTTTGGCCCCCAGTATTTTTGTAGATCCGATCAAGGGAACTACGGTTATGTTCTAATCTAGGGTTAATGGATTAGAGTTTATGTATGCTTCGACATGTATATATATGTGTTGTAACACTAAAAGGAATATAATGAAATATCAAGCTTGTCGTCCCAATTTGGGATCCAGGGGAAAATCTTTGTGTTTATCTGTTTTATGTTTTATGCTCTCGCTATTGTTTATTTTCTGTTATAATATTCGTGTGTAGATAATTTCTGTTCAGGGTTAAAACCTACAAGTAATTCTTGACTTAGTACTTTTTCTTTTAATTCCAATTTTTAAGTTTTCTATTAAAATTTACCTACCCAATTTTATATTTAAATTCATAATTGTGTGTACGCAATTTTAGTTTTGTTAAGTCACGTATAGCTGGCCCTATACGTCGATTACCAAAAGGAAAATTGCATACACACGCAACTATCCAGAACAAAAACTATGTATGTGCATAATCAAATTTTAAAACAATGTTCTAATGATCCAAATGACTTAATTTGTGCAAGATGGCCATCATGTGGAGAGAAAGAGAGCACGAAGAAATGTTTAGTTTGGTTTTAAAAGATCAAGAAGCCATGGATGGGTTAAAAATTTGTGCCTTACTAAAATTTGTTCTCATGCCAAACATGTGGGCACAAGAGATATTGCTTCAAACCTTAATCAATTACTGGGATCTAGATCAACAATGCTTCATTATTGACTCGATGCCCTTATAGATTGAAGTTGAAGAGATATTTTTTATTACAATTTTATCGAGATGCGGTGAAGCAGTGAACCTCCAAGGTAAAGACAGTTGTGAGCTAAAGATTTTTTATTACATATTAATATCTTGCACCCCTAGTGTTATCGCTCCAATAATTCTCAAAATTTGTGAGATTTTTTATTTTAGTTTTAAAGAATATAAGAGGTAACCATAAACCTACTTTTAAGTGTTAGGATATAGCCTTCCTAATGCTCAGAGAGGGCTCTCTCTATGTGATTTAACTTTGTTGATTTGTATTTGATTTTAGGCTAGTTATATAGGGTAAATTGGTTTTGGGTTTTGATTTGATTTGGTTTGGTAGTGAAATCACTTACTTAGATGGATAGTTATAGATCTGTATCCCATTCGGAAAATGGATTCAATGTTTCAAGCAGTCAGATCAGGATCAAGGTCTAAAGGTAAATTTTTACAGGGCAAGATAGCTGAGTCACTTCAGATATTCAAGGTTGATGGTGAAAATGGTTTTGATCGGGATAAAAGAGCAATTAAGGGTTCTTAAATCTAGATTATGAGTGAAAAGGTAGAGGTAAATCGAAATTAGAGAGCAATTAAGGGTTCCCTAATCTAGATATCAGTTGAAAACATATAAATGATAATCAGTCAAAACAGAGTGCTTTTAACATATTCTGAAATAACAATTCCTGATTTATCATTTAGATTTAGAACACATTCATGAATAGATGGAATACATAAGAATATTGACAAGGTAACAAGTGAAAATACTTCACTGCAGTAGCCCAACACATGAATCCTGTAATATGATGCTTTATTTCCTGTGATCCAGTCTGCTGACTTGAAATTGATACAAAAAACCCTTAGGTTCAGAATAGTATAACTACAAAAATGTTCAGCAATTCATCCACACTCAATACTTCCTAATGAGAAGTATTTATACAAAAACTCATACAAAATATTCTAGAATAAACTTAGGAATTATTGATGAAAAAGAAATATCTTCATGTAAGAAGATAGTGACAACTCCCTAACTAATGCTAGCTGTCCCCTTTTTATTGAAATAAAATGGTTTGATGTCTTGATTTTATCACTGCTTTCTCTCTTTTTTGTTTAATGAAGGTTGCAGTTGGACAACGAGGTGTCTTTCACACTGGAAGATTCATTTTTTCTCTGATTTTGTCTTTAACCTTTCATTTGATACACTTTTTTCCTAATACTCTTCTACTGATACTCTTTTACTGCAAAAACTGTCACTGCTGATGTAAACACGACAAACTCTTTTTTTTTACTTTTACTTCTCTGTGCTCACTATGATTTGACTTTACAGTAGATCAGTCAACTTCTCCTAGAATTCTGCCTCTGGAAATTTTATCTTCATCAGTCTTCTGAATTTTTCATCAGCTTCAGTATATTTTGAAAATGTTGGTTTGTTCACGAATAAGTGTTTTACTTCATGCTGTAAGTAAAACAATTTTTCAAAATTCTTATATAGTACCTTCCCTGTTGGGATTCCCTATAAGGCTGATTTGTTCACTTGCTCTTTGGAAAACTCTCTTATCTTTTTGTCATAATCCTCCCGCTTCATTAATCTATCATTAATCACTAGAGGATTGGGAAAGCCTTTTTGCCTTAGAACATCAAACTTAATCATGAATCTTGTGATTGCAATCTCCATGTTTTGGCACTTCTCCTCTAACGATGTCATCAATTTTTTCTTAGAGATTACCTTCCTAACTTCTAGGATGGTTTCTGTTCTATCATTAATTCCAATTTCTTCCAACTCTTGTTTATTTTTGGAATTGATAAGTTTGATGATTTCTAGAGCCTCTTCAGGTTTTTTCCAAGCTCTTCTTTTGTCTTCTACGTTTCTTCTCTTGCTGATTTCAATAAATATTTATGCTCATATATTACTTGTATGGATGGCCAAATATCATTAAATGCTTCAATGATATTGGACCATAATTGCTGCTTAACATGTGTCATTGGTTCCTTCAAAGTTAATTCTTTTTCCAACTTCTTCAGTTGTTCATTCAATCTGTTGGATTTTTGTTCTTCATTTTTATAATTTATTTGTGCCAGTTTCTTAGCATCTTCAAGATTTTTGATTTGTTCTTTTAATCTATTTATCTCATTGGTTTGGATAGACATGTCTTGAATTTCCTTTACTAATTTACTTGCTTCATCTGAGTGTTGTGATGCTGTTGTTGAAGATTATGTGGCTGAAGTTGTAGATGAAGTAATTGGAACTGATGTAGCCATTGGGATATTAGGAGCCAGTGATTCTGCCAAAATAGATGGTACAACTATTGTAACTACAGGAATCACAGTGGCATGGACTTCCTCTACTTTTTTGGCTTCTTTCTCCTGGACCAACTTGTCCATTCAATTTCCATTTCCTTTATTTGAGTTGTTAATCATAAAATGAGACTCATAATCTCATATTTTTGATTGGAATCCTGTAAAACATCTTTGGCCTGAGGATGCTCTGGAGGGAGCAACTTCAATTGTTTCTTAAGTGCAACAATATCTACATTCTTCTTTTTGATCAATTCCTCCACAACTTTTATATTTTGAGGATCATATCCTACTTCAATCACTAGCTCTTCCAAGGATTTGATTCTGGTGTCCTTTGCATATGAAGATGCCTTCTCCCATTTGAGCTAATCTCTTACATTTATCAAAGTGTTTTGAAGTTTCTGTGCACTCATGGCCTCGGTGGTCATTGTGGAATAAATCATCTCTCCTGCTTGCTTATGAAATTCAATTTGATCCAGAGGATGAATATCCTAGACTGGAACTTCAAAATCAATCTTTTGATAATCAGAGGACGATTTTGGAGTTGGAACTGTGGGCTGAAGAACTGTCATCATCATTTTTTTATTCTTGTAGTCAAAGGCCGAAAGTAGCCTGTTCTGAATGCTGGGAGTTTTCTTTAGATATTGAGAATATATTTCAATTTTGATTTATTCATTTTTGGCCTTAATTTCCTTGTATCTTTCCTTTATATCCATGCCCTTTTCAGTTGTTTTCTTGGATGAGGACACTTCTATACTATGTTGTTTCTGAATTAACTATGTCTTTGAGGTAGTTGGCTGCTGTTCCTCTTCAATTATTGTTGGAGGTACATTATCTTTTTCTACAATTTCTGTGTCAATGACCTCTACTGTCTCCTTTTCTTTATTGGCAAGATTTATCTTTGGCTTTTTGTTGTATCTTAGTTTGAATTTAGTCTCTATTGTAGTCTCAGCTGTATAAGATCCTTTCTCCCTGTTTCTTTTTACATTTCTATCTTCTTGGGCTAGAGTTTGCAAAGTTTGACTAGTATCACTTTGCTTCTCTATCTCTACCAATGTATTCTCTAACCATTCAGATTGGTTTGAGAATTTCTCAACCTCTGGCTTCTTTTCATGTATGTATGGAGTTAATTTGCACTTAACTCTCATTTGGCTAATAATACCAAGGGGATCATAATACCAAAGAAAACTAGGACTGAATTTGAACTCCTGCAACTGTTTTTATGCCTCTGGACCTACTTCTCTATTATTACAGATGAATGGGCCAACCTGGTTCTTTAACTTGAATTATGTTTTCTTCTTTGCAATTAAGAAATTGATAGCATCTGAATTTAAAATTTGCCTTATATACTCCAGAGAAAATAACCTCATAGGGAGGTATTTTGGCAGTTTATAAGGGATAAGGCTTGACCCATAAACTCTTATTTCAGTGTGATTTTGGTACAAATACCAATCACCTGTCCTATTGTGCTCAGAAAATTGTAAAACCTTCTTGATTTCATTGCTAATTCTGGGCTGCACACTGCTATTTAGAAAATTGACCAAGGGATGGATGAAAGAATCTGTGAAATCTGAATAGGTAAATTCATTTGAATATTTCCTCATCAAGGAAGTCCAGAATATGACAGATTGTGGATTTCCTTCCACATCAAGCTTTTGAAGGCTTATAGGAAAATTTTCAGATTGAAAATAAAAGAACATGTGGAATAAGAATGAAGAATACCTAAAAACACCTTCAGAAGGCATTTTGACTAATTTCTCATGGATACTATCATCAATATATTGGGCAAAGTTAAAGATGACAATAGGAGGCTGACTAGGTGCAAAAATAGAAAAGAAACCAAGCATTGCAACATCAACATGTTCATCTGTAAAATAACCAAGGATGAAAGACAACATGGAAATAATATGTCTTGTCCTTTCAGAGAAATTAGAAGAGGAGTATGGAGGATTCAACTTGGGAATTTCCACATAGGATGGCAAGAAAGTTTGAAAAATCTAGACTCTTTTGGAAAAATCTAGATCCAAGTAGAACTTAGTGAGGGCTTCAATAGACAAAGGAACTTCATTTGGCCCAGGTTGTATCTGAAGCATATGGTTGATAGACTCAGCTGTAATGGTAAGAAAAACTTCCTTTTCAGGGTTCACAATGGCTCTTTGATCAGAAGAGTAGCATGATTGGTAGAGTTTTATTTCTTCTGGGCATTGGTAAGTATGAGGAACAACATATTTTGGCAGGTTTTATTCCCAGATAAACACTTCATCAACCTGATCTAGGGTTTTCTCTTGGCTCCAGCAGTGGAGCTCAAGAAGGTTGAACTCTGTCACAGTATCAGTAATCTTGAAGTCTACATCTGCCAGGGGAATATGCTCTACATCTACAACAAGGGGTTGTAGAGGGTTGACTACTAGAGTGTTTTTGGAAGCCATTGATTGGTTTGATTAATTAATTTTATACTCTTTGATCTTTAAAACACTAATTTTAGGCCTGTAAAACAATCCTTTAAGTTATGAAAATTTGCAGAAGGACCATGATAAAACAAGGATTATATCTTTTGTTTGCAAAAGGTTTTAAACTCATTCAGTTAACCCAATCTATAACTTTTGTATCAAAAGAGTAATTTCAAGACCTTATAGCTTCAACAAATGATATCTAAGGTTCACAGTGCACTTTCTGTGATAAAAAAATCTTAGGACATCAATTTTATGAAAAAGGATGCCTAAGTACTGTAGGAAATGTTTTGAAAGTCTCATAGGATTTCTCAAGCCTGCAGATGGCTAAACTTAATCAATTTACTCAATTTGTGATTCTTAATATTCCAGGGTTTTAGAATTTGGGAGAGGATTGTTTAGAGTTTACAGAATCAAAGGATTTATGAAACAATTGGGTTTTCTTTAGGTACGCAGGCTCCTAAATGATTCAATTAACTGTATAACTCTTTTAGATTGATGAATGAGTATTTTCTTCTGAATAATACCTGGGAAAAACTGAAATTTTGCTATGTAGGAGGGTTTCTGGGGTTGGAAAGCTTTCAAAATCTTTTGTTGGACTTTATAGGCACTCGGATGAGTTCTACACTGTTTGTAGCAGACAAATTGGTGAATTCCATTTGTTTTTAGGCTAAAAATAGAGTCAACGACGTTGATCTTGATTTGCAATGTTTTTTGTATGCAGAAAACGGTAACAGAAGGGTAAAACACTACATTTGGGCATTATTAACAATTTCGTTTAATAGTGAATGCATTAAATGGCGGTCAATTCAAACAGGAGGGTGGTTTGGGCGTAGAGGAGGGAAAAAATGTTAGGCGATTTTCACAAGGTTTAAAAGTGGTAAGCGGGATTAGAATGATCGATGCAATCCAATGTAATTGATACACGTGGAGGTGAGAGAAAGCCTAAAAATTGCGTTTATCGCAAGGTTTGGGTTTTTTTAACCATCGTGTAATGAAACGTGCGACATGGGATAGTCAACGTTGGATCTGGAAAATGAAAAGTGAACGGTTGAGATGGTGCGATAAAGCTGCAGGGTAAGATGTCGTGGGGCCTGGGATTTCTATGCAGCAGGAGGTGAAATATGAAATTAAACTTAGGTTTAATACATAGTTTTGGAGTGAAATATGATAGGCGGAGGATAAATATGTATTGGAAAATGTAATGTGACTAAGTGTAACATTAGAATTAGCGGGGGTTAATTATATAGTGGGACCAGTATATAAGCCGAGTTTAATAGTTTTAAGCTATGGGATGCAGGTTAAATAACATGTGGGAAAAATAAATCGTAGGTTAAAATTAAAATATGGGTGGGATATAATATTTAAAGGATAAAATCTAATACGGGCTAAAATATGAAATACATGAGTTAATATATAAATTAATGTGTTAGTAATGAAATGAGATGAGGGAGATGAAATAGACTAAGCCTAATGTAAAACATAATATAGGGATAAATTCTTTTATTGTGAGTCCTGACATAATGTTTTTACTCTTAAGATAAAGTATTTTTTGGGTATTTTTGAATAAAGGGGAATTAGTTAAAGGGTTTTACTTTTCTTAAGTATAATGGGTTTTAAAATTACGAAAAGGGGATTTTTGCAAAGGAAAATGGATGATAATTGGGAAAAAGGAAAAATAACGGGGAAAGAATGAAAATGGAGGGGATGAAATATTTTTACAAGGAGATTATTTTTTGAAGGGATTTAGTGACTGAAATGACCAATTTTCTGTTTATCCATGATTTTAAAGATTGCTTCTGCCTACCCATATGCTACCCTAACATTTTTTCTTCATTTACCTGGGTGCATTTGAGCTTGCAAACCCTTGTTCATTTTACTTTTAAAACAACAAACTAACTAATTCTATCCTTATTTCTTCCAAGGGCTCAGATTGAGCTGTTGAGCTCCTTATTTATTCTCTACCTAACTACTGATCTGCCAAGTTTAAAATGTTTGGCCATATCTTTATTCTTTATCTAATAGCATGAAATTTAAAGCATGAGAGGTTAATATTAAGCTATTTAACCTGTTAGTCATCAGTAATTTTCACTATTTTTGGATGACTATAGAATGGTTATAGTTTTCTGAAAACAATATTCCTTGAATATCTTGAGTTTCATAAATATCACTGCCTTCATTATCTTCATAAAATATTTTCCCTATCTATCAGTTTGCCATCTCAAGGTCATCCTGCTGCTATTAAAAGACTCATTATGGGCTTATGCCTCTAATTTTCATCTTTATTTCCTACCTAAAACCTCATTCCCCCATTTTCCCCTGTCAATAAACTCCATCCTTCCTCTAATATTTCTTGTGGCTAACTCATTCCCATGTCCCCTTGAGCATAACAACACTCTTGGAAATGATCTTTTCACTTGAAGGTTTTTAAGTCAAATTTCAGTCAAAATCAGGTCAAAGGGCACTCACATTAGGTCATTAGGGTTTTTCATTTCTTCAAGGTCATCCTTTCATTCCTATGAGGCCAACACACATATGAGAAGGATTGATTATGACAATCATTCTTCTGGCTCCCCAAAATCCCTAGATGTTTCAGGCACTGCTTTTCCTTTGCTAGAATCTGGCTCAGATGTAATAGAATGTCATGACATGGTTATTCAAGAAGGACCTAAAATTTCCAAAGATGATTATCTTCTTAGTTCAAAACCTGCAAGTGAGGAAAATGGGACAAATTTTGGCACTTCTATAGAGGTGTTGGAAGATTTATCAACAGAAAGTACTGATGATGTAGACTGTCTAGTCCTGAATGAAAACAATGTACATCAAGGGAAAGGGGAACAACCTGATATTGTAGATGATAAGGGCTATAAAATTGATGGTCCATTTGAGTGCCAAAGTAGTGATTACTTGCAGGAAAATTACATGGAGAAAGCACACAAGGCCAAGCATGAAGAAAGTCTATCAGAAAATATTGATGGAATATGGAAAAAAGGTAAGGTGAACTAGATAGAAATGAATGAACTTGAAAGGGCTATAGAGAACTTAGAAGAAAACACTGATGATTGCTGTAAAGAACTGCAAGCACTTAGGGATTTGAAAAAGTGGCCAGAGAAGGTGGAAAAGTTGAGTTGAATTTTATGGTGGAAACTACAGAAGATTTTGAAGATGCTACTATATGTAATAATTGAATCCCAAAGTTGTCAAAATGAACTTGTCATGCCTCAATAAGAAAAAGAAAAGTCAATTCAATGACTTCAGAAACCTACAAAGAAAAAAGTGTCAAATAATATCAGTGACAAAGGAAAAAGACTTCAAACATTAGAAAGTGGGTTTTTCAAAGTTAAATTAAATCCACAAGCCTATAAAAGCCCATTTTACACTTCAAGAGAACCATTGTTACCTTTAAAAAGATCAAGAACATTAAGAAAGGAAGAGTTTGTGGGTTTTCTGAGTGAATTTGGGTTAGGTTCCTTAGTGCTGCATGTTTTCCTTGGTGTTGCGCGCTTGGGAGTTGCCGCTGCGCCCTTGCCAAAAATTCCTAACACATTTTGTGAAGGCGCTACGTGCCTGTAGACTGGTGCTGCGCCCTTGCCGAAGCGCTGCGCCCCTATGCTAAATTTCTTTGGCGCTGTGCGCTCAGAGAATGGCGTTGCGCGCTTGGGTTGGCGCTGGACCCTCAGCCATTGGCACTGCGTGCCTAGACATAGGAGTTTGCCAAGGGTTGGGGCCATCCAAATCACATAAAATCTTCTCCAAATTCTTTCCAAATTCATCCAAGCACTCTTGAGTGGTAAGTACATAACATGAACCTTGATTTGAAGCTATTTGACCACTCTTAATTGAATGGAAATGAAACCCTAAAGGAAACCCTAAGTTTTAGCTTGAGATCACTGTTTTATCCCTATTTCATCCTCCTTAAAGAAAATTAGTCATAAAAAAGGGTAATTACATTGCTTGAGGGTTTTCATTCATCAAGTTTGTCACAACACCCATTCCCTTTCACTCATTCCCTTCATTCACACTCATTCCCTTCATTTTTCAAAGCTGCCATTTCATTCCTTTCCCCTCATCTCATTTCCCTTGAACCCTAGGGTTTTATAAAATAGAGTTTAAAATGTTCGAGGAAGAATATAGTGGCATTGTTGGTGAGGCACAAATGCCAAGGAGACACGATCATAAGGGAGGGAAGATAAATAGGTTTGAACCCATCAATACAAGGGAACTCATGGCCTCTCCCCTCACTATTTCTTGCTTTAAGCATGTGGGTTATTTTGAATTTTGTGAGAGAGTGCAACAAGTCCAAAATCACCTGGAGTTAACAAGACTATCCATCATAAATCTACATGAAAAACAGGTCAACCTTGCTAGAGTTACATTTGAGATGTCCACTGATGCCATTGCAGCTGCTACAGGGATACCTAGTGTGGGAGAGAAGTGGTTCAAACAAGCAAACTTGGACATGGGTTATTTCGAACAATACCTTAAACCTAGGTATAAAGATCACAACAGGTCCATTTTCCCTTTTTCCCATCTTCTTGACCGGTATGTGCCCATGATGAGGATAATAATGAAGTATTTTACTTTTGAGGGAAGGTTTTCCTGCATCTACTCATATCATATCCGTCTTCTTATGCATTTCACTAGAGTTAGAATGATGCACTTACCTTATTATCTTTTCCGTAGCATTGAAAAAGTGGCCTAAATTATGCAAAAGAGAGATTATAATCAGCAAATGCATATCCTATTTCATCATTCACTTATCAAGGTGGTGGTCATGCATCATCTTTAGCAAAACAATATTCCATGGGATACCATCAGCAGTATATTCCTTCATCTTCTCATCCTCCCATATCCACTTCTCCATCACATCCTGTTGTTCATACATCACCATCCACTCACATCCATTCACCTCATGATGATCCTTCCTCATCACCTTTCCACCACCCTTCACCATCACATTAGGATACCAGAGCCTTAAGTAGTGAAAGAGATATTGGGACAACTGGCACTAAAATGAATGATATTGAGCCATTTCCTTTGACCTATTAGAGAGGCCATCGGCATGTGTTTGCTTCTCTGGAGGTGAAAGGGGCCATGCCTTCTTCATTAGCAAAACAAGTTGATAAGGGCAAGGAAAAGGTTACAGAGCATATCATTGTTGAAGAGGAGGATAAACATGAAACTGAGCAGGAGTTTCAGTTGATTGACCTTGATGATGAGGATGAGGTCAGAATCACCAATATGTTGATAAAAAACAAGGATGCCAAGATTAGTGAGCTTCAAGCTAATCTTGGTAGGGCAAAGAATGTTATTAAATTTTTTGAGCTAGAGAATCAGTAGTTGAAGACAAAGCAGGCCATCAGTGAGGTCGGGCAATCAGAGCTCAGAAAGAGGCCAGAAAGGCCAAGGATTTTCTAGATGAGACCTTGGGCAGTTTTGATGACAGCGATGAAAAAGAAGATCAACTTCCTAGAAAAATATTGAAGACTATTGGGCTGAAGAGGGCTTTAGCCCAAGAAAGGAAAAAAGAGGCAGAATTGGCAGAGCAGCTCACTCCAAGTGAGCTGCTTTCCATAGAGATTAGCAAGGATAGAGAGTCTTGGCTAGAGAGAGCCAATTTTCATTTAGAGGATCAACTAGACAAGGCAAAGAGAGACACTGACCTTCAGAGGAAGATGGCAAGACATTATGCCATGAGAAACAAGATTGCAAGGGCTAGGCTCAAACGAGCCCATGAAAAGGTTCGGGCTTTGACCAAGGAAAAGGAGAAAGAGAAGCTCAATATCCTTGATGATGTGTCCCTCCAAACCTTTAAACCTTAATCAACAAGCTAAATCCAATTTTGGCACTTTTGTACACATTTTGAATTTTTGACAGTTTGACTTGCAGAAAATTGGCCAAACGTGCAACGCCACTGGTGTTGTGCTATTTTTTGGGCCATTCAAATGGAAAAATTTCAGTATCATCATGTGCCTAGTGACAAGTACATCAACCTCAGAAAATTTCATAAGATTTGGAGCAAAACTGGCCCCTAAAAAAGGCCAAAAACTACTAAAAAATCACCTTTCTGCCCTCTTTTTGGCACTAGCGCTGTGTGTTTACTAGTCTTGGGAGAATTGATTTTTGAAAGGATATATGGGCACCATTTTGTAAAGTAAAAGAATTTTTGGAAAATAGACTTAGAGACCTTTCTAATGAGCCATCATGGAGCTCATTTGGACATCGGGAAGGCCTCCAAACATTGGCTACAAGACATGCCATTTTTTCTGCCTTGGCGCTACGTGTTTGCACTGGCGCTGCGCCCCTGTACCTTGGAGCTGCGCCCTTACGAGGAGTTATTGAAAAATTGATTTAGAAGCCTTAAATTCAAACATATTCCAAAGTTAGCTCAAAAGTTATGTTAGGAGTTATTATTACAATGAATGAGTCTTAGATATTTTTGCCTTGGGCCTTGCATGGTCTCAAAGGTCAAAGTGCATTAAAATTGTAACAAATGACATTTGAAACCCTAGCTGAGGATCACCTCCTCATTTTGTAGATAAATACTGCATGGATGCTTCATGTTTTATTTTTTTATTGTTGAGCTTAATATTACATAGCCTTTGATTTGTAAAGAAGTTGGCTTTGGAGCTTTGTAACTATTTTGGACTGAATGTCAATGGAACAAGCACATTCACAGGATTCATGAAATTTTTTAAATGGTGATGTTGTTTTGATCTTATACTTGTTTCCTTCTATTTTCATATTTTTCATCCTTTCTCTTATAGCAAAGTAGAAAATTTAATTTAATATATTTTGTCAGAGGCACCTTAATTCTGTTTTCTCTCTGTTGTTTAAATGTTTTCCTCTACTAGGTTTGATTGGAGAACTTAGGAGTTCCCCGCTCTCTATTTCCATCTAGTTTGTTTTCTTGAGATTAACTCAGTAGAGTTTGGCTAAAGAAGTTTATGGTTTGCCCTGTCCTTTGGTTCTGCTTGAAATGTTCTTCTTAAGACTTTCTTTGAAGTTTACTTACTAGGGTTTTGGCTAAAGAAGTTTATGGTTTGCCCTGTCCTTTGGTCTATCTTGAAAAGTTACTTTAAAGGTCTTTGAAGTCTAATTGAAGAATTTAGGATTTCCATACTCTTTAATCATTTCTGAAATGTTATATTAAATTTTTTCTTTCTCTAAAAGTGAATAGCTAGAGAATTTAGGAGTTCCCTGCTCTCTAGGGTTTGCTCAATTGTTGTCTTAAAGTTTACTTGGTGAAGTCTGGCCAAATAAGTTTATGGTGTGCCCTGTCCTTTGGTTCTTTCTTAAGCATAATGATCTTAAAGGCTCTTCTTATCCTATTATATGTTAAAGGATTCTTAATTTCCCTTTAAACCTACTAAACTCACAACTTGATGTTCATTTCACAACCACATAAGCTATTAAGATCCATTTGGCTTTGTTAATTTGCCCTATGAAATACCCTTGATTTGTTTTTGTACTCTTCAAACCTTTCACAGACCCCATAGCCCAATGGTTTGAATTTCTCTTACTCTATCTGTTCTTCTTAACAAGCAACCCAACCAAACCAAACAAAACAAACAACCCTATCATTTTAACTAGCCTAAAATCAACATCCTAAATCAATCAAGTTATATCTTTTATACAAATATAGAGAGAGCCCTCTCTGAGTCTAGGAAGGCTAGGTCCTAAGACTCCAAAGTTGGTTTGATGTTACCCTTGTTTATTTGGTCTCACCAATCTGACAAATTACAGAGACCTAACATAATGACGACTCCGCTGGGGACACTCATTAAAAATCTTAGTGTTACATAAAGAACTCATAAAACCAAAAAAATACCTCAAGATTGGTATCCAATTGTTGATGGTGGACAACAAACAAATCCTTAAAAAATTTAGCATCATCCACCTGGTGACTCCACTGGTTTTCAGTAGGCCTGCTGACTCCACTGGTTCTCACAGACTCCCCTGGGAATGTATTAATCACTCCTAATAGTATAAAGCCCAGTCACATATTGTGTGAATTCAGTATTCTTACAGATTGGTTTTTTTTCAAAACTCTTATAAACTTTCAGCCTCTCTGTGTTGTGGGTCTGAAATCTGGCTTCACAAAAAATTTGCACCAGATATCACCCTGACCCAAATCCTCTTGCGATAGTTGACAATCCTGAAAGCATCCTTAGGAAGTCTCCTATATCTAAAAACCCAACTGTTAGCAGACATATCCACAAAGAAAGTTCCCTACACGAAAACCTTAAAAACTTGCAAAATACCTGGTTGCTGATGGTGGACAACAACTAGCCTTAATAAAGTTGTGAATCATCCACCTGGCGACTCGGCCACAACTCTCAATAAACCTAAAGACTGCACTGGTAGAATAATCTAGATTGGTTATAAAGATGTAGTAACCCTTTTCTCTGACTAATTGACAAAGATGAATCCAAGGATACAACGCAAGTATGCTCCAATGAAAGAGATCACATTCCTGGATTCCCCACAAAATGCCTCAATTAAATTGGGACACAAACCTACCTGTGTTTCAAGATGAAAAGTTTAATGACCCCTTGTTACATCTCATTAAATTTCATATACATACATGGAGGTTAAAGGTTGAATGGCATGAGGGCTGCCTCATGAAAATGTTCATGGTGACATTAGAAGGGGAATCAAGGGAGTGTTATGAAGGGATGAAACCTGGTAGTTTGTTCTCTTTAAAGGAGTTCCATAAGGTGTTTTATGAGCATTATAAAGAAAACTGTCCATCTCTATCATTAGCTGAAAATTTTTGTGATTAATCTAGAGATCTCATACAATACCTTGCAAATATTGATGAAGATTTGGGAAATTGGCATCCTAAGGATCTATTAGAGGCAATTCAGGAATTTCATGCTCAAGTTAACTGTCATGACAATCAGGAGAGACTGGTTGAGCATAAAATAAATCAAGGAAAAGAAGAGAATCCACAGGATCTCTCTAAAGGGACAATTGATGATTCAACTGCTCCTTTGTTTGAGGCTCAAGAAGACATCCAACCTTATGATCTTTCACAAGAGAAAGAGAACAACTGTGGTTCTATCCAAGGAAAAGGAAAATTCCTCCTCTTTTAACTGAAGAATAAATTAATCAGGTTCTGAGCATACAACCACCCTCCAAACTTTTATGTAAAGAAATTATTTCTGTCTATTCTACTGCTGAGTTATGTATTGCAATTTTTCCTCATAAAGAAACAAAAGAACAGTTTGACACTGATGCTATACTACCTGCTCGAGAAGACTATCACCAAAGAATGCTCCTACTCATCAGGATGATGGCTCTCAGACAGAAATCATCCCACTCAATTAGGGCATATCAGGTTTTCTTAAAAACAACACAACATAATATTATGAGGTTTCCAAGACAAATGATCATGAAGAGGGGGAAGAGATTCTTTCTCAAAAGCATCCCAAGCACAACCAAATGGAACAAGAAGTAGTCTTGGATGAAGCCCATGGTTTAAATCATCATAGCCAGGTATTATTCAGAGATCCTTTTCCTGGTTTCTTAGAATCTTTTAAAGAGGGAGTAAAACATGTCAGGAACAGTTTGTTGCAAAGTTTAAATAAAATTTGGAGCACTACTATTTATAAGAAGGAAAAATGGGAGCGGCCTTTCAACATACCTAAAAGGCTGAATAAAAATCAGTCATCTAGTCACTTACTTGATTGGCTACATTGGAGAAGGGAGTTCACCTAGTCAAAATATACCTCCAAGTTAGACTAGGATATATAGGTATTGCAAATAAGCTCAACACTATGAGCATATTTTTAGTTTTAGATTGTTTTGACAAAAAAGAAAGAAAAAGAACAAAAAGAGAAAAGAGGGAAGATAAAAGAAAAGGTAAAGCCCCATACCAAAATGGAATGTTTCTGAAAGTGTGCAAGTCCAAATGCCACTGCTTTTTGACAAAAGGGTCCTGTTCAATCATACAGCCTAATCATGATTGAAAAAAATTTGAATTTTTGCTGATAAGTTAGAAAACGAAGATTTGCCAAACTGTCTAAATTTGGCTTATCAGTAGGAAGATATGAAAATATATTGGTTCCAAAGTTCAAATCTGAACCAAAAATAAAGACAGGGATAAATGACAAATTCCAGATTAGAGCCCTCAGTTTTTAGTTTTACCTTTTTCAAAAAATAAAATCTGTGTGCATCTTGTCCAAAATGCCACAGCTCATGACAAATCAAAATTCTTAACCTTGATTTGGTCATGTTTTAAATTTTATGTTAATAGATTAGAGAATGAAAATATATCAAACTGTTTAATCTTGACGGATAAGTAGATTAGGTAGAGAATAAAAGAGCTCATCAGTCTAATCTGAGCCTTTGGATGTTATAAGGGTAGAAATAGATAGTTTTATGCTTTCAAAAGAAAAATGATGTCAAGGGTTTGCCAGTCCAAATGCACCCAAATGAAGAAAAAATGCTAGGAAAAGTTTGATGAGTAGGTAGAGTTGATGTTGAAGCAATCATATTTACTTATATATATATATATATTATTTATTTCTTTTCAGATTTTAAAAGATCACAACTTCCAAGAACAGCAGCAAATTAGCAATTAAAGAAGGAGCAAATCTTCCAAGCACAAACAAGGCACTAATTTACAAATTCCAGAGATCTAAACTCTGAGGTTCTTGACACCTCTTGAAGGAGCTGACCTCCCCAAGTGGAGCCACTGTTCGTCATCAATATTTTTCACTATTTTTGGATGACTATAGAATGGTTATAGTTTTCTGAAAACAATATTCCTTGAATATCTTGAGTTTCAAAAATCTCACTGCCTTCATTATCTTCATAAAACCTTTTCCCTGTCTATCAATTTTCCATCTCAAGGTCACCCTGTTGCTATTAAAAGACTCATTATGGGCTTATGCCTCTCATTTTCATCTTTATTTCCTACCTAAAACCTCATTTCCCCATTTTCCCCTGTCAATAAACTCCATCCTTCCTCTAAGATTTCTTGTTGCTAACCCATTCCCATGCCCCCTTGAGCATAACAATACTCTTGGAAATGCTCTTTTCACTTCAAGGTTTTTAAGTCAAATTTCAGTCAAAATCAGGTCAAAGGGCACTCACATTAGGTCATTAGGGTTTTTCATTTCTTCAAGGTCATCCTTTCATTCCGATGAGGCCATCACACATACGAGAAGGATTGATTATGACAATCATTCTTTTGGCTCCCCAAAATCCTTGGATGTTTCAGGCACTGCTTTTCCTTTGCTAGAATCTGGCTCAGATGTAATATAATGTTATGACATGGTTATTGAAGAAGGACCTAAAATTTCCAAAGAGGATTATCTTCTCAGTTCAGAACCTGCAAATGAGGAAAATGGTACAAAGTTTGGCACTTCTGTAGAGGTGTTGGAATATTTATCAGCAGAAAGTACTGATGATGTATATTGTCTACTCCTGAATGAAAACAATGTACAACAAGGGAAAGGGGAACAACCTAATCTTATAGATGACAAGGGCTATAAACTTGATGGTCCATATGAGTGCCGAAGTAGTGATTACTTGCAGGAAAATGACATGGAGAAAGCACACAAGGCCAAGCATGAAGAAAGTATATCAGAAAATATTGATGGAATATGGAAAAAAGGTAAGGTGAACTGGATAGAAATGAATGAACTTGAAATGGCTATAGAGAACTTAGAAGACAACACTGATGATTGTTGTAAAGAACTGCAAGCACTTAGGGATTTGAAAAAGTGGCCAGAGAAGGTGGAAAATTTGTGTTGAATTTTATGGTGGAAACTACAGAAGATTTTGAAGATGCCACTATATGTAATAATTAAATCCCAAAGTTTTCCAAATGAAATTGTCATGCCTCAATAAGCAAAAGAAAATCCAATTCAATGACTTCAACAACCTGCAAAGAAAAAAGCGTCAAAGAATATCAGTGACAAAGGAAAAAGACTTCAAACATTAGAAAGTGGGGTTTTCAAAGTTAAATTAAATCCACAAGCCTATAAAATCCCATTTCACACTTCAAGAGAACCATTGTTACTTTCAAAAGATCAAGAGCATTCAACAAGGAAGATTTTGTGGGGTTTTTGAGCGAATTTGGGCCAGGTTCATTGGCGCTGCGTGTTTTCCTTGGCACTGCGCCCTTGCCAGAAATTCTTAACACGTTTTGTGAAGGCATTGCGCACCCGTAGATTGGCGATGTGCCCTTGCCAAAGCACTGTGCCCCTGCCAGAAGGACCCTGTGCTAAATTTCCTTGGCGTTGCGTGCTTAGAGACTGGTGCTGCGCGCTTGGGTTGGCGCTGTGCCCTTAGCCATTGGCGCTGCACGGCTAGACAGAGGAGTTTGCCAAGGGTTGGGGCCATCCAAATCACATAAAATATTCTCCAAATTCTTGCCAAAGTCATCCAAGCACTCTTGAGTGGTAAGTACATAACATGAACCTTGATTTGAAGCTATTTGACCACTCTTAACTGAATGGAAATGAAACCCTAAATTTTAGCTTGAGATCACTTTTTTATCCCTATTTCATCCTCCTTAAAGAAAATCAATCATAAACAAGGGTAATTACATTGCTTGAGGGTTTTCATTCATTAATTTTGTCACAACACCCATTCTATTTCACTCATTCCCTTCATTCACACTCATTCCCTTCATTTTTCAAAGCTGCCATTTCATTCCTTTCCCCTCATCTCATTTCCCTTGTACCCTAGGGTTTTATTAAACAGAGTTTAAAATGTCTGAGGAAGAAGACAGTGGCATTGTTGGTGAGGCATAAATGCCAAGGAGACATGATCATAAGGGAGGGAAGATAAATAGGTTTGAACCCATCAATACAAGGGAACTCATGGCCTCTCCCCTCACTGTTTCTTGCTTTAAGCATGTGGGTTGTTTTGACTTTTGTGAGAGAGTGCAACAAGTCCAAAATTACCTGAAGTTAACAAGACTATTCGTCATCAATCTACATGAAAAATAGGTCAACCTTATTGGATTTACATTTGAGATGTCCACTGATGCGATTGCAGCTGCTACAGGGATACTGTTAATTTGAGAACATGTTCTATGCCATTTCATATTAGGGCATAAAATAATTAAGCAGATAGAACATACCAATAGATCGATGGAAGACAAGCCAAAACAAAGATAATGAATGGTGGCGTTACGACGATCAGCAGGATGCTTCTAACAGTAAAGTCTCCAATAGGTCATTCAACCAAGTGTGTCACACACAACCCCAAGACAACCCAAAAAAAGAATACTCCACAAATACGAAGCACCAAGAATGCAGCTCCATCGCCATCAAGAGAGAATAAAATCCTCCACACATTGTGTATAATGAACTCCAAGTCTGTCCAATATATAGGAAACTTTGGGGGTGTGTGACACGTCCTTTAAGACATTTAAGTCTATATTATATTCCTGGCCGACCTAGCACATGAGTGGAATAAATTCAAAGTACATGTTCTTCTCATCTGATCGAGATGATCTTTAGATCAATATTACACCTCTCCGAAAGAGGAATCCAATAAAAATATTGGGATCACCATCTGAGCAGCACAACCTGGAGTTTGGACCTAGTTGTCAAAATTTAACACTCCCTCTCAACTAGGGAGAACTCCGTCCACTAGTGTAATCCAAACATCGTGCATCATCCTACCATAACTTGCTTTGTTGGATCTTTATTTTAGAACAAAAGTGGGTCAGTCACAAAGACATCATTCCCGACTGACAGATTCAACCCAGAGGTCTGAAACCTCTATAGGACTCACAAAGAGTCTCATACCAACCCGAAGTTGGTTTACCTGACTCGAAGTCAATTGGAGGTCCGAAACGTCACTAGGACTCAAGAGAGTCATATACTAACACGAAGTCAGTCGGAGGTCAGAATCCTCGCTAAACTTGATCCCAGATCAAGTGGTTGGACACGTGCCATCCTAGACATAGAGAGTACGACAACCTCCGGTGCGTCCATCGATATTTCTATGGTCTCTATTCACCTTTCCCACCTCATTGGCCAAATGAGAGGTACTTCCCATGAATCTGAAACTCCATGGGTAGGATGCATATGGGGCATAGATCAGAGAGAGGTAAACCAACTCAATATCATCATAGTGGGGTAGAAGCACACCAAATAGGTTTGGAAAGCCTAGCCCTGTGGTTGCTTATAGCTCCAAGAAGCTATCCCCAAAAACCCCCTTGGAGCTCTGAGATCTCATCGTCCAACAGGACCCTCCAATTAGGGTCATTCCACAATTCTAATATTCTCACATAAGGTTAGGAACATGACCTTCCCCAAGGGCATTGTCAGAATATCCATGACCTGCTCATCAGTTCCTATATGATCGAGCCTTACGGCACCTCGCTGTACCATATCCCGGATAAAGTGGTACCAACCATCAACATGCTTGGATCAATTGTGAAACCTGGGATTCTATGACAAATGAATCCCCCTCTAGTTATCACAAGGGATAATGGTGGAATCTAGCACATGCTCAAACAACTCACTGAAGAGCTTTTGCAACCAAGTGACTTCACATCGGTTCATACATGCTGTAATGTGTTCGACCTCAGTGGTGCTCAAGGCTACCGATTTCTGTTTCCTGCTCGAAGTAGCTCTTCTTGTGAAGTAAAATCCAGATGTGCTCTTACGATCCACCACACTGCCAGCCCAAACAAAACATCAGTATATCCAAGGAGTGTCATGCTCTCGGTAGTGTATCTTAGCCCATGGTCTATCGTGCCACAGAGATATTTCAAGAGTTTCTTAGCACCAACCCAGTGAATGTTATGATCAACCATTTGTTGACTCAAAGTGTTCTCTACACAACATACATATGGACGGGTGTTCACTAAGAACATCATAGCCCCTATGAGTTAACGATACTTAGTAGCATTTGCTAACACGGGCCCAGCAGCGCTGCCACTCAACTTCTTAAAGTTGAGCTCCATAGATGTCGACACAGACTTACAGTCCACCGTACCAGAATCTTCACCATGTATTTTCCTTGAGAAAGGAAAATCTCGCCAGGTCTTTGCCATACCTCTAGGCCTAGGAAGTAATGCATCAGTCCTAGGTCCTTCATCTTGAACTCAGCAATGAGATCCCTCTTGCACTGATGAATGAGATGGTTAGCATTACTACGAGTGAAGCCCAGCTTCATCAGGTAGCTATCTATCCTCTCGTACCAAGATCTAGGTGCTTGCTTCAACCCATAGAGGGATTTCTTCATCCTGCAAACATGAGTGCCTGTTAGAAAATTATATATTATAGAGCAATGCAACACATAAAATATGCAGAAAAAACAAGCACACAAAACATATAAAACCAGAGAGACACATATATACGTGGTTCACCCAGTTTGGGCTACGTCCACCTCAAACAGCCAGTCCTTCCTTTCTATTATCCAGCAAAATGAAGAGACACAACCTACAACAGATCCACTGTAATATCCTTTGTTCTCTCTCACAGTATCCCTATCTGTTTCTCACTCTGAGAATACACATACAATACATAGATGCAATACAATACCCTCATACAAAGCGAGGGGTTGCCTTCTAGGGCAAAAAACCCTAAACTAAACATAACTTCTACCGTCATATCATCCACCTAATGAACGGCCCAGATTGACTAGAAATTACTATAATTTTACAAGGCAATTTTACATCTTTTTTTAGTTTCAGGGCTCCATAAAGTTGAAGTCACCCCCCCCTTGGACCCCCCAGGCAGCGTTTAATCAACGCCGCCCCATTAAGGTATAGGGGTCCAACATTGTGATACAAAATAAACAAGATAATCAGGCTCCACAGCCAATATTGCAGTAACCAAAGAGATTGCAATAGGCGGTGGTACCTCTGGTATCCTGTACAACTAATTTCCTAAAGTAACAATAACAACGTGAGGTCGGGACTCATACACAACATGTCACTTCTACAAGTATGGTTGGCTTAATAATATATCACAATCATCAAGAGGAGCTATGTCACATAATAACTCATCCCCCCAGGCAACGTTTAATTTCGAGCGGCGTTGCTGCCCCCATTAAGGTACAGGGGTCCAACACTGTGATACAAAATTAACAAGATAATCAGGCTCCAAAACCAACAGTTTCCTGATCTTGGACTTCGAACCCCAGAGGTTTATCTACGTACACCTCTTCCTTTATCACACCACGCCAAGAGGCGGTCTTTACATCCATTTGATGAAGATTACGTCCTTGCGTAGTAGCAAGGGAAATAATAGATTATAGGTGCAATAATAATCAATGCCTTCCTAGAGAAGTCTCAGGCAACACATTTCCCATCAGATCCATGCTTGATCTTATATCGAGGTGAAAAAAGCTTTATTCTATGGTCTAGGAACCATATCCCATAAATCACCCTCGCATCCTTGCAGACTTGATGCTTTACAGCTTCTTCAAATGATCCAGGCTCATATTGTACTCATGGCAACTAGATACCTCTGGTATTTATATGGCTTCTTAATTTTCTACTGGAATTTCCCCCTTGAAGTCATATATCTTTGAGCCATGAGGGTGTTATTTATTTCAGCAATGATATAAGCTCAGGAGCATATACAGTTGTATTCTCCCTATTAATGTCAGCTTCTCTTGTGAGAGAAGACATCTATTTTAAATGAGGGCATCCTAGACACCAACTTGGAAAGGAGTTTTGTACTCAGGGGCCTGAATCTTATTCTCCCACTGTCAAAGCCATCCAAGAATCATAGCCATATATTGTCATATAACTGTCATGCATATTGACACGTATCATATGCAATATTTGTTCAAAACTTCACAGGCTTTTCTAACCATGGTTAAAGACTCCAAAAAAATGTGACTGTCCAAGGCTGCAAAAAACTGCACAGTTCACACTTTCAAGTTTATCATTACGCTCCAATGTGAGACTGATATTGTCACAAGTTTACTGCTACTATGAATTTCATAAACATAGGTGTTTGTCTATGTCACTGTCATAATGATAGTGACATAGAATCACAGATTACTTTCTTAGCTCCTCAAATTTTCGGCTACAACAATACACTATGAACTATCATCACTATCATATCGCTGATTACAATGTTGCCATAATTTTATCATACATATCATTATCATGAAATATATCCAGACGGGTAGTATATCAGATTAGTCCAAATGTATCAACTTCCAGACATCAGATGTCTTTGATACTTGAGAAAAAAAAGAAAGACCCCTTTTTATGCTTTCCTGCAGCACAGTTCTGATATATGCCTTCATGACAGATGCCTTCTCCTACTGCTCTGCTATATGACTATAGAAATCCAGAATTACGCCTCTTTGCCAGGTCTCTTCGTGAGCTCATAGCCAAGACTCTTCTGCAGTTTCTTTAAAACAGAATCCTCATAGGCATGATATCCAACACCAACAATGTTGTTTAATTCTCCATCATTGTCAACTTCTACTTGCTTATCTTCAAAATGATATCCTAAATTAGTTGTTGATGACAATAGAGGTAGCACAAGCAAAGGATTCGAAAGATCACCACAATGGCTTCGAGTGGCAGCATCTGCTTCAGCTTTGGAAGCCACAACAATTATGGAAAATTCTTTCTTCTTGATACTCTTGTGACGAATAACGACATCTTCGACCATCCCAAACCGCTCGAATATTTCCCTAATCGTCTCAGCACTATAATTTCCACATCCATCCAATGAATTCCACGTAGCTTTCACCATCTTTTCCTTGTCCATCGACTGCGCAGAATCCTCCTTCATCTCCTTCTTCATAGCCTCAACAAACAATTTCGAAAAACCGAAGGATTTCTACACATGCTTGGCTTGAATCCTGGAAATTTCCTCTTAGAGCTTCTTCGTGGCTTTGTCCTCCTCAACCTTTTCATTCTCCTCCTTTTGCTTCTGCGCATCGAAGGATTTTATTTTTTCCCACTCGTTGAGCCCGTCTATCATTTTTATGTGCTTCGAAGAGACATTAGAGGCCCTCTGGTGTTCCCTGTTGAGCCTTTCATTCCTCAGACGTATGAATTTGTTGAAGGCCTTAGGGGCGGTCTCGTCGGTGAGAAGCTCATAGGCGGTTTGGATATTCTAGAAGAGGGCAGCCGCGTTGGTGTCGTCGGGCCTTTTGTCGGGATGACAAGCAAGGGCTCGGGCTCTATAGGCCTTGCGTATCTCGGTCACTGAAAGCTTTGAACCCTCTCAGCCTGAATATAACCCTAACACCTAGTAGTGATCCTCCTCCATAGCTTCAAGAGCCTCAAACCCCTGAAGTTCTCAAATAAATGAAGAAATTCAAGATGGGAGCATTGTTAACTGCGAAAAGGAGAACCCGATGTTTATATTTTCCCCTGTGTAGTATGCCACATCATTTATCCGTAAAACACTAGTTAATAAGGTCTCTGGTTTAGTTTGTAACAAACTACTAGAGCTGTGCATTAGTTTTGATCATGGATATAGAAAAGCTAAGCATGCGTTTCCGTCAGCACATTTTTCCCCACTCGCTCAGGTTGGCTACATGACTTATATGAATGGCTTGTAGACTTCGATGTTTGTTTGGTGTGGAGGGAGCCCAATGGAAATGTGACTGTCGCACAATTTGGTCATACACACCACCGCAACGAAATTTGGTCATACGCACCACCGCAACCAATATTTGGTGATACCAGGTCCATTTTCTTGTCTTGCATTAACTCTCACCCAGTCACCCTTCTTAGCTACAGATAAATCGCTCCTTAAATTTCCCTTGCAGCCACAATTGTTCGGAAGTCGTGTTCCTGTGAGAATTTTGGCCTTTTGAATAAGCCTCAATCATTCCTGGATTAAACACATCAACTTCAAGCCCTTGCAACAATGATACGATGGCCTTCATGGAGATAAATATGCCCTTCTCCAGCTGACAATTCGATCTCTTGTAGTAATGACAACAGCCAAGCTTCGACCCTGGTGCTTTATGACAATGTAAAATGCATTCAAGAATTTAGTACAATGCTCACAAAATTTTCTGCAAGAGGCCAGATGTATAAAGATCTTTGCACAGTGAGAAGAATCTTTAAGAAAAGTTCCCGAGATTTGACCTTTGGAAGGTTCCAATTCCAGAAATTTGTTTTTTAGGAAATTGAAAACATGCTTCATGCTTCACAAGAAATTTCTTTCTGCAACAATTCGATTTTCACAAATTGAAATAATGCCTTTAGCCAAATCGATCTCTCTTTGCCATAGATTGTGAGCCTCAGATATAGATCTCTTCACGCTTGTTTATACAAGGCTTTTCCACTTAAAACTAGTTGCTTTCTAGGGCTCTTCTTTTATGTTGATGGTCAGGGCACCAACCAGCCCCAATAGACCTGAAACTGAGGTCTCCTCACTCGGCCTTCTTTCAGCAGCTCAGTTACCAAAAAACAATCCTTATTTCACTGTCCTAGATTCTCAACTAGAATGGGCTTTGTCTTCTCCTAGCTCTAATACCATGTTAATTTGAGAACATGTTCTATGCCATTTCAGATCAGGGCACAAAATACTAAAGCAGATAGAACATACCAATAGATCGATGGAAGACAAGCCAAAACAGAGATAATGAATGGTGGCATTATGACGATCAACAATATGCTTCTACCAGCAAAGTCTCCAATAGGTCATTCAGCCAAGTGTGTCACACACAACCCCAAGACAACCCAAACAAAGTGTTAGGAATCTGTAATTAGCAAGATTGGCAAAGTCCAATCACAGAAACAACATCGTTTCAACCACTTTGGGATTCTAGGATCTAGCCCTCCTGAATCCGGAGAGGGATCTCTCCAATAAGTGCAAAGATGGATTTGTCTTTGAAGTTTTGGGTAATGATGTTAGGCTAGTTATGAAGGCTGAGGGTTTGTTTTTGTTTTTGGATGGTTGAGCATGATTACCGTTTGAGGGAAAATCCTAAATGGAAAGAGTTTCAAAGGTGAGAAGTTGCAAGCAATGAGAGTAAGCTTCGACCAAAAAGATAGATAATTGCAGGTATTAGTCCATTGGGCTATGGAGTCATCATAGGATTTAATTGGAATAGCAAGAGGCAAGAGTGGTCCATGGGGCAAGTCATCTATGTCTAAGGATCTCTTTGAAGTTTGATTTATGGAATGAAATGGTACAATAAGAAGGATTATTAAACAGATGAGGAACAAAGAGCAGCCCAGGATCTGGTAAGTACTTCTAAATTAGGCACCCTTTGACATAGACTCAAGAAAAACATAAAAGTAAACTAGGATCTGGTAAGTACTTTTAAACTAGCCAGCCTTTGATACACTTTTAATAGAAAACATTTTAAAACAAAGGGAAACTTGAAAGCAAATGTTGGAGTAGAAACTAGCGGGCTGGGCTCACCACAAATCCTCTCCTAGCTCTGCTTTACTTGGTTACTTTCAAGAAAAACACAAAGATAACACAGAATGGCCTAAGATCTGGTAAGTACTTCTAAACTAGCCAGCTTTTAACACATTCCAAGGGAAACATTCAGACAGTCTTTGGGGATAAAACTAGGACCAGGGCATACCATATCTTCCATAGTTCATCTCTACTTAACTAATACTGAACATAACATTCGAGAATAATATTAAGCTAAGGCAATAAGACGAGGGAACGCCAGCATTATTATGCTTAAATTGAATTAAATCATTCCTAAATAACACAGATTGGAAGAAAACATGTACATAAAGATTTTCAATCAGAGAAGGGTACTGATATACACTAGGTCCTAACTCTATGCATGTTGTTCTTTATAAGAGAAGATGAACACAGTGGAAACAGAAACAAAATAACAAGTTACAATGAGAAAAACATTACCGTCAACATAGACCAGGATCGTGTAAATTAGCTTGTATTGATGCTCCAAACCAGTTACGGCTTTAAGTCCAATGCTTTAGTTTAGCAATTGTCTACTCGTCTCAGCCTAACTTATCTATCACAAGCAGAGCTCCAAGGGCCAGTGAACACTATTTACAATCAGAAGTTTTAAGCTCAAATGTATTTCAAAATTCAACAACCAACAGTTTCTCATCTTCTACAGAAGTATTTATAGAAGAATGAGGAGGTGAGACCTGATAAAAGATCTCTCAGGACAATTAATACAGATTCAAGAATTCTCGGCCTTTGAGGGGCTCGATGGAGAAGTTTACGAACATTCTGTTCGTATCAACTATTTTACATTTATGAATTAAGCTCGGTGGGAGCTTTTATTGACTTTAAGGCTCTGTGTCATGTTTGGAGTAACTCTGCAGATATTTTTAGCATTTAATTTCCTTGCAGAAGTAACTTTCTGGCTGCGCTGAGGCGAATATCTTCATTTGATTAATAACTTCGGCCTCTGTTTTGAATGCTTTGAGGCACAGGTGGCACTTATGGTAGCTGGGAGGAATCAATTTGCCTCAAATGTGGCAGTGGAGGCCTTTCTATCTGTTAAACACTTACGATGTTCCTTTAATTGTGTTTTAATTCTGGGAATTAGGCTTTTGATAATCATTCTTAGCCGTAATTCCCAAATCTATCTTCAATCTTCTGTTCTGCTGCACTCAGTCTTCAACACTGATACTCTTTAACTCGTGGTTTAATAAAACAGTGTCTTGTCGATGTGCAGGCTGCGCATGGCTCTCAAGGCATCAATGTCCATGAAGTATTGACGAAACATGGATCTTGAATCCCCTGAATGGTTTTCTATTGACAAATCAAGGGCGCGGGAATCATCATTCCCAGCCCTCGGCCTTTTCTTTCAACATAATGAAAAAACCATTGAAGCACCTGCAAAACATGAAAACAATTAAGAAATCCTACGTTTGTGGGTTTAACTGCTGCAGAGGATGTGGAGAGGAGCGTAGCCGTCGGATGGCAGCATCCAACGGTGGAGATCTGCGTAGAAGAGGTTAAAAAAGGGAGAGTGGAGGGATAATTAAGTCAAAGCCATTGATTTATGAATAATCAAGAAGATCAACGGTCGGGATAAGCAGCGGGCTATTAATGTGAAGGATTCACATTATTCGGTTTTAACAAGAAAATGCGAAAATCCAAGGTTTAAACCTTTGGCGAGGGTGGAGGGCGATAAGAAATGTGGGAAGGATCTAGGACCATCCGATCTGGACATGTGGACGGTCCAGATCTAATCGGAGGATCGCAATCGGCGGGGAAAGAGTTTGTACAGCACTGAAAAATTTGCGATGTGATTAAGTGATGACCGTTAATTTGAGGATCAGATCAACGGTGGGTAATTAATCAGAGGGATGGCTGATCGGAGGGGACAAAAAAATGCATGCGATGGAAAATTTGCGATGCCATGTAGCGCAAACCGTTGATCTGACGATCAGATCAATGGTGGAGAATGAGTCGGAGGGTTCAAATCAGCGGGGTAAAGGTTAATGATCAGAGCAATTGTGTGCCATGGACAACTAGGTCCAAAATCTGGGTTGTGCTACTCAGATGATGATCACAATATTTTTATTGGATTCCTCTTTCGGAGAGGTGTAAGATTGATCTAAAGATCATCTCGATCGGATGAGCAGAACATGTACTTTGAATTTATTCCACTTATGTGCTAGGTCGGCCTGGAATAAAATATTGACTTAAATGTCTTAAAGGACATGTCACACACCCCCAAAGATTCCTATATATTGGAGAGACTTGGAGTCCATTTGACACACATTGGTGTGGAGGAATTCTCTCTCTCTTGATGGCGTTGGAGTTGCGTATTATTTGTTTGGGTTGTTCTGGGGTTATGTGTGACACGCTTGAATGAATGACCTATTGGAGACTTTGCTGGTAGAAGCATCCTACTGATCGCCGTAACGCTACCATTTCTTATCTCTGTCTTGGCTTGTCTTCTATCGATCTATTAGTATGTTCTATCTTCTTCAGTATTGTGCCCTAATCTGAAATGGCATAGAACATGAGCAGAAATTAACATGGTATCAGAGCTGGATTGAAGATAATGCTCTAGGCTTGACTCAACGTGAGCAAGTCTACTCTAGTTAGCGTGGAAGGTGACAGCTATGAGGGACGCGGGTCTGTCTCAGCCTGCGTGGAAGGGCAGCGTATGCTGCTGTAAGAGGGACGCAGTCCCCACCTCATTTTTGGAGGACGCTGCCGGTCCTATATCAAATCTTCTAAAGGAATGCATTGAAACAAAAGCAGCTGTGGGTGGCTTCCGATTTTCGAGGACGTATGTTTGTAAAGCGTTGGTTCTCCGTAGGCGGAAGTGTCCTGACGACTGGAAACAACGTCGCGTAAAAGCAATTTGGAAAGCATGAACCCTTGTAGATGGCCGTAGTTCTGTGCTTAGAATCTGTAGAAGGCCGCAACCCTAGAGTGAGGGCCGAAGTTTGTTTGGAAGGCTTGAAATAGCCCAGAACCTCAGTGCAACCCGCAGCAAATTCCACAAAGGGCTCTAAAGATCCGCAGGTGTTCTGTGGCCTTGCATAAATAAAAAAAAAAATACTCTGCACAGCTACGGTGCCACGATCCTGTTGGAGGTATTGCAGCCCGCTGCGTAGACGCCGGTGAACATCGTGGCCGACGATACTACGGTGGTCGTGGTCGTGATCGTTGCAGGGGCGATTTTGGATGAACTTGCTCAACAAAGAAATCTCGCCCGGTCAATCCCACGAGATAGAAGGATGGAAATTGGGAATTTGAGATGAGATACGTGAAAGAGGCATTGGCAGGAATCGAACCCCGACCGACACTCAACATGCCCATTGCTGTCGTGGATAGGATGTCCGGAAGACAGTATGAGAATTGGCCGCCATAATTGGCCCATGTCTGGGAAGGTAAGCCACCTGCAGTCTGGCCCATTCCTAAAAACCCGTCACACCCATTCAAAGGCTGTGTATTGTTACGCCCGCATCCGAAGGCAAAGCCCTAGAAAGAATCGAAACCCAGAGTCAAGGTCTCCTGGCTGTAATCTCCCTAACTCATCGATGTAACCCCGTGTTGGAATTCATAAACGCAGCCCAAGCCATTGCAGGTGTCCGGATTGTTTTGTGAATTGGAAATTGACAATTTAGTACACGGATCCGAATTACAGGGTAACTGTTTAGAAGATGACTGCTCGAGATCGAACATGGGATTTATCTGCGCATTACAGTTTGAACATGGCTTGAATTGTATCCATGTCATCGCTGCTCGTATCAAATATCAGTGTAAAATTATTAGCTGGTGTGCCAAACCCTACTGTCACAAAGACATGCTACAGATGAATTCATATTTGCTTCCTTTATTATTATTGGCTTCCTCTAAATACCAGTTGTGTCAGTATCTCTCTTGATGACGATAACATATAAACAACAGTCTAAGTTGTAGTGTATATAGCACTCTCACACCAATGCTGCTTGAGCATTGGATACACATCATAATGGCTTTACAGATTTTGAAGCAAACAAAAAGGATTCTGAATTTGTTGTGGACATGGCTCACAAACTGTTGGGAACAAGAAATGATTGTCACAGTGGAGATTCTCTAGAAAGAGTAACTGGGCATAAAAGGAGTGCAAGTGCAGGTGTTGAATTTGGAGCTTGGAGAATTGTGATTGCTAACAAAGACATTGGACAGTGGTTTGGGCATCATATTTGAAGTTGGGATTGTCTGAAGGCTTTTGGAGACAATCTTAAGAAACAAGCAGCCTGTTGAAGTCCCATGTACAGTCATTTGATGGAAAATATTTCGGGGCATACCCTCGTACAGGAATGCGATTGAGTATTGATGAATGTATCTGCATGCTCGAGTGTGACTTGTTGTATTTTACAGTACGATGTAAAACAATGGTGGTTTCTTGTAAACCATATGCTGAAGATATCGTTGTATTAGCAAGTCTTGTAAGCAAGCTATTCATCTTAATGCAGAAAGGGGACTGTTAGAAGGCTGAAAGGCCTTGTGAACAATACTTATAATATGACAAATCACTCTTAGAGGGAATTCTGATATAGGCCCATAACATTGGAGGAGCATTGTCATTGAAAGAAGGATCAGCTAATATGTGAAGCAGCAGAGGACCTTGTGAGCAGCTAAAGGCAGAAGTATTGGAGCAGCAGTACTCTTTGCAGGTATAGGAGGAAGAGAACCCTTCCTGCTACATCAAGGACAAGAGTCCAAGAGATGTAAGTGAAGTGCATATTCAACAAGCAGTGATGAATGTGATAGTTCTAAATCTGTCACTCTATGTCACTTTCATCATGACAGTGACATAGACAATCACCCATGATTATGAAATTTATAATAGCAGTAAGCTATATCAGTCTTACATTGGAGCATTATGAGAAGCTTGGAAGTGTGATCTGAGAAGTTTTTTTTACAGACTTCAGTAACGTTGTTGGAGTCTTGAACCATGATCAACAAAGCTTTTTTGGATGGCTTTGACTGTGGGAGAATAAGACCCCTTTTTGAAGTTGGTGTCTGGGTTGCCCTAATTTAAAATAGATGTCTTCCCTCGAGAGAGAAGCTGACATTAAGAGGGAGATACATCTGTATATGCTCCTGAGCTAATATCATTGCTGGACGAAGGAATATCCTCATGGCTCAAAGTCATATGGCTTCAGAGGGGGAAATTCTGGAAGAAATCCAAGAAGCCATATAAATACCAAGGGTATCTAGCAGCCATGAGTACTATTGTACATCTGACTTTGAATCCTTTAAGGAAGTAGTAAAGCATCAAGTCTGGAAAGATGCTATGAGTCCATTATGAAGATTGACGTCTGGGATGTGGTTCCAAGATCTTAGGACAAAGCAGTTTTCACCTCGAAATGGCTCTACAAAATCAAGCATGGATCTGTTGGATGTGCTGAAAAGTTCAAGACAAGATTCGTTGCCTGTGAGGAAGGTATAGACTATGATGACATATTTGCACCTGTGGCTCGAGATACCACCATTCGATCTAGCCCTTGCTGCTACGCAAGGATGGATTCTTCATCAGATGATGTGAAGACCACATTTTTCTGCATGGTGTAATAAAGGAAGAGATATATGTGGAGCAACCTTTGGGGTTGGAAGTCCAGGATCGGGACACCCATGTCTGCAGGATTGAAGAAAGCCCTCTATGGGATAAAACAAGCACCCTGAGCTTGGTACGAGAGCATAGATAGCTACTTGATGAAGCTGGGCTTCACTCGTAGTATTGCTGATCTGAACCTTCACTGCAAGGTTAATAGAAAGAAGCTTCTCACTCTGGTGCTGTATGTGGATGAGCTGTATGTGGATGACCTCTTCCTGACAGGTGTTGAACCTCTCTTTCATCAATGAAAGAGGGAGCTCGCTGCTGAGTTCGAGATGAAGGACCTAGGATGAATATCTAGGCCTGAAGGTCTAGCAGAGACCTGGCGAGATTTTCCTTTCTCAAGGAAATTACATTATGAAGTTTTTGGTATGATGGACTGTAAGTCCATGGAACTCAACTTTAAGAAGTTGAGTAGCAGCATTGCTGGGCCCGTCCTACTGAGTATCGGCAACTCATAGGAACCCTGATGTTCTTAGTGAACACCTGTTCGGACGTATGTCGTGCAGTGAACACTTTGAGTCAACACATGGTTGATCATAACATTCACTGGGTTGGTGCCAAGAAACTCTTGAGATATCTCTGAGGCACGATAGATCATGGGCTGAGATACACTGCCGGGAGTATGACACTCCATGGATATACAGATACCGATTGGGCTGGCAGTGTGGTGGATCGCAAGAACACATCTGGATGCTACTTCACATGTAGATCTGCTTCGGGCAGGAATCTAAAGTCGGTAGCCTTGAGCACCGCTGAGGCCGAATACATTGTAACATGTATGGCCTGTTGTGAAGCCACTTGGTTGTGAAAGCTCTTTGTGAGCTGTTCGAGCATGTGCTAGATGCCACTGTTATCCTTTGTGATAACCAGAGGGGGATTCATTTGTCATAGAATCCCGGGTTCCATGATTGATCCAAGCATGTTGATGGCTGTTACCACTTTATCTGGGATATGGTACAGCGAGGCACCGTAAGGCTCGATCATATAGGAACTGATGAGCAGGTCGCGGATATTCTCAAAATGCCCTTGGGGAAGGTCATGTTCCTAACCTTCCGTGAGAATCTTGGAATCATGGAACGACCCTATTTTGAGGGTCTTGTTGGACGATGAGCTCTGGGAGCTCAAAGGGGGTTTTGGGGATAGCTTCTCGGAGCTATAGGCACTTATGGTGCTTCTGCCCCACCGTTGTGATTATTGAGTTGGTTTACCTCTCATTATCTATGCCCCGTATGCATCCTACCCATTGAGTTTAGGGCTCATGGGAAGTACCTCTCATTTGGCCAATGAGGTGGGAAAAGCTAGAGACTAGTAGCAAAGACTGATGGACGCATCAGAGTTTTCCGTACTCTCTATCTAGGATGGCACGGTCCAACCACTTGATCTGGGATCAAGTATAGTGAGGTTTCGGACCTCCGCCTGACTTCGGGTCAGATGAACCAACTTCGGGTTGGTTGGAGACTCTTTGTGAGTCTGATAGTGAGGTTTCGGACCTCCGCCTGACTTCGGGTCAGATGAACCAACTTCGGGTTGGTTGGAGACTCTTTGTGAGTCTGATAGAGGTTTCGGACCTCTGGGCTGAATTTGTCAGCCGGGGGATGATGTCTTTGTGACTGACCCACTTCTGTTCTGAAATAAAGAGGCCAGCAAAGCAAGTTACGACGGGATGACGCACGATGTTTGGATTGCACTAGTGGACGGAGTTCTCCCTAGTTGAGAGGGAGTGTTAAAATTGGACAACTAGGTCCAAACTCCGGGTTGTGCTGCTCAGATGACGATCGAAATATTTTTATTGGATTCCTCTTTCGGAGAGGTGTAAGATTGATCTAAAGATCATCTCGATCGGATGAGCAGAACATGTACTTTGAATTTATTCCACTTATGTGCTAGGTCGGCCTGGAATAAAATATTGACTTAAATGTCTTAAAGGACTTGTCACACACCCCCAAAGATTCCTATATATTGGAGAGACTTAGAGTTCATTTGACGCACATTGGTGTGGAAGAATTCTCTCTCTCTTGATGGCGTTGGAGTTGCATATTCTTTGTTTGGGTTGTTCTGGGGTTATGTGTGACACGCTTGGCTGAATGACCTATTGGAGACTTTGTTGGTAGAAGCATCCTGCTGATCGTCGTAACGCCACCATTTCTTATCTCTGTCTTGGCTTGTCTTCTATCAATCTATTAGTATGTTCTATCTTCTTCAGTATTGTGCCCTAATCTGAAATGGCATAGAACATGAGCAGAAATTAACACCATTGGATCTGGGAAAGCGGAGAGGAGATCAATGGTAGACAACCAATCGGGGGATCGAAAATTGGGGGTGGGCAAACAAATGCATCAAATGAAAAAATGCGATGCGATTGGCACCGCGGGACTTAAACTCTTGGTCCTAGGCGTAGGTTATATGGAACATAAAACGGAGGGGGAAAGATTTATACATATGGGACCCAATCGCATCGGAAAACTTGATCCAGGTCTTTCAATCAACCCATTGTGAATTCCCCCGATGCGATTGCGTTTCGGATCTTTTTGATCTAACCATTTTTCATTTAAAAAACGTTGTATGGGCGTGTTAGACCAAAACTTTGGATAAGTGGGTTTCATGACTTAACAAAGGAAAAAATGAATCGGACAAGGTTTATTCATTAGTTTGAGCGCCCGATTTCGGGCCTCTGGTTTTGTGAAGTGGCAAAAGGACCGGGGCTCATCTATAACAGAGCTAATCGCATCGAAGGCTTTGTGAAAGCCAAATACTTGCGCTTGTTGATTACTTCCGATGCGATAAGCGCCAGATGGGCATAGCACCTGGTTCTAGGGCATGGGCATGTGGGGGAAGTGGTTAGGGGGCTTAGCCAAAGGGGGCTAAAGTCCATAGTAATAAAACTTGTTTTTTATGAATTTTTTCAGAGTTTTCAATGGATTTGGGGGTTTCGGTATAGTTTAAAAATGAGTTTTAAACTGTGTAAAGAGGATTTTCACGAAAGGGAGAAGAGGAATCATGAAAATAGAGGGGTTTTTATGGAGAAAAAGGGGAGCAAGATGAAGGTTAGTTTTGAGTGGAGGGAGGGGAAAAATGATGATTTTGCAGCAGTCTTTTCTTTTAAGAAAACAACAAAAATTTTGAGTATAAAATGGAAACAACAATGAAGATTTGGATAGAGGCATGAGGCCTTCAAGAGTCTTCAAGAGCCAACACTTTTTAGCAATAAAATTTGTTCCTTGAAGGCTCAAAAATTCTTAGCCACCTTTTGCTATAACAAATTTTATAGGTGGCTAACAGTGGCCTCAGGGATGTTGCCTTATGAGCATCAAAACTGAACTTGCATTCTCAGGAGGGCGATTTGTGCCCACTCAATTATGTTCTGAGAAGGTGACTGTGCCGATCCATGTCGCGCTATACCTTCCTTTGAGATGATCTTGCTTTGAAACATATTAGCAGCCATGAAAACAATAGATCTTTCATCTACAAGCTTTCTACCTACCCAATCCTACAGATCTAACATTTTTTCTTCATTAGAGTGCACTTGGATTGGAAAACTCTTTTACAACATTTTATTCTTTTGAAAACAGGAAAACTAATCTATTTCTACTCCTTATTTCTCCATGGACTCAGATTAAACAGTTGAGTCCATATAATTCTCTACCTAATCTACTATCTGTTGGGATTATACTGTCCAACAAATTTTTATTCTCTAAATTCTACAACAGAAATTCAAAAGCATACAAGTCAGGATTGAACAGTCTAACTTGATGCTGGTCTATGGCATAACAAACAAGCTGCACATAGATACTATTTTGCAGAAAATTAAATCAAAATGGAAGGCTTAAGATTTGAAAATTCAAAGCACTTCCTTCAACTTTTTTATAGCTCTGTTTTGACTTTTGTTTGAGCTGTTCTTTCTTTGTCAAACTGGTTCAGATTTTGAGCTGATTAGAACCAGATTTACCTCTGTTTTGACTCAGAATTTAAAACCGATTGGAGTCAATTCTTTTTGGAAACTTAGGTTCAGATTTTGAGCATGTTTGAACCTTTAATTTCTAGCCTAATATACCTACTGATAAGCCGAGATTAAATAGTTTGGCAAATCGAATTCACTATCCTATCAGCAGTAAATTTAAAACTAATTAGTCAAGATTAGGTTGTTTGACTAACTAGAAGTGTGTCTTTCAAGAGTGGCATTTAAGCTTGCACACTTTCAGATTTGTTTCTCTTTTTGGTATGGGGCTGTACCTTTCTTATTTTCACAATCTACCCTCTTTTCTTTCTTTTATTGTTTTTGTATTTTTCTTTTTCTTTGGAGACAAAAATCAACAACTATCTAACTGCTCAATACTGAGCTTTATTGACATTCCTATCTAACCTATTCTAAACATGGAGTATTTACATATTCATATATACAAAAGTGCCAATGTAGCCAGCTGAGTAATGTCAAGAAGAAGAAGAAACTCTGGTTGCTTGTCAGAGGTATCCATAGAGCATATTGAAGATTAACCTTCAATACCAAGACTATCATAGGAGGTGACAACTTTTCATGTCTTTGGCTCTTGCAAAGGATCACTGCGTGATAATTTGAGCCAGTCAGGACTTCCACACACTCTTCCAAAGGATCGACAAAGAAAAGATGAAGGTTCTCTTCCTTTTGGTCCTCCACAATTGGTAGATTATCTGCTTCCAAGACATCAACTTTGAGGACTATCTCTTCAGTATGTAGCTTGGAAGTATCGTCATCCTTAACCTGCACAATAGCAAACAGTGAAATTTTTTCTTTGTCTAAATATATGCTTGCTTCTAATATACATTCAGGTTCTTTGGATGACATTTTGACATTAATGAAGGGAGAAGTCTCTTCTTGGGAAGATGGTATATCCACAGCAGGATAGTCTGGTATTTGTTTTTCTGCCTCATTTTTTTCATTATCTGAACTAGAGGATTCATCATATTTGGCAATGTCGTCCTCTTGTAACCCTGGTATGCTTGGATTCAGTGAACTGAACTCTGTGAAGAGGTTATTATATTCTCGAGTAGGGGAGTATTTAAAGGTTTCCTCTTTTTCAAGAGAAAACTCGTTTTTCTCAAAAATTTCTTTATTGCTCAGCTCTTCACCTTCGAGTTGCAAGACTGTTGATTCCCAATTATGTGAAAACTTTTTGTGATGGATTGAAATGGGTGATTTCTGCTTTCAAGTTGACGATGGTGAAACTCATAACACCAATCGAACACGGGTTTCCCTACGTGATTAATTTATGTTTGAAACTCATCATCATCATCAGACTGATCGAAATTCGGAAAATCATCTGAATAAACAATTTCGTCAATCGAACATATTGAGTCATCAGCAGGTCCTTCTTCATTCTGATCTACAAAAGAAATTTCTAAATCTGTACAACAAAGTTATCTATGTGAATGGGCAAGGGCGTTTGTTTTGCAGAAAGTTTCAGAGACTGACCATTTATAAATAGTCTAATCTATCTCTTTTTCTGTCAAAGGAGAAGATGTTTCTATGTTCCTTTGAACAGGAGAACAACAGTTCTCTGTCTCTTGTGAAGACTGATTTTGAGGCTGGATGTCTTCTTGAGCCTCAGCTACAAGGGATGATGAATCAATATTTGAGTTTTCAGGGATATCTTGAGGAATGCCCATTATTTATTGTTGGTTTTCTTCCTCAAGTGATTCATCTATATTTTTATAATTTTTCAATAAGATGTTAAACTCATGCATGGCTATTAAAAGATCTTCAGGATGCATCTCTTCCAAAGCTTCATCATTATCTATAATGTGTTGGGTGATGTTTTGTGATGGATCATAATATATTGCACCCAATGATAATGATGTAGTGTTTTCTTTATAGTTCCCATAGAACACATATTCAAGGTCTCTTAAAGAAAACAAACTACTAGATATTAAGCATTCATACCAATCCCTAACTTTTCCTTCTAATGTTAACATGAACATTTTCATTAGGCAATATTCATGCCATTCAAATTTCAACCTCCATACATGTATATGAAATTTGATGAGATGTAATAGAGGGTCATCAAACTTTCCACCTTGAAAACAGGTAGGTTGTCATCCCAATTCACCTGGGGCATCTTATGTGGAAACCCAGGGATATGATCTCTACTCATTGGGGCATACCTTCGTTGTATCCTTGGAATCATGTTTGTAAATCAAGAAAGAGGTCACTGTGTCTAGTCAATCAGTTCAGGGTCTTCTACCAGTGGAGTCATTTGGTCTTCTGGGAGTTTCAGAGTGCGGAGTCGCCAGGTGGAAAATTTGTAGCTCGTAAGGAGGTAAAATGTTTTATGGTTCCACCACCATGTGTTTCTTGTGGAGCTGCAAGATTTTCAGGAACTGAATTGGCTCTCAAGGGTGATATGAAAATAGCTGATAATTTTATCTTAGGAGACTTCCTAAGGATACTTTCTGGGTTATCAAATATCTCAGGTGGATCAGGGTCAAGATGATATCTAGTGTGAATCTTTCTAGGAGCCACTATGCTGTGTTTTTCAGACCCAAAATAAACAAGAAAAGTTCAACCAGGTATGACAATCTTTGAGAGGTTAACTAGTCTGTTTTACAAATTTAAATCCTACAGTCCTCTAACTGAGTTTGAATGATATTATGATGATAAGGGTTCTCCCCAGTGGAGTCTTAAGGTCTGTTAAGGATTTTGGAGTCGCCAAGTGGAATTTTTCAGCTTTTTTGGAGGTAAAAGGTTTTATGGTTCATCACCATGTTTATTGAATTCCAATCTAAAATATTTTTGGGTTTTTCTAAGTTTCTGTGGTTGTATGGAAAACTAAAGAGTCTATAAAAGTTGGCCAAGCAACTATGAACTAAAAAACTCCCCAGCAGAGTCGCCAGAAATGTTAGTTGTTGGTGTCTCAGCTGGTTAATATAGGAAATGTTCTTGAATCGAATCCCTGATATCCTATGGTTACCCTCAAATGAAAATTTTTCTGGGTTCGATCCCCAGTGGAGTCGCCAGAAATGTTAGGAATCTGTAATTAGCAAGATTGGCAAAGTCCAATCACAGAAACAACATCGTTTCAACCACTTTGGGATTCTAGGATCTAGCCCTCCTGAATCCGGAGAGGGATCTCTCCAATAAGTGCAAAGATGGATTTGTCTTTGAAGTTTTGGGTAATGATGTTAGGCTAGTTATGAAGGCCGAGGGTTTGTTTTTGTTTTTGGATGGTTGAGCATGATTACCGTTTGAGGGAAAGTCCTAAATATAAAGAGTTTCAAAGGTGAGAAGTTACAAGCAATGAGAGTAAGCTTCAGCCAAAAAGATAGATAATTGCAGGTTTTAGTCCATTGGGCTATGGAGTCATCATAGGATTTAATTGGAACAGCAAGAGGCAAGAGTGGTCCATGGGGCAAGTCATCTATGTCTAAGGATCTCTTTGAAGTTTGATTTATGGAATGACATGGTACAATAAGAAGGATTATTAAACAGATGAGGAACAAAGAGCAGCCCAGGATCTGGTAAGTACTTCTAAACTAGCCAACCTTTGACATAAACTCAAGAAAAACATAAAAGTAAACTAGGATCTGGTAAGTACTTTTAAACTAGCCAGCCTTTGATACACTTTTAATAGAAAACATTTTAAAACAAAGGGAAACTTGAAAGAAATTGTTGGAGTAGAAACTAGCGGGCCGGGCTCACCACAAATCCTCTCCTAGCTCTGATTTACTTGGTTACTTTCAAGAAAAACACAAAGATAACACAGAATGGCCTAAGATTTGGTAATTACTACTAAACTAACCAGCTTTTAACACATTCCAAGGGAAACATTCAGACAGTATTTGGGGATAAAACTAGGACCAGGGCATACCATATCTTCCATAGTTCATCTCTACTTAACTAATACTGAACATAACATTCGAGAATAATATTCAGCTAAGGCAATAAGACGAGGGAACGCCAACATTCTTATGCTTAAAATGAATTAAATCATTCCTAAATAACAAAGATTGGAAGAAAACATGTAAATAAAGATTTTCATTCAGAGAAGGGTACTGATATACAGTAGGTCCTAACTCTATGCATGTTGTTCTTTATAAGAGAAGATGAACACAGTGGAAATAGAAACAAAATAACAAGTTACAATGAGAAAAAACATCACTGTCAACATAGACCAGGATCCCGTAAATCAGCTTGTATTGATGCTCCAAACCAGTTACGGCTTTAAGTCCAATGCTTTAGTTTAGCAATCGTCTACTCATCTCAGTCTAACTTATCTATCACAAGTAGAGCTCCAAGGGCCACTAAACACTATTTACAATCAGAAGTTTTAAGATCAAATGTATTTCAAAATTCAACAACCAACAGTTTCTCATCTTCTACAGAAGTATTTATAGAAGAATGAGGAGGTGAGACCTGATAAAAGATCTCTCAGGACAATTAATACAGATTCAAGACTTCTCGGCCTTTGAGGGGCTCGATGGAGAAGTTTACAAACATTCTGTCTATATTAACTATTTTACATTTATGAATTAAGCTCGGTGGGAGCTTTTATTGACTTTAAGGCTCTATGTCATGTTTGGAGTAACTTTGCAGATATTTTTAGCATTTAATTTCCTTGCAAAAGTAACTTTCTGGCTGCGCTGAGGCAAATTTCTTCATTTGATCAATAACTTCGGCCTCTGTTTTGAATGCTTTGAGGCACAGGTGGCACTTATGGTAGCTGGGAGGAATCAATTCGCCTCAAATGTGGCGGTGGAGGCCTTTATGTCTGTTAAACACTTATGATGTTCCTTTAATTGTGTTTTAATTCTAGGAATTAGGCTTTTGATAATCATTCTTAGCCGTAATTCCCAAATCTGTCTTCAATCTTCTGTTCTGCTGCACTCAGTCTTCAACACTGATACTCTTTAACTCGTGGTTTAATAAAACAGTGTCTTGTCGATGTGCAGGCCGCGCATGGCTCTCAAGGCATCAATGGCCATGAAGTATTGACGAAACGTGGATCTTGAATCCCGCGAATGGTTTTCTATTGAAAAATCAAGGGTGTGGGAATCGTCATTCCCAGCCCTCGGCCTTTTCTTTCAACATAATGAAAAAACCATTGAAACACCTGCAAAACATGAAAAAAATTAAGAAATCCTGCGTTTGTGGGTTTAACTGCTGCAAAGGATGTGGAGAGGGGCGTAGCCATTGGATGGCATCATCCAACGGTGGAGATCTGCGTAGAAGAGGTTAAAAAAGGGAGAGAAGAGGGATAATTAAGTCAAAGCCGTTGATTTATGAATAATCAAGAAGATCAACGGTCAGGATAAGCAGCGGGCTATTAATGTGAAGGATTCACATTATTTGGTTTTAACAAGAAAATGCGAAAATCCAAGGTTTAAACCTTTGGCGAGGGTGGAGGGAAATAAGAAATGCAGGAAGGATCTGGGACTGTCCGATTTGGACACGTGGACGGTCCAGATCTAAACGGAGGATCGCTATCGGCTGGGAAAAAGTTTGTACAACGCTGAAAACTTTGCAATGCGATTGAGCGATGACCGTTGATCTGAGGATCAGATCAATGGTGGGTAATTAATCGGAGGGATGGCCGATCGGAGGGGAAAAACAAATGCATGCGATGGAAAATTTGCAATGCGATGTAGTGCGGACCGTTGATCTGAGGATCAGATCAATGGTGGAGAATGAGTCGGAGGGTTCAAATCGGCGGGGTAAAGGTTAATGATTGGAGCAATTGTGGGCCGTTGGATCTTGGAAAGCCGAGAGGAGATCAACGGTGGACAACCAATCAGGGGATCGACAATCGGGGGTGGGCAAACAAATGCATCAAATGAAAAAATGCGATGCGATTGGCGCCGCGAGACTTAAACTCTTGGTCTCGGGCGTAGGTTATATGGAACATAAAACGGAGGGGGCGGGATTTATACATATGGGACACAATCGCATCGGAAAACTTGATGCGGGTCTTTCAATCAACCCATTGTGAATTCCCCCGATGCGATTGCGTTTCGGGTCTTTTTGATCTAACCATTTTTCATTTAAAAAACGTTGTATGGGCGCATTAGACCAAAACTTTGGATAAGTGGGTTTCATGACTTAACAAAGGAAAAAATGAATTGGACAAGGTTTATTCATTAGTTTGAGTGCCCGATTGCGGGCCTCTGGTTTTGTGAAGCGGCAAAAGGACCGGGGCTCATCTATAACAGAGATAATCGCATCAGAGGCTTTGAGAAAGCCAAAGACTTGCGCTTGTTGATTACTTCCAATGCGATAAGCGCTAGATGGGCATAGCGCCTGGTTTTAGGGCGTGGGCATGTGGGGAAAGTGGTTAGGGGGCTTAGCCGAAGGGGGCTAAAGTCCATAGTAATAAAACTTGTTTTTTTATGAATTTTTTCAGAGTTTTCAGTGGATTTGGGGGTTTCGGTATAGTTTAAAAATGAGTTTTAAACTATGTAAAGAGGATTTTCACGAAAGGGAGAAGAGGAATCATGAAAATAGAGGGTTTTTTATGGAGAAAAAGGGGAGCAAGATGAAGGTTAGTTTTGAGTGGAGGGAGGGGACAAATGATGATTTTGCAGCAGTCTTTTATTTTATGGAAACATCAGAAATTTTGAGTATAAAATGGAAACAACAATGAATATTTGGACAGAGGCATGAGGCCTTCAAGAGTCTTCAAGAGCCAACACTTTTTAGCAATAAAATTTGTTCCTTGAAGGCTCAAAAGGTCTTAGCCACCTTTTTCTATAACAAATTTTATAGGTGGCTAACACAAAGAATACTCCACAAATACGCAGCACCAAGAACGCATCTCCATCGCCATCAAGAGATAAGAAAACCCTCCACACATTGTGTATAATGAAATCCAAGTCTCTCCAATATATATGCAACTTTGGGGGTGTGTTACACGTCCTTTAAGACATTTAATTCTTTATTATATTCCAGGCTGACCTAGCACATAAGTGGAATAAATTCAAAGTACATGTTTTCCTCATCCGATCGAGATGATCTTTAGATCAATATTACACCTCTCTGAAAGAGGAATCCAATAAAAATATTGGGATCGTCATCTGAGCAGCACACCCCAGAGTTTGGACCTAGTTGTCCAAATTTAAAAGATACCTAATGTGGAAGAGAAGTGGTTCAAACAAGCAAACTTGGACATGAGTTATTTCAAACCATACCTTAAACCTAGGTATAAAGATCACAAGAAGTCCATTTTCCCTTTTTCCCGTCTTCTTGACTGGTATGTGCCCATGATGAGGAAAATAATGAAGTATTTTACTTCTGAGGGAAGGTTTTCCCGCATCTACTCATATCATATCCGTCTTCTTATGCATTTCACTAGAGTTAGAATGCTACACTTACCTTATTATATTTTCCATAGCATTGAAAAAATGGCCTACATTGTGCAAAGGAGAGATTATAATCAGAAAATGTAGAGCCTATTTCATCATTCACTTATCAAGATGTTGGTCATGCATCAGCTTCAGTGGAAAAACATTCCATGGGATACCTTTATTGCCAATGAGGTTTTCACTACTCCACCTGGCCATCATCAGCATGATATTCCTTCATCTTCTCATCCTCCCATATCCACTTCTCCATGACATCCTACTATTCATACATCACCATCCAATTACATCCATTCATCTCATGATGATCCTTCCTCATCACCTTTCCACCACCCTTCACCATCACATCATGAAACCAGAGCCTCAAGTAGTGAAAGAGATATTGGGACAACTGGCACTAAAATGAATGATATTGAGCCATTTCATTTGACCTATCGGAGAGGCCAGAGGCATGTGTTTTCTTCACTTGAGGTGAAAGGGATCATGCCTTCTTCATCAACAAAACAGGTTGATAAGGGAAAGGAAAAGGTTACAGAGCATATCATTGTTGAAGAGGAGGATAAACATGAAACTGAGCAGGAGTTTCAGTTGATTGACCTTGATGATGAGGATGAGGTTAGAATCACCAATATGTTGATCAAAAGCAAGGATTCCAAGAATAGTGAGCTTCAAGCTAATCTTGGTAGGGAAAAGAATGTGATTAACTTTTTTGAGCTAGAGAATCAGCAGTTGAAGAAAAAACAGGCCATCAGTGAGGTCAGGGTAATCAGAGCTCAAAAAGAGGCCGGAAAGGCCAAGGCTTTGCTAGATGAGACCTTGGGCAGTTTTGATGACATTGATGACAAGGAAGATCAACTTCCTAGACAAAGACCAAAGAATATTGGGCTGAAGAGGGCTTTAGCCAGAGAAAGGAAAAAAGAGGCAGAACTGGCAGAGAAACTCACTCCAAGTGAGTTTCTTGCCATAGAGATTAGAAAGGATAGAGAGCCTTGGATAGAAAGAGCCAGTTTTCATTTAGAGGATCAACTAGAGAAGGCAAAGAGAGACACTGACCTTCAGAGGAAGATGGCAAGACATTATGCCATGAGAAAAAAGATTGCAGGGGCCAAGCTCAAACGAGCCCATGCAAAGATTCGGGCTTTGACCAAGGTAAAGGAGAAAGAGAAGCTCAATATCCTTGCTGATGTGTCCCTCCAAGCCTCTAAACCTTAATTAGCAAGCTAAATTTCAATTTTGGCACTTTGGTGCACATTTTGAATTTTTGACAGTTTGACTTGTAGAAAATTGGCCAAACGCGCAACGCCACTGGTGCTGTGCTCTTTTTAGGCCATCCAAATGGAAAAAGGTCAGCATCCTCATGTTCCTAGTGAAAATTACATCAATGTCAGAAAATTTTAGAATATTTGGAGCAAAACTGGCCCCTCAAAAAGGCCTAAAACTTCCAAAAAATCACCTTTCTGCCCTCTTTTTGGCACTGGCACTGTGCGTTTACCATTCTTGGGAGAATTGATTTTTGATAGGGAATTTTGGCACCATTTTTGAAATTAAAGGTATTTTTGGAAAATAGACTTAGATACCTTTCCAATGAGCCATCATGGAGATCATTTGGACATCAGGAAGGCCTCCAAAAGTTGGCTGCAAGACAGTCCATTTTTTCTGCCTTGGCGCTGAGTGTTTGTGTTGGCGTTGTGCCCTTGTACCTTGGAGCCGCGACCTTACCAGAAGTTATTGAAAAAGTGATTTAGAAGCCTTAAAGTCAAACATATTCCAAATTTAGCTCAGAAGTTATGTTAGGAGTTATTATTACAATGAATGAGTCTTAGATATTTTTTCCTTGGGCCTTGCATGGTCTCAAAGGTCAAAGTGCATTAAAATTGTAATAAATGACATTTGAAACCCTATCTGAGGATCACCTCCTCATTTTGTAGATAAATACTGCATGGATGCTTCATGTTTTTTTGGTTGATTAATGAGCTGAATATTACATAGACTTTGAGTTGTAAAGAAGTCGGCTTTGGATCTTTGTAACTGTTTTGAATTGAATGTCAATGGAACAAGCACATTCACAAGATTCATGAACTTTGTTAAATGGCGATGTTGTTCTAATCTTATACTTGTTTCCTTCTGCTTTCATATTGTTCATCCTTTCTCTTATAGAAGAGCAAAAATTTTAGTTTAAGATATGTTGTCAGAGGCACCTTAATTCTATCTGCTCTCTGTTGTTTAAATGTTTTCCTCTACTAGGTTTGATTGGAGAACTTACGAGTTCCCTGCTCTCCATTTCCATATATTTTTTTTTCTTGAGATTAACTCAGTAGAGTTTGGCTAAAGAAGTTTATGGTTTTCCCTATCCTTTGGTTCTGCTTGAAATGTTGTTCTTAAGGCTTTCTTTGAAGTTTACTTACTAGGGTTTTGGATAAAGAAGTTTATGGTTTGCCCTGTCCTTTGGTCTATCTTGAAAAGTCACTTTAAAGGTATTTGAAGTCTGATTGAAGAATTTAGGAGTTCCCTACTCTTTAATCATTACTAAAATTCTATCTTAAATGTTTTCTTTCTCTAAAAGTGAATAGCTATAGAATTTAGGAGTTCCCTTCTCTTTAAGGTTTGCTGGATTGTTGTCTTAAAGTTTACTTGGTGAAGTCTGGCCAAATAAGTTTATGGTGTGCCCTATCCTTTGGTTATTTCTTAAGCATAGTGATCATAAATGCTCTTCTTGTCCTAGTGTATGTTAAAGGATTCTTAATTTCCCTTTAAACCTACTAAACTCACAACTTAATGTTCATTTCACACCCACATAAGCTATTAAGATCCATTTGGCTTTGTTGACTTGCCCTATGAAATACCCTTGATTTTTTTTTGTACTCTTCAAACCTTTTACAGACCCCATAGCCCAATGGTTTGAATTTCTCTTACTCTATCTATTCTTCTTAACACGCAACCCAACCAAACAAAACAAAACAAACAACCCTATCATTTTAACTAGCCTAAAATCAACATCCTAAATCAATCAAGTTATATCTTTTATACAAATATAGAGAGAGCCCTCTCTGAATCCAGGAAGGCTAGGTCCTAAGACTCCAAAGTTGGTTTGATGATACGCTTGTTTATTTGGTCTCACCAATCTAACAAACTACAGGGACCTAACATAACCTTCATGGATTGTGGCATTGTAACAGGCTGCACACAATATTTATTTTGCAGGAAAAGTAAATAGTAGTGGCATTTGGATTTGCATCACTTTCATGTTTTATTTTTATCTCTTTTTGTTTGGGGTCCATTTTCTTTTTTTTTTTTGATATTTTTTCTTTTAAGTCCTTTGATTTTTCTTTTAGGACTTTTACCCTCTTTACATTTTTTATTTTATTTTTCTGATATGGGAAAACAATTTGCAGAAAGCAAAGTATGTACATATTAAAATACTATTTAAAGTCAATTCAAAAATTATGAATCCTATTATTATAGGACCCTAACACCTGGGACACAAAGGTGAGTTCTAAAATACCCATTGGGAGCATTGGTAACTTGGTGATCAAGATACTACTATTTACCATTACATGAGTATATGGATCAACCTCTCTACATTAGGCCTCTCGACCACATATGTTTTGGGTCGTGGAATGCATTTGCATAGTGGTTTATGATTGGTGTGCCACATTCATGACTAGTGAAGATCAAATAAAAATGTGTAACATGCCCGAATGAAGTTTTTTGGCTATGGGAGTATACTATGCTCATTCGTTTTTGAGCGAGTTCATAGACTACGAACAAGAGTGATACCTTGCATCACACACCTGAGGGAACTCTGGATGGAAAGGTGGGTATACATGATGGGTAGACTCAGTGGTGTTCGATACACCCAAGCGACATTCAATGACAATTTCTTCTAGTGATGGGAGTAACAAGTCATCAGAATCAAGGACTACCGCTATGCAAGACTAGACTTCTGGGAGTATCCAAATTTAGTGCTTCCAAAGGATGTTGCATGGGGAGACACAAGTAAATATTTTTTTATTTTCAAATATATTTAATTCCTCGCATAGATTGGAAAACTTATATGCCCAAATTCATAGATGGAAAAGGGGATGAGGATGTTCTACATCTAGTTAGATTTCACATGCATGTATGTAAACTGAAGATTGAGTTTCATGAGGATTACTTAATGAAAATGTTTATGGCTACCCTAGAAGGGAAAACTAGATCATGGTATGAATGGTTACCAGAAAGAAGCTTATGTTCTCTTAAATATTTCCATAGAGTGTTCTTCAAGCATTATGGGAAGTCTCATCTTTCTTTGTCCCTTTTACCAAGTTGTTGTGATTATTGTGAAGGATTTATTGCATATCTTAAAAGAATTGATGATATCGAATGTATGGATGATGAAGAGATCATTGGAGCCTTCTATGATTTTTCTTTCCAACAAAAATTTGAAGAAGCTAATCACTTTGATACACAAAATCATACTCAGCACACAGTAGCCTCCTCTTTGATTGATGAAGAAACATATGATGTATATTGTCTAGATGTTCATAAAGATTCCCCACAGGAAACAATTTTGGCAACAACACAACACACTGATCAGCTAGAGGTTAAGGAATAAATTCAGTAGCCTGAAACTAATCAAGAAGAGGAGAATAATGAAAAAGAATAGGTTACTTTAGATCCTGTTGGTGTACACATTAGCACTGTGGTTGTCGAAAAAATTCCTCTTGCCAATCATTAGGTAAAAGTAATTGAGCATATCATTAAAGAATCATTTGTTGATTTGCAGCAGCCTTATGATCCACAAGAACATCTCCAACAAACAGTATTCTCTTCCATAAGTAAAGATCAAACATATTTGAATGATGAAAGCCAAGTTTTATTTCATGATTCTAATGATGAGTTGCAGTGACCACGCCAAATTCTATGTGATCTAGTTAATGATTAATACATCCTAGTTTCATATGGTCTTGCTGATGTTTTTTATGAAATTCAAGAAAATTCAGAGCCCTTATCTATTGTGGATCATGGGAATGAAAAAACAATTTTCTCTCATTCCATTTTTTGGGAATCAGTTTCAACATATAGAGAAACCAACATTATGGAATAAGATTTTTTTTTCTTGCTTTTAGTCATCCAAAAATATTATGTTGCATGTTCTTCATCATCCTTTGGTCAATTTGTTGCAGCCATCTAGGAAGATGAATTTTATTGTATTTATGGATCATGAGCACATATTTAGTGGACACTTTGAGTTGCCTATCTATTGTTCATTTTGCATGCTTGAAGAAAGTGTGACCAGGATTGAAGTAAGTAGCCATTTGCTGGATTGGTTACATTAGAAGGATCATATCGCATGATTGCATATATATCTTTAGTAGGTGGGTGATTATCATCAGGATTTGAAGCGCGAGGTGAAGGCCCTAAGATGCTGATGGTTTTCTGCCATAAGTATGTTCAGTCAGTTGTCAAGTCAGAGTCAAGTCAGTTTTTTCTAGTCAAAGTCATTTCCAGATTTAGTTCATCATTTTGAGTTTGTTAAAGTTTTTCAAAGTCCAGTTTGACTCCATTTCCCAATGGTAAGGCTACCTGATCTATGGTGTTATTGACACCTCCTAAAGGAGCTGCCATCCCCAGCCGGAGCCAATGTTAGAGTCAATTTATTAGTGATAAAAAATAGCTCTTTTGAGAGTTTTGCATCAGGCCATTAGTAAAAAAAAATTATTTTTCAGTTAGTTTTTAGAAATAATTTTGGTCACTAAAGAAGTCTCATTTTGATATGCTACTCCTTCATGTAATTTCATCACCATTTAGAGGTCTAAAGTCAGGTTTTTCATCTCATATAGGTCAATTCTAGGTTTTTAACTACCCATGGAAAAATCTTCAGTTTTCCACTAAAAATAAGGCAGTGAATCCTCCATTTCATTCATAAAAATCTGATGAAGGAGCAAGAAATTTTATTCAGTCCAAATAAAAACCATATTTGTTGTTTCATATAGCTCAAGTCTTAAAAGTCTCATCTCTGTCTCATTATTTAATTTACAATAAAAAGATTCATCTTGACTATCAGAGCTTCAAAGGAAATCAATCTGCCTTCTCAGCTCATTTGAAAGAGGAACGTGCTAGTGTCAAAGTGTAAAAAATGGTGAGCGAATTTGATTTCTACATTTACCCTTTTCATGCATATGAAAATCCTTCATTCATTTCATTTACCCTCCATACCATTCACTTTTTCCAAAATCCAAAGTCTAGTGCTTCATTTCTTTCAAAACCCCTTTTTAACTATTAAAAGTCAATTTGTATGGTTAAAAAGCAGCTCTGCCCCCCGCATTAGGTCATTTGATATATATATATATATATATAGATACCGCAATAAACCTTTATACCATTTTTTACCTTACCTTCTATCGCAATTCGCTTATCACATATTCAAACCTCATACATGTAACTATTGTCGAATCCTACAAACTTTCTGATTTGTGATAAAGACTCTCATCCCCGATTTATGATGAAGCCCCAAAATCCCGATCTACGATATGCGATATTAAAATGGGGCCTACTTACTGCCACCTCATCTCACCCCATCACAATTCACAATTTTCCAATTCCTCCATCCTGTGTCTTATGTTTAAATGCTTCGATCCCTGATTGTGATTTGTGATAGGCCTACCACTACCTATCACCTATCCAAGTTATATTGTATTTAATATCATCCTACCCCACCATTCATTAATCGCTGCTATATGTTAACTAACGCTCACCTCACCGTTCATCCATCACATCATAATTAAATCCAATGGACCACACATGATTTCAGCCCCCCTCATCGTCCAAAACTTAACGTCAGGGGGGGGGGGGGGGGTCCGAAATGTGTGGTTTCATAACCTGACCCCATTGTTGCATGGTAACCACACATAATTTCTTACCCACCTCTCACAAAACAGCGTACCGCCGATGGACCCCTCCGAAATTCCACTTACCTATCGAATGAAACCACCTGCTCCACCCGCCATCCATGTCATGACACATGGACTATGTCATTTTCCAATCAAATAAACTCCCGCGCTCGTATAACCATCAACCAAATAAATTCAAAGCTAACCGTTAAGGCTAACATACCCGCACCTCTTTCAACGGGAATTAAACTAAATTGTTTATAAATTCATCACTAAACAACCTGTTTAAACCTTCATTTTCATTCACTCTTCTCTGTACATTGCCAAAACTCCTTCATAATAGATTTCCATTAAACT